>OZ007556.1:78309403-78909403 GCA_963931855.1 Philhelius festivus | reverse complement strand
ACAAAGTTGCAAAAGTTTTTCAAACAAAATGCACACACTTAGGGGCTTTGCGAGTATGTCTATATGCATTTCTATACATGTTGCAGAAAGAACAGGGAGAGGACGAATATATTTTATTTATTTTCTAGAAAGTTAAATTTTGTATGTAGCGGTAGGTACAAGGAACGCAATTACGGGACATTAAATATGCTTTCGCATTTGTGATATACAAATACACATACATATATATATCTATGTATTGCTGGTTTGGGTGGTGCGGTGCAACGGTTGAAAGCGCAATGCGAATCATTGGAGCTGAGACCCGCACATAAAACTAGCATATGTCATGGTTAACGAAAATGGACAATTTTCATCACATACGTACGAGTATAAGGCTCCATCGTTAGCGAAGGTTAAATGAGTTTAAATTAGAAGTTTTCAAAATAGCTAAGGCACATTACCTAATTTGAAACCGGTCGAAATTTCAGTTTTCAAAATCCTGTAAGACCAAAATTCAGATTTTTATTTTCAATATTTAACGGGTGATTTCTTAAGAGCTTGAGAACTTTTTTTAAAAAAAAAACGCATACAATTTGCAAAATCTCATCGATTCTTTATTTGAAACGTTAGATTGGTCCATGACATTTACTTTTTGAAGATAATTTCATTTAAATGTTGACCGCGGCTGCGTCTTAGGTGGTCCATTCGGAAAGTCCAATTTTGGGTAACTTTTTCGAGCATTTCGGCCGGAATAGCCCGAATTTCTTCGGAAATGTTGTCTTCCAAAGCTGGAATAGTTGCTGGCTTATTTGTGTAGACTTTAGACTTGACGTAGCCCCACAAAAAATAGTCTAAAGGCGTCAAATCGCATGATCTTGGTGGCCAACTTACCGGTCCATTCCTTGAGATGAATTGTTCTCCGAAGTTTTCCCTCAAAATGGCCATAGAATCGCGAGCTGTGTGGCATGTAGCGCCATCTTGTTGAAACCACATGTCAACCAAGTTCAGTTCTTCCATTTTTGGCAACAAAAAGTTTGTTAGCATTGAACGATAGCGATCGCCATTCACCGTAACGTTGCGTCCAACAGCATCTTTGAAAAAATACGGTCCAATGATTCCACCAGCGTACAAACTACACCAAACAGTGCATTTTTCGGGATGCATGGGCAGTTCTTGAACGGCTTCTGGTTGCTCTTCACTCCAAATGCGGCAATTTTGCTTATTTACGTAGCCATTCAACCAGAAATGAGCCTCATCGCTGAACAAAATTTGTCGATAAAAAAGCGGATTTTCTGCCAACTTTTCTAGGGCCCATTCACTGAAAATTCGACGTTGTGGCAGATCGTTCGGCTTCAGTTCTTGCACGAGCTGTATTTTATACGGTTTTACACCAAGATCTTTGCGTAAAATCTTCCATGTGGTCGAATAACACAAACCCAATTGCTGCGAACGGCGACGAATCGACATTTCACGGTCTTCAGCAACACTCTCAGAAACAGACGCAATATTCTCTTCTGTACGCACTGTACGCATTCGTGTGGTTGGTTTAATGTCCAATAAAGTAAACTGAGTGCGAAACTTGGTCACAATCGCATTAATTGTTTGCTCACTTGGTCGATTATGTAGACCATAAATCGGACGTAAAGCGCGAAACACATTTCGAACCGAACACTGATTTTGGTAATAAAATTCAATGATTTGCAAGCGTTGCTCGTTAGTAAGTCTATTCATGATGAAATGTCAAAGCATACTGAGCATCTTTCTCTTTGACACCATGTCTGAAATCCCGCGTGATCTGTCAAATACTAATGCATGAAAATCCTAACCTCAAAAAAATCACCCGTTATAAGGAGGTTCAGGGTGCAGCAAGATATGTAGGTTTTTTTAATACGCGCCATATAAGGGTCTTATTGGGTCAGGAGTGGTCTGGTCTCATTCGACAGGCTTGGTTCCAAAACTTTGATTTATTTTACGTCGGATGCTATCATACGTCGCAACTGTGAGAAACGTCTGTTTGCCGTCGAGGCATAATTTATCAACGAGGACGCAAAGCTTGGAAGGACCAGAGCCCTATTGTGGAATTAGAAAAAAATTTATGAAAATAAAACCACAACAGAAGAGGCGACCATAAGGTCCAAAGTATGAATAGAACTCATAAGACAGAGGCAGGAAATAAATAGCTCTGGGATCTTGACAATCCATATACGAGTATCTACCTACAAGGTGGCTTTTACTAAATAAAAAGAAATGATTTTAAGTGATGGAAATTTTTATTTGGATCTCTAAAAAATTTTCTGTTAAGTGCAAAAGATGATATCCGTCAAGTGGCTGCCACCAGTGCTGATACACATTTTTGGCTGTTTTATGGCATTTTCCATGACTTTCCGCAAGATTTCCGATAATGACTGTTCGCATTCACTGGATTGTCTGAAACTTGTTGGAATTGGAATAACCCAGCGACTTTAAGTAGTCTCAAAGAAAGAAGTCTGAGATGGTTAAATCGGGCAATCATTTTGGCCGTGCCAAATCGAAAAAATGAGAGAATACGCGACCAGGAAACGATTCCTTCACAATATCAATTGTGGCTCGCACTAAGTTTGCAGTTGCACCATATTGTTGAAACCACATGTTCACCAAGACCGCTCATTCAATTTCGGGAGTAAGAAGTCATTCATCATGGCCCTGTGGCGTTTGCCAGTAACCGTATTGCCGATGGCATCCTCAAAAAAAAATACGGTCCAATCCAATCCAAGCGTTTAGTTGGAAATGCACCTCGTCGTTCATGATGATTTTCGTAACTAAATCGTCCTCTTCGATGTTGAGATTTAGGATGTATAATTCATATACTTAACAGACAGTCAGCAGGCACAAACTGATCCGCTGTTTGCACTTTGTAACAGGTACGGGAACATTGATTAATGTTTCACCAAAATTCGCTGTAAGGTAGGGGGGGCAAATAAGGCCTACCTAACAGATTTTTCTAAATTTCTGCCACATTTTTGAAAAATTCGGAGTGAAATTTAAGTGATCATGAACCTGTATCATTTTATCTACAACTAAATATAGATTTTCTTTATTTTTTATATGTGTTGATTAAAATCAAAACCCATTATATCCACTTTTAAACAAAAATGACTTAGGTATGAGGTTTTGTTGGTATAATTCAAACACATATCTACGCTGGGTCAAAGTTTGAATTCCAAATCTCATGTTATGCCATAGAAATCAGACCACAAAATCTGTAGTTAATTTCAAAATCCATATTATCCACTTGAGTTTTTGTTTCAAAATCCATTATATCTATATTTTTTCTTCGCATCAAAATCCCTTATATCCATTCCAAATACATTTTATTATAGACTTGAAATTCAAAAACCCCTTTATCCATGGTATGGATTAGATGGGAATTCCCGAATAGTTGTAAGGAATATTGAAAAAATTATTTCGTATTAAGCTTTCTATACATTTTTTTTTTAACATAGTAGGCGTTCTAAACCATGTTTCGGTAGTTTTTATGAGGGAAATCCCCTAAATCGGTTATAAAAAAACATAAACTAATTTCAAGGATGGAGCCACAAAAAATAGAAGTGGGAGTGCAAATTAAAGAGGAAAAGCTGAGAGATGTCTTCAATTTGCTAAGCAAACACTATGGAAAAGACTGGAGGTCCATTGAAGAACTTAAGTTCTATAAAAACATCGAAGAATTTAATGGTTTAGGGCACATACTGGGTACTGAAGATCCTATTTGTGAACCTCAACCAGTTTTCAATGGACTTCGTGTTTAAAAAAATTCAAAATTCTCTATACTCACCCACAGTACCTTTGTTGTCCTTTTTGCTTAAATAAAAAAAAATAATATTGAAGTTTAAGCCCCTCAAAATAAAGTTTTTCAAGTTTTCAATTGCTACACTTTTTTATTTTAGTCTAAAATACAGAGGTAATTTTCAAAACCCATTATATCCATATTACTTTTTGGTACCACTCTCAAACTTAAACCCTCAGATCTCGATTTCTACACTTAAATTGTGGGGAATCACAATTACAACAGTCCTGCAAACAAAAAAGTTCTAAAAAATGTTTCTTTAAGGAGATACAAGTTTTTCTCGATTTACTCGAAATCTCTAAAAGTGGATAAAATGGGTTTTGATTTTGATCCACACATATATGGAAAGTATATTTTTCCGAAATTTAAAAAAAGCTTACGTAGGGCCTTATTAAGAACAGGATGTCTAAATAAAATAAAATTTCTATCTGAAATAAAACGTGTTTAAATTAAAAAACAAAAAAAAAAAAAAACAATATTTTTTCAAAAACTATTTTGAAAAAATGTATTTCATAAAAAATACAAAAAACAGCCTCTTCGACATAAATGTAGTATCGTTTTAAACGAAAAACATGAAGCTAATAAAACCCTTCTTGGTTTAAAAAAAAAACTTATTTTAAATGCCCTTCTTGGGTAAAATATCACATAAAAACTTAAAAAAAATAATAAATAAAAATTAATAAAAAAAAAGCCAGACAGTCCAGCGTGAATTTAAATCCTTAACAGTTTTTTCCTAAGTCACAGTAGAGCTATTATTAGCATTAATGTAATACTTTCTAGAGGTTCGTTAACAACAAGATTGTTTTTATAAGTTCAAAGATAATTTCATATAGCTTCCATATTCAGGCTTATATTGTTTTGTTTTGCTAAGATGTTTACACATTTTCCAATCCATTTTTTGAATAACATTTATAAAGTTATGACTTATACAAATACCCTTTGAGGAATAGAAAAGTCAGTAAACTATTCCACGAACATTTGTTTTCACACTTAAGTTAAGTCGATTCAAAATGAACTGCTTACATTCTCTTATATACTTTTGAAGATGATTTAAAGACTCATAAACAAAAATCTATGGCTGACCAATTCCTAAAAAAATCTAACCTTGTGTGGCCGTTAAGTGGCCTTTAAAATGGCATACTTACATATATTTTTAAATTTCCCAAGTGAAAAGTTTAAGCCTCGATTACAAATTTTCTATGGCTGAATAATTTGCAAAACTATTTTAACAATTAGATGGCAGACTTTTTTACAAACTTTACATACAGGTGGCGCAAAATTAATCACCCTATCTGAAGATGTTTAAAATTTTTGCAAATGGCGTCGTACGTCCATCATATCTCATATGTGACATTTGTGAAAAAGACAGGTGCAGTATACAAACAGACAAGCAATGGAGCGCTATACTCTGCAAGAGCGTGGAATAACTATGGCTATGGCTGCTGATGTGGCTGAAAACGAAGAAACGTCAACCAGACGAAGCACGGGCCACGCAATTTGACATCACCAGACGGACACTAAGGTAGGGGCCAAATAAAGCCCGGTGTCTAATAAGGCCCAAATCGTAGAAAACACCGAAACGAACAAATAACGGGACTTTTTTTGCTTTCTATATGTGAACTCTCTCTATAGAAACTCATACAAAGCAAAAACAGCCAGCTGCGCGATTCATGACGAGACCTGCAGTTGAAAGAATTTCGTTGAAGGGTGAAGAGCACTCGATATATTAGGCGCGTTTTATTGGTAATCTATATCTAGCGCAGTAATACAAGTACCAAAAAAACGCTTTATTCACTCTTTAACTCACTCTTCCTTGTTCCTCCTACTTGTGGAATTAAGAATTAACTTACTCGGACTCGGATGTGTTCGAAAGATCTGTATCTCGTTTTTAAGCTGGAGTTGAAATATTCATGAAAATGCAGTTTGAGTTGAAATATTCATGAAAATGCAAATCGAGTTGATTTAGAGTTCATCTCACTGTTAGGCTAGTCGCGCACTGGCAACTGTGATCGAAATCAAATAGTTTAATCACCAGTTGAAAGAGAACCGCGCACTGGCAACTCTTTACTCACGCTCACACTCTTTTCTCTCTTGCGCTTATAGTACTCAATAAAATGACATTGGCGCAAAATTTTAAACAGCCTCTTATTAAGGTAGTAGTATTATACTTCTTATATATTTCCTAACTTTAAAGTAGTTTTCTAATTTTGAACATTTTTTAACTAATATCGTCTTAAGGCTGGGAGCGCACATTCAATTTTTAGTTGCGAAGCTAATAAAACCCTTCTTGGTTTAAAAAAAAAACTTATTTTAAATGCCCTTCTTGGGTAAAATATCACATAAAAACTTAAAAAAAAATAATAAATAAAAATTAATAAAAAAAAAGCCAGACAGTCCAGCGTGAATTTAAATCTTTAACAGGAGTTCATTCGCATCCACCAGGGCATTCGAAAACCTCGTCAGCTGATGTCAACCCAACACAGAGTTCATGGTACCAGGCTTCACATTTCTGATATTTCCTCATGTCCTCCATGCGATCTTTTTTGCAGGCATGACGCTAGCACGCTTTTGCTTTGGCACAGACTTTGATGTTGAAGTCTTCGGTGATTCATTCTTGTCAATGAACAAATTTTTTGTCACTTGCTGACCCTTAAAGTTCAGAGCCTTTTTTCGTAGCGTTTTATTAGTTTTTATTTTAGGAGTTGGCAATAGTTTCTGAAATGGAGATTTTCGGGCTTGGCTACGTTCCTCACTCTCAATTCGCTCCACAGCTTGTAGCATTGCAGTTAGTCCAAATGCTGGTTCTGGCTCTGTTACGACAGCGACGTTAGCATTTTCAATTAAAGTCGAAAGGGGCATGTTGTCTGATTCAGCATCTGAGGCTGGTGCGACCGTAGGTAGAGCAATTTATATTTTCGTTGTCTGCTGAATCTGGACATGGTATTTCGGAAAGAGCTGATGGAGCAAATGCTAGGTCCGATATTACATCTGGTTCGAAGGGATACAAACCGGTTGCACGAAATCCTGAAGTGATATTATCATACGTCATACATTTGGACCAAACGTTCGACAAAATGACGTTAAAACTTGTTTTGTTCAATTTTCTTTCAGGATACTTTGCAGTGAATCTTAACGATTCTTGGTCCCAGTGGTGCTCAAAAGACCGATATACGGATTTGTCCATGGGTTGGAGTTCGTGTGTGGTGTTTGATGGAAGACAATACAGTGTTATTTGGTGGCGTTCTGCCTCGTTTACGATGGAATAGTCTAAGTGGCTAAGTGACAGGCTGCACCGTCGAAAATAAGCAGACATGGTCCTGCAGTCTTAAACTTCCCCAAATGGAATATGAACTCTACAAAAGTAGAGTGGTTCATGTATCCTTTAGGAGTCATTTTTTTACTAACGAACCAGTTGGAAGGTTGTCCATTAATTCAGGCTTTTGTCTCTTTCCTTTAAAAAGTACAACTGGTGGAATGGCCGTCAATATAGCGCTCACACATCCCACAATCGTCACACTTTCGGCATGTTCGTTGGAAATTTGATGAACCCGTTTCGATCCTTTTTGGGCCAAGACCTTCTGCTGGTGGTGGAGCGAAATCCTACAGCCCTTCTCGTCCATATTATATGTGTATGCATTCTGGTCTGTTTCGGATATTTAACCTTTCCATTAAGGTCCTTACCTTCTCAAAATGATCGGACACAATATGCCTGTTGAGCTTCTGGGCTCTTGCTGGGTTCATCATTTGAGATTTGCGTACTGAGATTTCCGGGTATCGTTTCATAAACAACCGCAACCACTTTCTTCCAGCGCCATTTTCTGAATTACTAAGGCTGTTCGGGATGTTGTTTAAATTGCAAAAAATGGCAGCTTGGTATCGGGGTAATTGGCATTCCAACGTGAGACAGCGTCACTATCCTTTGGCACAAATCTGTCTCTTGTTCTGCAGTAAACGTAGATGAACGCCCTACTTTCTTTTTACTTGAACCACTCTTGATGTGATTTGAGTGTTCTTCTTGGAATTCCAAAGCGCCTGGAAGCTTCATGTTGTAAAAACCACGTTCTACAGACTTCAAGGCATTTTCCATCTCGACTTCGAACCAATTTGCTCTTTTTTTGTTTTAAAGTTGACATTCTGGCTGAAACACAAAAAAATTTAATGAAAAAGAGAATACATAAGTATGTATGTAAGTATATTAAAAGAAATTTCGTCATGTGCCCAATAAAGCCCACCACGTTTTTGTATGGGCCTTATTAGGACAATCAAAGACACTTGTTAAAAAAAATTATAGAAAATAAACATTAAAATGTTTTTAATAAAAAAAATATCGTGATGTAGTCTAAATTGAATTTACTTTATGGGAAAAATAATAAAAATGTACTTACTTCATTGAATTTTCCTGAAAACACACAAATAACACGTGTGTTTTTTAATAGCCGTGTTTTATTGGTTAGTGAATATACTACATCGCAAAATTTAACATGGAAAACAACAACAAACGATTAGTGAATAAAAATAAGCTAGTAATTGAAATGGATAATTTAGTGAAGATGGAGTTTCGGATGTTGAAATGTAGGAGGTGTTTAGGTGGTGTCCGAAAAAATATATGTGGCATACTTGAGGGTGTGTTCGTTGGTATTTATTTTGTTATACTTTGCCTTTGATAATCCAAAGTGTGATCGCTCCGAAATTTATAGAACAAATATTTTTTCAAATGCAAAACTTTAATTCATACCATAATTCCGGCTTTACACTACTGCCACTAATTTTGTCATAAAATATTGAATATTGAAATATTGAATTCGATTGATATGTTTTATCAGTTCACTGGCATTTGTTCAAAAATGTCGTATAACTGCGGCATTATGCTGAATTTATATAACAACTGAAAAAATTAAAGCTAAACTCTCAGAACGCCTATTTTATTTATTTTTTATTTTATTTTTTTTAGTATCGTTATAACTTCATATGACTCCTTAACATTAAAAAACGTCAAAATAGGTCTGTTTACTTAGTTCTTTGCACGAACTACTATTGTTTTAAGGTTGCTCAGAATCAATTTATTAAAAGAAATTGCCTTAGGCTAGGCTGTTTTGCAACTGTTTGGTTTAAGAAACTAAAAAGTTTGTGTTTTGACACAAACTAAACGATTGCCTAAAATGATTTCGCTATTTTGTGTAACATATAATTATATGCACCTGCGCGGACATTCAACCAAATAGTTCATCTGTTTTCTATAAGTATAAAAACAGTGTTGTGCAACTAAAAATTGAATGTGCGCTCCCAGCCTTAAGACGATATTAGTTAAAAAATGTTCAAAATTAGAAAACTACTTTAAAGTTAGGAAATATATAAGAAGTATAATACTACTACCTTAATAAGAGGCTGTTTAAAATTTTGCGCCAATGTCATTTTATTGAGTACTATAAGCGCAAGAGAGAAAAGAGTGTGAGCGTGAGTAAAGAGTTGCCAGTGCGCGGTTCTCTTTCAACTGGTGATTAAACTATTTGATTTCGATCACAGTTGCCAGTGCGCGACTAGCCTAACAGTGAGATGAACTCTAAATCAACTCGATTTGCATTTTCATGAATATTTCAACTCAAACTGCATTTTCATGAATATTTCAACTCCAGCTTAAAAACGAGATACAGATCTTTCGAACACATCCGAGTCCGAGTAAGTTAATTCTTAATTCCACAAGTAGGAGGAACAAGGAAGAGTGAGTTAAAGAGTGAATAAAGCGTTTTTTTGGTACTTGTATTACTGCGCTAGATATAGATTACCAATAAAACGCGCCTAATATATCGAGTGCTCTTCACCCTTCAACGAAATTCTTTCAACTGCAGGTCTCGTCATGAATCGCGCAGCTGGCTGTTTTTGCTTTGTATGAGTTTCTATAGAGAGAGTTCACATATAGAAAGCAAAAAAAGTCCCGTTATTTGTTCGTTTCGGTGTTTTCTACGATTTGGGCCTTATTAGACACCGGGCTTTATTTGGCCCCTACCTTAGTGTCCGTCTGGTGATGTCAAATTGCGTGGCCCGTGCTTCGTCTGGTTGACGTTTCTTCGTTTTCAGCCACATCAGCAGCCATAGCCATAGTTATTCCACGCTCTTGCAGAGTATAGCGCTCCATTGCTTGTCTGTTTGTATACTGCACCTGTCTTTTTCACAAATGTCACATATGAGATATGATGGACGTACGACGCCATTTGCAAAAATTTTAAACATCTTCAGATAGGGTGATTAATTTTGCGCCACCTGTATGTAAAGTTTGTAAAAAAGTCTGCCATCTAATTGTTAAAATAGTTTTGCAAATTATTCAGCCATAGAAAATTTGTAATCGAGGCTTAAACTTTTCACTTGGGAAATTTAAAAATATATGTAAGTATGCCATTTTAAAGGCCACTTAACGGCCACACAAGGTTAGATTTTTTTAGGAATTGGTCAGCCATAGATTTTTGTTTATGAGTCTTTAAATCATCTTCAAAAGTATATAAGAGAATGTAAGCAGTTCATTTTGAATCGACTTAACTTAAGTGTGAAAACAAATGTTCGTGGAATAGTTTACTGACTTTTCTATTCCTCAAAGGGTATTTGTATAAGTCATAACTTTATAAATGTTATTCAAAAAATGGATTGGAAAATGTGTAAACATCTTAGCAAAACAAAACAATATAAGCCTGAATATGAAAGGTATATGAAATTATCTTTGAACTTATAAAAACAATCTTGTTGTTAACGAACCTCAAGAAAGTATTACATTAATGCTAATAATAGCTCTACTGTGACTTAGGAAAAAACTTTAAAAATTCATTCAAAAAATCTATTGCTACTCAAACAAACTGAATTTTTTTGACAATTTCCTGAACTTTTAAAGGCTTTTTTTAAAAAAATTAAAATGTGTCAATAAATATTCATGGTACCTAATCGGTAATATCATTTTTGCGAATATCCCACAAATAAGGTGTCAAAAATCGCACGTAACCTTGCAAAATTTTAAACCTTGATTACAAATTTTCTATTGCTGACCAATTTCCAAAACTATTTGATCTATTTTGACCAATTACTGACCAATTAGATGACATACTTTTTTTTACGAATATCCTATATTCGGGGTGCCAAAATCCCAGAGCCGTTTAACTTCTACTGAATAAATTGGGACATGAGGCGTTTTTTTTTTTTAAAGTTCTGAACAGAGTCCAAGTATGTCGAGCATGTTCTGAACATCTTCTGAACCAAGCGTGCTATGAGTTGTTTTTGAAACGCACGCGAACACTATGCTGTCACAATTTTTTTTTAAATTTTCATCTGTCAAATGCTTGTGTTAAGCATTTAACTCTGTCTGCTCTGTTTTTTTATTCTGAGCTCATAGAGCGCACTCTGAACACGCTCAGAACGAAAAAAGAAACAAATATTCGAAACTCTGAATACTCTTAACTAGAAAAGAAACACAATTTATTTTTTGACAACTCAGGCTTTGTTCTGAACTAAAAAAGAAAAACGGTTTTAGTTGATTTTCTTGGCTAAGGTGTCGGGTAGCTTCGGTTTTAAGTATCACAATGTTACTGTGTGATAGACAGACTGCCGTACTGTCAATCTTTTTACGCACAATTTCACCCGTTCACACTGTAACACTGTCTCACTTTTACTCTTCCGCATCAGTTAAAACAAGCATCGCTGATAAATTCGACCGCTATCACACGATTTTATCGGCAGTTCGAAGGCAGATGATTTATTTAGTTTCTCAGCAAAGTTTAGGGTATCAGCAAATTAATTAGGGTCAAACGAAGTTTCAAAAGCAAGCATGTAACTATAAGTAATGAATAGAAAAAAAACGATTGCGGAAATGGTCGAAAATCAAGTTTTTACTTGATTTTCACTTGTCATCTTATCAAAAGAGTAACTAGATTATTTTTGTGGGAAATGTGTTTACCCTTATTAAGGTAATAATAAGAAATATTTCGGGAAACATTGAGGTAAATGAATTATCGAAAACTTAAGATCTAGAGGTCAGCTATTCTTAATTCCGTTTGCCGTATTTTATCTGAAATCGAATTCGACCCCTAAACCAATATCGCAATCAGAAAGGTTAGATAAGGTTAGGTTAGTGGATCACTGTAGATCCGTTGTGATACCCTAGTGCAACGGTCAGCAACAGACGGACCGCGGTCCACTTGCGGACCTCGGAAGGTCGAACCTTGGGCCGCTAATTTTTTAAGATATATGTACCTCCAAAACTATTCATTTATTTCGATGATGAACATCTGTCTCTTTTCGTAAGATTTTTTGACATTGAAAGTCAAGTGTTCAGGGAAGAACTGCCGTTGCCGTTGAAAGGTAAAACTCGTGGAGAAGATTTATTCAATGCTTTTGATGAATTCATAACAAAATCCAATAATGGACAGCTTGGTCAGGTTAATTAATTTTATGAGATCTCGTCTTCTGATCTTCAGCACCGATAGTTTAAGGAGTTTCTTTCTGAATGTGATTCCGCGTATTCTGATCTACTACAACACAACAATGTTCGTTGGCTAAGTAAAGATCAAGTTAATTAACTTTTTTGGCTAATAAAGGAATAAGTAATAACGTTCTTGCAAAACTTGGATACGAAGGAAGCAAGGAACCAATTAGAGTTCATAACAAACGAGAGAAATGTGCTAGCTGTGGCTTTTCTCAAAGATATTTTGAAATATTTGAATGAGCTTAACATCGAGTTATAGGGAAATGGAAAATTAATGTTATATCATACAAAGCGTGTCTGCCTTTCGTCACAAGCTGGATATTTTTGAAAAAGACATCTCAAAACAAGAATTTATTCATTTCCGACAATTCTTGAATGTGCTCTGAAAAAGGCCTAGCATTGTTTTTAATGTTTTTATTCGATCTTAGGAACGAATTTGCTGCAAGATTCCAAAACTTTGCAGAGATGGGTACGCTGTCTCAATTCCTTAAATTGCCTTATGAAGTTGACGCAGCGGCAGATTGGACTAGCGTATGGCTGCGAAATAATGAAGTTTTTCAAAGCCTTTGCTGCAAATCGAAATATTTGAGTTGCAAGAAGATATTTCCCTGCAAATGTTTAAAACTGCATCCACTGAAGAATTTTGGGGTAAACATGTTTCAGAAAAGTATGAAAATTGCAAAAAAAAAACTAGCTATCAACCTAGTTTCTATGTTTGGCTCGAAATATATATGCGAATCATGTTTCTCAAAAATGAACTTCTTCAAAAACAAATATCGTTAGAGACTATCGGACACACACCTGGACGATACTCTTTGCATCTGCTGTTCCACGAGTAAACTAAACTATTAAAAACTGGTTAAAGACCGTCGTTGTAATTTTTCACATTAATTTTATCTATTGTGTTTTGTAAAATTACTTAAATGAAGTCATCTAAAAATAAGTAAGTATTATTAGTTTTTTTTCTGGACCTCGAGAAAATTTTGCTACTAATCCTGGACCCTTCAAAAACTTACTTGCCGACCCATGCCCTAGTGGTTGTGAACCTTTGTATTGAAACCGATGATAATCCTATGTCGATCAAGCCCGTTAAGGGAGTTGATGGGTTGCAGCAAGTTATAGCCTGAAATGTCGGAGGGTACTTCTAAATCATTGAAGAAATACCTTTCGTCACATAATCACCTGGCTAAGGAGAGGTAGACACCTTCTTAGGGCGTGGTCCTTTCCTTCATCCCCACTTGAGAGATCATCAATCATCAATCGTATGAGTGGCAGTTGCAGGTGTATAGGCGAGGTGCACATTTTCCGTTGGTGCTGCTGCTACAAGGAACACGTGGTTACATTATCAGAACACCCTCACATAATTTTGTAATAATATTAAACACCCTATGATAATGAAGAAAGATACAAAGTATCTTTCCATATACCAAATGTAATGCTCACACAATGATTCATAATTTCATTGACGATATCCGATATTATAAACATAAACTGCATATCAGCACATTTTGCCTTCAGTAACTTGTGTACACAAAGCATCTTTAATAATTCCAATAGAATTCTTGTGTCAGCAATTTTATTAAACAAAGAGCAGCATATGATCTTCAATCATATTGCTGAGTAAACAAATATGAAGTATAAAAGGGTTTCTTCGATCACTTAGAAGTTTAGTTCTAATTAGTATTCCAACGTATAGCTGAAGATTTCCCCCCACCAGTGGTAAGGGATCTGAAGCTCATAATAAATTTATATTATTAAAAGATCACTAGTGTTTTATTTGATGGTGGTATTCTCACAAGAGAATACAATATATATATTTTTTTGTTAACGAAACGAACCGTAAACAAAACTACGTGCATCGTTAAGTCGTTTTTGTTCGTACTACACTGTCGTACTGTAGTTGAAGGGGCTTTTCAGAGTTTAGGAATTCTCAAATTTTAACATGATTTTGCTTGGAATACCAGAGAGCTCCTCCAAGTCGCTGATGAAATGTTTCCCTAAGTGTCTGTTTCTCAGATGATATAGCGAGGGCAGTGACACAGGTAGTGAAAAGTGTCCTCAATTTATCTTCTCGTCACCGCATCCTCTGCATAAGTCGTCCATACTGAGTTTCAACTTTTACTTGTAATAATCAAGTTGAGCAAATGGACAACAACGCTCCAGCCAAGAAAATCTTCGAATCCCAGCCCCCAGGTTCGAGACGACAAGGAAGACCGAACCTCCGCTACAGAGACCAGGTGGTTACAGACACAAGATCGCTCGCTCGGTCTCAACGACTGGAGGGAGCTCGCGAAGGATCGCAACCTATGGAGGACCGTAACATCTCAGGCAGAGACCCTCCATGGATCGGCAGCGGAGTAACCGAGTTGGTTGTGACCGGTGATGATGCTCACGAGAAGAGAAAGTGACTTTTTACTCAGTTGGATGATAACGTCGGTCTTTTGTTTGCTGAAACTAGGCTATAGTTTTCTGGTTATAAGACAGGAATCGAGAGAGTTCTATCTCTTGTTTGTTATAGCTAGAACTTTGCCCTCCTTTACAGAGTGCGACTTGAACTGTTGCGTCTGCTTGATTAAGATCAAGTGTTGATCCTATTCTTTCCAGCTCTAATGCTGTGCTGTGTACCAAGAACCCTTAGCTCTTCGCGAAATCAAGTAACAAGCTTCGATTTGATTTGATTTCATCGCAACCAGATAAGTTGTGAATAAATACAGGAATGTAACACACAATAAAGCACTCCGAAAAATTGGGGGTGTCCATACCTTGATCCCCAGAACTTAAGAATTTCATTCTGTTTAAAGATTATATTAAAACGTAATTCCCATTATAAATTTAATTTTGTCACTGTGACCTAAGAAATACATAAATATCTTAAGTATAACCGGCACTAGCTTAAAGGTAACTAAGCAAGCCCAAATCCCGGAGCCTGTAAGCGTTTCAACCCTCAAGTGAAACATAAACTTCGTCCCCACTTGCTCAACTTTGTCCTCTCTCAATCTGTTAAAACCAATCTTTCCACCCAATAAATTTAGTGGCTATAAAACAGTATCTACAACCTCTACAGCTATTCATAGATTCAAAGCCTGTAAGACATCAAACGCAAGAATATGAATATTTTTTCTTCACATAAAAAAATTGACTCATCTGATGGGGTTCGGCCAGTATTACCTATTCGTGCTAAAAAACTCACATTCACATCAAAACATATTGTTCTTTCCTTATAATGTTGGCCAAGCTAAACGTGATTCTCAATTACATCGAAAGGGCGACAGGAGGGTTGAAAAAAAATAAAAAAATCGCGATTTTTCCCATTTTAGTCCTTAAGTCACGGATCGAAGGATATTAGCTTCGTAAAAAGCAAACTTCCAACCAAGAAGCATCATCTCCTGACTACTACACACATGGGAGCTATAACCGCTGTACAAATGTTGCTCAAGCCCCTCTTTTGCCACCGGAAATCTAATGGGCCGAACAAATTATCCACTCCTTCCTCGATGTGTAGTAAATTTAAGTTGTCTTGAAATAGAAAAAAAAATGGCAAACGGGACAACAGCGGGTAGACGTGTAGTCGTTCCTGATAGTCTTTTGGTTTTGTACAACTTGTACCATAATGTCGTAAGGGGGATGTGCAGTGGGTTCCCATTCTATAGATCGAACTTGAACAGTTAAGTAATTTTTACATCCTTTCCTAGAGTAAATAAAAAATTGCGAAACAAAAAAAAAAGAACAGAGGGAAGACGGGAGGTTAAACCCATTTGATCCCGACACATGTGCAAAACGGATAAATAACTAAAAAGCAAAGGGAATCCATTCCTCCGCTGCTCCATCCCATCTGCTGGCCGGAAAAATTAAAAAAAGGACAAAGTGTGGTCGTGCGTTGAATACGATTTTTCTTGCAAGTGGATGGGGGTGACACAAGGTGCGCTCCCGGGTCAAATTGGAGGGCACGGATCATCATCATCATCGTCATTACCATCATTGATACCAATAAAAAAGTTGACCGTTGTCATTCTTATCGCTTTCCGGTTCCATTTCAATGGCCTCTGGAACGTCGGCTTTTGAATTGAATGACCCATTCAATTAAGCTCTGGAAGAAGGATAAAAGTGAGGGTGTCGTTAGGAGGGTCGGTATATTCGAGGAAGAAGATGACAATAAAAAAAGGACATCGAAACAGCACTTAAGCCAACCGAGCTACCAACGCCACTTTCGCTACTTTCCGCTCTACACACGCACACATACTCGTGATGTGTGCCTCAAAAGGTGTAATACGATTTTGTGCTATAATACCCCAATATCCGGTTGACATGTGTGTGCGTGCGTGTTTCTAACTTTGACACGAGAAAAACTTCCACCAAGTACTTATAGCCCAAAGGCGAAAACAGAGTTGGTTCGGTTCGTTAGGGTCCTTGAGCGTGACATAAAATTGCAATTGAGCCAATTTGTAATGTATCCTCTGTCTATGGCCTTTAGAATGTGTGTGTATTTGAAAGGGCATTTGGCGAAAGATGACAGAAAAAAACGAAAGCCAAAAGTAATACTGGACACCATTTGTGTAAGTGGAACACATATGGTATTTTGTTTGAGTTTTTTTTTTAACATACAACTTATTGTTGGATTTTTGTGTGTTAACTTTGGTTCAACACAAATTGGATTGTTTTACTTTATTGGTGTAATTAAAAGATACATGAGTATCTGTCGGTGGTAGATGCTTTTCGGGCACTTGATGGATGGTTTTTTTTTCACAGCAGTATCTCACCGAAAAACAATAGATTCGAGGGGTATCGTGAACAAGTAATTACTTACTTATATGTGGGGCAACCACGTAAAGGCCAACCGCCACTTTCAAAGCGGATGTCCTTATGTGAAGTATGTTTATTCTAGGCCGTTAATTAAAATACCGTAAGGTTAAGGTTTTACAATTTCCCATGTCTCGTTCACTGACTAGGTAATAAAAGAAGACTTCACTTTTTCAGAGGCCTATGCTCCTAAAGTTTTTAAAAAACTTAAACGTTTTGAATGAAATAGGATTGAATTTTTTAAATCGAAAAAAAAAAAAAATAAAATAAAATAAAAAAATCTTTAAAATCCGATATGCCAACAGTAAGAAATTCAAAATTCGATAAAATGGTTCTATAGAAAAAAAAGTTAGTAATATCTTAGTTTCAAAATCTTTTTCATTGAATTACCTATAGATTTTAAAAATTAATTACAAAAAAAAAAACATTTTTTTAAAATTCTAGCAGCCGTTTTCGAAAAAAAAACACGATTTTCGAAAAACATTTTTTCAAATTTGTATGATACCGTTATTTTTAGATAAAATAAAATTTGGTTTCTCACATCTTGTAGATTGTACTAAAAAGCTTTTAATTATCAAGTTTTAAAAAAATTAGCATGGCATTTTGAAATATGGAGTTTAAAAAAAATTGGTTTTAAATTTTAATGAAAAATCCAAAACATTTTTTTTGGAAAATTCGAATACACAAAACTATCCAATGTTTTAGGGAGCTAAAGCATAAAAAAAAACCGTTGAACCATTTTTGAGAAAATCAAAAAAAAAAAAATGTTTTTTTTTTTTTTTTTTTTTTTTTTTTTTTACTCCCGGTGAGTCAAGTCGATCTATTAACCTTTTCGCATCCATTGTAAAACTTATTATGAAATTTGCCGGTTGAACTACATACATTGCCGATTCCTAAAATTACCTTATCATTTATGATCTAACCTATCGACAATTTCAGTTACAGACATATAGTCAACGGCCGTGGCTTTGATGAAAGCATCGCTTCCCATCGATCAGCGAAATCAAGCATCATTGCGCGCGGTTAGTACTTGGATGGGGGACCGTTCAAATACCAACCGTGTGCTGTTGACATGTGTTTTTTCTGTTGTTCTTTCTTTGTGTGTCTCTCTCTGTCGTATTGTCTAAAGCCGATGGCCTCAGTTGCCAGTGCTTTTCTGTGTCTCTACTCCGTAGATTTATCTACGGTGTAGTGTAAAATGTAATGTAATGTAATGTAAAAAATGGTTCTGCAGGGTACCAAATAACCATTTTTCGAAAAAAAAAAATGTTCAACCATTACCAAGCTTTAACTAAATGAAATTTTTTGAGTTTTTTAAATCTGTAGAAAATTGAGCAAAAAAAAAAGTTTTATAAAATTTCGAAAGCATTTTTTTTAATGATATCTACAAAGTTTAAGAAAAATCGGCCGAGCTGCTTAGGCTATATGGAACAGACAGACAGATAGACAGATAGACAGACGGACAGACAGACAGAATTGCGAGATTCAAATTTTTCGTGTTTTCTATCATCGTTTTACCAAAAACTCGAGTTCGATTTATTTTACGAACGCATAACTTGCCTTATAATACTCATAAGTCGCAAGTAAAAATGTAAAACTTTTAAATGGCAGAAAACCTGTACCGGATCTTGTTACAATAGCTTATAGGTATAAACGCCAAAATTTTGGGCCAGAGAAGCATTGGGTAATAGCTGGTTTTTAATATTGATACCAAAATGGTCAACAAATAAAAATTAAAACTGGACTATTCCTTTAAAACGGTCATAAATTCGAGTTCCTGCATAAACATAAATTAAGCCAAGAAGAATACATTGTAAATATTTTCGGGCACCTTGAATTTTTGGTAAATAACTCGCTTATTTTCAAATTTCGACTTAAAAAGTGCAAAATATATGAAGTTGTTCACAATTATATTAACGCCCCAGACGAAAAACATTTTGTATCTACACTCCGACGAAAAATATTACAATTCAAGAACTTAGGCGAAAAACATTCTAACTTGGGAAGACTGGACGAAAAACATTTTATTTCGGGAAGTCCAGACGAAAAACATTTTAGCTCGTGAAAACCGGACGAAAAACATTCTAACTCGGGAAGTCCGACGAAAAACATTTTAACTTGGAAAGTTCTGATGAAAAATATTCTAATTTAGAAAATTCGGATGAAAAATATTTCAATACGATAATCTCGAAATAAATTCTTGTTTTACGTCCGAGATTTTCATGTTAGAATGTTTTTCGTCCGAAATCTTTGAGTTAGAATGTTTTTCGTCCGAGAATTTAGAGTTAGAATGTATTTCGTCCGATATTTTTGAGTTAGTATTTTTTTCGTCCGAGATTTTCGAGTTAAAATGTTTTTCGTCCGTGATTTTTGAGTAGAATGTTTTTCGCCAGAAATTATTTTTCACAAAATGTTTTTCGTCTGAGGCGTCGATATTATCTATACAAATTTGGTTATGATAACTTTCTTTCTTCCACTCAATCCGGAAAAAAGATTGTTATAATTTTGTCTGATTTTATTTTCTTAAGTTAACCTCATAAATGAGTAATTTTTGAAAAAAAAAACAAGCCAAAAACTGAAGAATTTTTCTTACTTGTAAGAGGGAGAGCCATATAAATTTTTGACCACCCAACCCTTCAATATTGACTTTTAAGAAAAAAAAAAGTTGAAAACTCAAGTAATAATTAATCTTCCTTCGATATGGCGACTAGGAGGTCGAATTTTTTTTTAGAGTTCTATAAGGTTCTAGTTAAGTTTGATGCTAATTCGATTCTGTTTTCTAGACAGATAGACCCTTTCAACTAAAGTAGGACAGATGGAAACAGTGGCGTAGCTACGATATTTGTCGCCCAGGGCAAAACAATAATTTTGCCCCCTTCGGTCTAACGATAATCAAACTTATTTTTGGCAAAACTATTGCTGATTTTGCCGCCCCTAATGACATGAATACAATAAAAAATTGAACGTTCTTATAAGAATTTAATAAAATTTTTGATTAGAAACAAATTTGTTTCTTTCTTTCCAACTTCGCCCCTTTTGATTTCAAAACAATACAAAAAATTGCTCGTACTAATACACGTGAAGATCTCTGTCTTGCAGTTAAAGAATGTGCTGAATGTAAGAAAATAATCAGCTTAACCTGAATTTCGTACCAAAGAAATCATGGTTCGATACAGCTTGGTTTTACGCTAGGAGAGATGTATTGAAAAACCTTAAAATGTACAGAATACACAATATCGACTACCGAGAGTCGAACAAAAAATAAAAAGCCTTATGTATGCTGAAACAACGCAATTACTATTTAAATATCGCAAGTCAACTGGCGTTAGTCAAGGCAACAAGCGATTGGTGGAAACTCGCTAAGATAATTGCGGTATCACTAACAATCGGAAGTCAGATATAACATCATTTGAGTTTAGAATGCACATCCAAAACCTACTCAATCCAACATCGCCTGCAGTAATATCATACGAGTATACCTTAAAGACATTCATGTTTGAAGTTCAATCAGCTATGGCAACAGCAAATGATAACAAAGCCCCCGGCAACCAACGTTGCCACAATGTTACAAGTGTAACAAAAGTGTTACACTTTTCTTAATTTTTTTGTATTTGTTATTATGTTACTTTTTTTTTCTTTTTGTTACACTTTTTTCTCCAAACTTTTTTTTTCTTTAAAAATTTACTTTATGATTTTTTTAATCAGTGTGAAGTGCGCTTAAACAACACTTCCACCTATTTGTACACCTACGTCCTAAATTGAGTTGAAATCACCTTCATTCGACTCGATCGAACTCGTTCAGTTACAGTTTAGTCGAAATCTTGCTATCTTTCACTTCAAATTCAAACTCGATCTATCGATCCAGCATATAAACATGGTTAGATATCCATTCCTCAAAGTATTCCAGTTTCCACATTCCATGTTGGCTCTTTGCAAAATCCTCAAAAAGAAAATCTTTTTGAAAATATAACAGAATTTGTTTATAAAATATTAAGTTTACCACACAGTTCTGCGGCAGCAGAACGTATTTTTTCAGAGCTAAATTTGATAAAAAATGATTTAACCAATAGGTATCTATCACTTGAATACCATTGAATCAATAATGTTTGCAAAACAAATAAAAGATCAATTCTCTTAATTTGCCTAAACATGTTTTATGTAAAACTTAAAATGTGTCTTACTTATAATAATTTATTAGCTTATTATTTAATGTATAGTTTTGTACTGAGTTTAAAAACTGTGATGAAGAAAACTTATGTTCCTATTAAAAATTAAAAATTGAGTTCAAGAGCATTCTTTGATTTAAATAATTTTGTTTCAATTTGTTACATTTTTTTCGCTTTTGTTACGTTTTTTAAAAAAATGTGTTACACTTTCGTGAAGCTCAGCGGCAACGCTGCCGGCAACGATGATTTTCCTTTCGAATTCTATAAAAATGGTTCGCCTAATTTAATCAAACAAATACTCCCACTATTTTGCAACATCTTTAGTACAGGAACCATTCCCGATTCTCTCAAAATGTCAATAATATTTCTTCTTTTCAAGAAAGGCAACCCTAACGATGTAGCCAACTACTTCTTTTGAATCGACTTAATCGATGGTTCAAAGAAAATCAGATTTTGAAAGAATTCCAAGTTGCATACAGGCAAAACTACTCCACTGTGGACCAAATTTTCAATCTCTCCTGACTTATAAAACTACAACTCAATCAAAAAAAGAAACTCTATGTGTTTTTCATTGATTTAAAAGCTGCTTTCGACAATATAAACGGAGATCCATTATTCCACAAACTGACACTTCTGGGAACAAATCCCCTCAATTCTAAATGCTCTCTATCACAACAATATTGCAACATTATGGAATTGAACAAACATCAGCGACATCTTTCCTATCAATCAAGGTGTAAAACAGGGATACGTGCACAGTGCTCTGCTATTTATCTTGTTTTTGAATGACCTCGACTCTGATCTACCGGGTGGAGTAACTATTGAACGCATATTAGTAAAAGTCTTACTTTATGCCGACGTTAAGGTTCTTCTCTCTGACAACCCCTCTCATTGCAAGCAATGATAAATAGCTTCGTAAATTATTGTTCAAAATGGAATCTGCTTGTGAACTTAAGAAAATCAGAAGTAGTGACTTTTCGAAACGGTGGACGCCGGACAACTGAAGAAAAGTGGAATTTTAGCATCTTACGTAGAGACTTGAAATGTCTTAAAACTCAATAAATGCAACCTGTTTAAACTTCGTCAAAAACAAATACATACAACATTAAACTATAAAGCTGCTTCAAAATCAGTGATGAAGTACTGTGCGCAAGTTTGGGGTTATTCCGAACATAATGAAGTCGAAATATTGCAAAGGTTTTTTATCAAGAGATGTTTTTTCTTACCTAGTAATAAACAAAATTACGTGCTTAATTTAGAAACAAGACTTCCAAAAGCCTTTCTTTCAACACTCGAACTCAATTTGAGCTACATCCAAAGAGTTAGTACCCCTTCCGAAACAAGATTACTGAAAAAACTGATGACATCGTAAGAAAGCAAATTTACTGGGGAAATGAGTGGTCAGAACTCTTAAATGACGTCAATATTGAATATAGAAGACAATTCCTTGGAAGTGAAAGTCTTAACCGTGACCAGTTTCAATTTCAATTTATTTATAACGGTGCACAATAAGACATAGTCTTTTATAGTACTTAAAGCTCAACGGAGAAAACTATAGTCAACTTTACACTTTCTTAAAAAATGCTCTAAGATATAGAAATCTAATTATAAATGAATATTCCTAAAAGTATAAATCAATCGCTTTTAATGAATTTATTACAGATAATACTTTAATCTGACAGGCAACTTCAAAAGTTATTGTCATTTAATTTAATTTTAACATAATGAACCAAGCCTTTGTAAAAATTTTCCGAAAATAAAAGTTTTTATCGATCTATCGATCTATACAAAATTATTTGAATTATGAATTAAGCAAAAATTTAACTTTTGTATTTATTTCCAACTTCTCATGAACAACGAGGATGATTTTGCTACCCTTAAACATTTAAATTAAGTTAAATTTTAAATAAAAAATTTTAAAAAATGGTTTACAACTTCCAATGTACAACGAAGATGATTTTGCCGCCCCTAACTCCTGACCCCCGGGGTGACCGCCCCTTCTCCCCCTCCTTAGATATGCCAATAGATGGAAAATCTTAGTGGATGTACTAGCATAAAGTAACACCCAGGTGAACAATAGGTGAGCATTTATCTACCCGCAGACTTAGGTATTTCGTGATCTTTAAGAACTGCAGCAACTGTTCTATTGCTACTAACTATTTCAAGTATCTACAGAAGCATTCATAACACTGTTGCACAACCTAGCACATCCACTAAGCTTTTGCATCTGTTCTAGTCTCTGTCATCTGTCTCCATATAGCGGTAATGTTCTTCTTTTAAACATGAATTCTCTGCAAAAACGTCGAATAGTTACCGATATTATGTTTTTACACCAAGTCCTGGATGGTTCAATTGATTCATCGGTTATATTATCCGAAATTCATTTTATTGTTGGAAGCCACAGTTTTTAGAAGTATGACATTTTTCATCTTAACTGATACGTATGAAACATTTTTTGATAGAAGTTGTTCATAAGTTGAATGGGCTTTTGTAATAGTTCGTTATGCTCAACTTTTATATTTTCGTTTACTTTACAGTGACAAGTTCGTATTTCTCAGTATCTAATGATTGTTCAATTGTTTGAACTCTGAGTTTTAATATATTGGATCTAAACTTCACAGTCCAACTTAGATCGTCAGATTTTTGTTTTGTGTGGTTGTGTTCTAACTTGAGGCCATTACTCTTTCGCCATCACGGCCTTTAAGTCTATGTTATTTATGTATATGATGTTGCTTGCCGGATCTTTCCTCAACGACAAAAGAAAGTATTGAGTTTTCAAAACATTAAATTTTATATTTAAATATTATTTAATTTTAATTTAATTTAATGCGTTTCGCCCAGGCATGACAGTTGGGCTTATCAGTTCGATGCTCGCATACCCTTCAAAGAAGTGCTATTCGATAAAGAAGTGCTGAACGCAATGTAAATTTTCTAGTAGGTGTCTGAATTTGACCAAATTCCCCTAGAAAAATATTGCGTTCATGCTGTATATTTTAGTTTTTGGTGTATGTAGTTATATCTTAACAAAAAGTTAACTGTTTTAATTTTTTAGGTTAGAGAAAAAATAAGATTTTCCTTGACAGATTTTTGACAGTTATATGTTTAGCTCTAAGAAAAACAATTTGTAAAAATCGCTTGGAAAGAGTTTAAAACCGATTGGTTTCAAGTTTTGAAACAATCAACTAAGTTTTTTTTTTTCTTTTAGAAATTTCATTTTTTTTTGAAAAGAAGAAGGAACGTCCAAAAACTGATAGAATTGTCGCACTCACTTCTTTCGACTTCCCAATTAACGTGATGTTAAGTTTGATTCAAATATTGACTCGAGTTTTTGAAGGAATGCGTAAATTTTTTACAATTGTGACATTTGTACTTTAGAGAAAAGCAAGTTTTTTAAACTGAAAGAACTAATTTTGGTACAATTTTAGCATGTAAATTGTAATGCGTCAAACATTTCTATAAGTTATAGTCCTTTTTATATGCTTAAGAAAGTATGTTTTTCATTAAATCAGGTACAATATTACCCAAAAATTGAAAGAAATGCTAAGATTCAATACAAATACTTTTTGTGTTTGTCATATTTTCTCGGTTTTTCACCTTTATTAACAACCTTACCTCTCCTCCTTTTAAAACGACAGTCTTGCAACTTAGAATTAGGAAATGTGTCAATTCTTTATTCTTTCAAAAGAGTCGTAAAATCAATAGTTACTCGACATTTTAATCAAACTTTAAAATTATTAAGATGTTTCCATTCTTTATATAGAGATTGCAAACGATCGTAACTGGTCGCTGTTTCCTCGATAGTGACGTAGACTCCAGTGCAAATATGGTCTCAAATCTGATTCTTTACGGTATGATAAATTTTATTCCGAATAGGATAAAATCTATCAAACCGAAAGAAATTTAATTCGAGCTTTAAAGAGGATTTCAGGGTTAAAGAAGGTTTAAAGCCAACAATACCGGGGAAAACCAGGATTGGTACAAACAAGCTAGAAAGACTTGCAACATTGATATCGGACGAAATAAATTTTCATATGACCAAAAATTACCGCAAAAAATACTATTATGTCCCAAAGGTAGTACAAATTGTTGGTCATTTGTCAAAAACCTACGAAACACTACGAAATCCTCAGTTCCAACGCTCGTCTGATTGACACTCCTGTTGTAAGCTCCATAGATAAAGCTCGATTTGCTTGCAGCACAGTTTGCTGTTAATTCGACGCTACCAGAGAGTGACATGACTCCTCCTGTACTTGAGAGCGTAAGCCATTTTATAGGACGGATCTTCTTTCGAACTCGTGCAGTTGCTAGAGTACTAAAAGATCTTGACATGCACAAATCCGCTGGCCCGGATAGTATCCCTCCTAATGCTGTGAAGAGGTGTTCTTCAACGCTGGCAAAACCACTACGTAAAATTTTCCATTTTTCCTAATCTACAAGTAATCTACTAGGGAAGAGCCTAGTGGATGGAAAAGAACATTTGTCCAGCCTGTCTCTAAAAAAGGCGTATACTCCTCCCCTTCTAACTATCGTCCGATTACACTTACGTCCCTTTTTTCCAAGGTCATGGAAACGCTGATAAATTTTCAGCTTAAGAAATATCTTGAGAAACGTAAGCTTCTTAATGACCAGCATTATGACTTTCGTAGCAATAAGTCCACTGGTGATCTGATAGTGTATCTCACCGATGCATCTCTTCATCGTTGGATTTAAAATTACCTTTCGGCACATTCACTACAAGTTATTGGCCGGTTTCAAATCTGATATCCCCAAAATAAACGCTGGTGTGCCCCAGGGTTCCGTTTTGTCTCCGACACTCTTCCTTATGTTCATAAATGATCTTTTGTCTGAAATTTCTAATCCACTTAATTGTTTCCGTAACGACAGTGCCCTCAGCTTTTCATATTCAGTTTTAGATTCACATCCTTGTACTTCGGATGTGGACATCCAAGGGCAAAGTATGATAAGTTCATTAAATTCTGATCTTGACAGCATTGTCCAATGGGGAATCAAAAACCGTATAGAATTTAATGCCTCGTAAACTCAATGCTCTTTACTATCGCTTAAGCGTAATCCTCCCTCAATACCACTTTCTACGGGTGGTACTTGCATCGACAAGACTGAACAGCTTTCAGTTCTAGGTGGAGTGATCACATATTTGACGTTCCCAAAAACGTTACCAAGTATTTAGGTTTTCTCCACTGATGCAAAACGTTTGTTACCCTTTATTCTTCCGAACCTCTAGTACAATTTCCATATATGGGAAGGTGCTCCAAAAACCCACTTGAGTCTCTTGGACATAATTCAGAATTCAGAATTTCATAGACAGCGCTCTAGTGAAATAGCCAGTTGCATTTCTCCCCTCAAACAACTCAACTGTAATACCCGTACCTCTAGGAATGCTCATCAATTTACCCATGAGCCCAACATCGGACGTACTGTAAAGTACAGAGATTCTTTTTTAGCCGCACTACACGAATGTGGAATGCTTTACTCGGCTCAATGTTTCCCACTCAATGCAATTTGCAGAAATTCGAAACCAATGTGCATCGGTATCTCCTTTCACATCCTATCCTACTTTCCTAGTTGCTCGCACTGTGTTAAACATTATAAGGGTATTCCTGATTCATAATATCTGATAGTAACCTATCAGATCCAACGGCCTTGAAGCATTGTATAGCTAATCTTAATCTGTCAAGTAAGCTGTTGTCTTGATTTCATTACTTCTATTACTTATTAGTATGCCCATTTAGAAGCTGCATGTAAATGTTGCTTCAAAACATCTTTTTTCCCTTGTGGTTCATGACTACTTTACCTTCGCTGAAAAGCCTGTCATTCGGAGCCAGCAGTCATTCCCTGTCCCTTGAAATTTAAGCTTTTCTTATGGATTCAAGTATGGTAAGCGATTCAATCTTAATGTATGAAAGCGGTCTTCACCTTAAGAAGGCTGATGAGTTATTGGGGAATCCATTCCGTCTTATTTCAAGTTTTCTATAAAACCCCGATCTAATTATACAAAAAATTGCATTAAATAAATAATACAGTGTCTTATCTTTCTGTATATCGAGAAGACATACATCCTCAGTTTTTTCCACCAATGCTGCTTTCTAACCGTTCTTTGCAATTTCCTATAAAAGCAACAACAAAAGCGCCAAATAGCTTAAAGCTGAATGTTAACATAAAAAAAGGTAACAAAAGATATCCAACCCGTTTGGCCATCTGACAATTTATGGCCAATTAAAACATAACCTAAAAACACGCATCCTCAAGAGTCCTTTTGAGTTTCCATCTTTCAAATACACGGGCTCACCATATGTGCTCCTCATTGCAAATAGCCCGAAGGTGTTGCACTGCAGCAGCTTCTGTTCCTGCTGTTGCACCGTTCGAGCATGACAATTATTATCATTGTTCTTCTATGTCCTGTGGATTTAAATCCTGACACTCTACAACAACCAAAGAGTTAACCCCTGACGAATGTGCTACTATGCAGTGACAACAATGTTTGTTCAAGTCCTTAAGTCCTTCCTTTCTTGTTTATTTCTTTTTGTTAGCTCTACATAGTATATACAATTTATGTTAACACAGGTAGGTAACGCAGTCTCAGCTACAGAAACAGCAGCACCAATCATGCAAAACCTACCACCCCTGCCACCTCCGTCGCCGCCAACATGTCGCACACACAAAATGAAATTGTGTCAAAACCTTTGTCAACACAATTCAAGCTGTCAGACAATTTTCTTAAAGTGCTTAGCAAACAATGCAGATGAATGTGACGAAATCGGAAAAGGAAAAGCGGCTTCAAGTAAGTGGTGCAACCTGATTGTTGTTTGGAATGTTGGACTTTTATTTTGTTGAAGATGAATTAGTTTTGGCTTGCTGTTCGCTTTATATGTGCTTTAGACCAATTTCAATCAAGCAGCAAACTCGTCGTGGCTCCAAGACTAATTTTATTATTTTTTTTCAAATTTAAGATGACTTTTCAAAAATTCTGAAAAATACGAAAATCTTCAAAATAAGCAAATACAAATATTATTAGGTTTCCGACATTGCAATATGGGGTCACAAAATCTCAATTTCTGGGTACCATATGGGTGATCCAACATCAAACCAAACCAAAGTATTGGTCGAAATGAATTCCTTACTATTTGGGCATAAGAGGTTTTCGAAGTGATTTTTAAGAATTTCGACTGTAAGCTCGCTGTTAAGTGTTAACCTCTTGGGCAATTTATTTGATGATTTCTAAAAGTCTGTTACAGTTTGCAAGTTTTTCCGATTCAAAATGTTCCTTCTTTTTAGTTTGACATATCTTCTTATAATGTGTGCTGGCTGTATTATAGAGTTCCTGGAAAGTTACAGTGCTGAATTTTCTAAACATCCTGAGATAAGCAAAATCGTCGCTTTTAAACACTCTTTATCAAACCATTGGCTTTTAAATTTTATTTTTGGCCTCTTATGTACATATTTCGTGAAGAAATTTGATTTGGTATAGAGAGTTTGACAGCTTCTTCTAAATTTGACATAGTGTGAGATCACTCGGATAGCAGGTTATTAATATTGAGCCTAAACGTTTTAGCCATCGATTTATGCCACACATATTTTGACAGTAGCTTAATCACGCGCATATTATTTATGTTCTTCGAAAACTTCTAGCCCTATTTTTGCAATGATGGTGATGGATGATGGAGTATGGGAAGGAATCAACTAAGAAATCTTTCAATAAGGAAGCACCAATCGCCTCCAAAGTCAATAGTCGATTAAAGAACGATGTTTGCTTTTAATGTAGGTACATAAATGCACCTTGTTGGTCAGATTGTGAAGTTCCATTTACAATTCATAAGTACATTGAGGCTATGAGATCCAAGATTTTACGACCACAAGTGTTAATGGATGATCTCCCCCGAATTTCGTTTAGTTCCTTGTCTCATATTAGATTCACTTTCTAGATTCCCAATCCTGCTGTTCAATTCACGTATCATACGAATGTAATGTTTTGACTATGAGTAGTGTTAATTGCCTCTTTCAATTCATTAAGCTCATCATTCCATTTTTTGTAGTCGTAGTTTATATGTCTTGAGCCCAAAGTATCAACCACCTAAAGCACGTCCAGATCTGTTTTCTTTTCAATAACTTACCCGATTTATTAAGAAAGGAAACTCTAAAGATCCAGCTAACTATAAAGACAAGCTATATAGAACAACGTTTCGGTCAACGGTGGGCGTTACAGATCCATGTTAACCGACTTTTTACTTGCGACTTATAGGTACTATAATGCAAGTTATGCATTCGTAAAAAAAACGAACTGGAGATTTTGATCAAAGTTGACATTACGATGATAGCGAAAAAAAGGGGTCTCGTAATTCTGTCTGTCTGTTCGACTACAGCCTAAACGGCTCGGCCGATTTTCTTCAAACTTGGTAGATATGGGTTTTGATTTTTTCTCCCTCCAGGTTTTTTTCTTTTTTTTTTTTAAAGACCAAAAATAACGGCACCTGCCACACGATTTTTTTTTTCTAAATTTTATAATTTTTTTTTTTTTCAATCCACAGAATGTGGATAAATTTCATTTAGTTAAAAATAGGTAATGGTTGAAAAAAAATTTCCAAAAAAATTGTTAGTTTTGGTAGCCCCCCTTGGGTCCATTTTTTATGTTTTTGATTTTTTCGAAAACGATACAACCGATTTTAATCATTTTTTTTTTGCTGAAGCTCCTTAAAAATTTTCAATTTTTTATTTTTTGGATTTTTAAAAAAATTTAAAAATTTTCTTTTGGAAACTCAATATTTCGAAAACCCCATGCTCGATTTTTTTAAACTTGACAAATAAAAGTTTCTTAAGATAATCTACAAGATTTAAGAAAAAAAAAAAACAATTGTTTTATCTAAAACTAACGGTACCTTCCATACAAATGTTAAAAAATGGTTTTTGAAAATCGTATTTTTCCCGAAAACGGTTCCGAGAATTTTGCAAATTTTTTTTTCTTTTGATTAATTTTTCCGATCTACAATTTAATAAAAAAAATTGAAATCTAGATATTACTGACTGTACCTACCATAGAACGATTTTTTCAAATTTTGAATTTCTCATTATCGGCATAACGGATTTTAATGAAATTTTTTATAAAGAAGCTCTCAAAAAGTTTCAAAAACATTGCAGTTCAAAACCTAAAAAAAAAAATATTTTTTCAATCTTTGGAGAAAAACGTCTTCGTTTTTTTGGAAAATTCGATATCTCAAGAACGGCTAAATATTTTGCTTGGAAATTTAACTCGCATTCGTACAAAACTAAAAACTTAAAGTTGGCGCACCAAAATTTTTTCTTAAAAATGTTTTAAAAAATTTGTACACAAAAGTTTATTTTTTTAACGAACCACTACAACGACTTATAATTTTAGTTTTTTCATAAATTCATATTTGCATAGCATTCTGTTGTTATCTCTTACTACTAAAAGAATTTAAAAAGTAAATTTTATCCTTACGAACAGTTTTCTTTAATAGCATTCGTTTTTAAAATTCCTAGGCTATTACATAGGAGTAGGTTCGTGCGACCCAGTCGTGCATTTTATTTTTTACTGAAATTGAATTGACGCGCCATGCCACACAGCCCATCCTGTAATCGATCTTTTGCGCACCAAACGACGACGTTGTGCTCTATAATTAATGGAATTGTTTGCTCTTACGAATAAGGCCATAACACATGGAAAAAATTTAATTTTGTTCATTTTATTGCATTTTTTAAAAGAAACTTGTATTTGGTCCACCCTATATATTGAAGACATCATTGATCATCTCATAGGCGGAATCTTTTTAGCAGAAATCCATTTCAAAGCTCTTTTGTACGTAGACGACATTGTCATTTTGGGTTAAATGGTTAAATCTCCCGAATCTATTCAGATGATGATAAAGTTTATGATATTCAAAAGTGGTGGAGGTAAAATGTCAGGCGCTAAGAAATGGGTATTTAAGAGGGAACCAATCGAAGTAGTTAAACAATACAAGTACCTAGAAAGTGTTTTCACCTATAATTTGAATATGGAAACTCATTTAACTTAAAAATTAGCCCAAGCTGAGTGCAATATGCTCAACATGGAGAAATTGTTTCCTAAGTATTATCTATCTCAAATAGTGCCACAAAATACCAATTCTTTGAAATAGTAGCAAAATCCATTTTGTTTTTTTTGCCCAAGCATGGGATCATTTATACTTTGATACGTTGGAAAAACAGTTAAGGTATTGCCTTCGGGGAACCTTTCTACTATTTGGATACCTATGCCCGTCACACACATCTAGTGTAGACACTTAAGTATACGAATGAACCATATGTCTGTTAGTTGCACCACGGTAATACCAGTCGAGCAATATGGTATCAGCGTGGTTTCAATAATAGGGTTTATTGCGTGGCATAGTCTTCTTCTTAGCAAAAACAGTGCCATTCTTTTAAAGTGGATAATAGTTTTGCTTAAACTTGATTAAATATTTTCAAATTTGTGATTTCAAAATGACAAAAAAGAAGAAAAAAACAGTTCTTGGCAGCAACCAAATAGCCAAAATTTTGAATATTTAAAGGACAAATATAGAATTCGTAAGGGAGAACATAAAAAATTCCCATATTTATAAAAAAATCAGCTGAATTGGCACAGAATGGGAATATGAACATGACAAGCTCTCAAACTATAATACGTTCTGCAGTGTGTCACCTAGCATGGTATTGAGAAAACTATGGTATTCATACCATGGTGTCTGTATCTGAAGTTTGTCACGGGCTTTACCAAATTTTATATTGATGATCGAAAGAGTTATATCCGCTTTATTTGTTCTAGTGGAGAGCTATGTCCTCCCTCTTCAACTGAAGATTCAAGAACCCAATGGAAAGAAATTTTGAACACCTTTGTTGGACATATATGTAGGTAGATGACAGAATGCGGTTTAAATGGAAAGAAGATGCAGAAACACAAGAAATTACAGGACCCTGAAATTTAATTTGGGCTCTCATAACTATTTCAAGGATTATTGAAGGTTTGAATATTACAACAACAACTTGAATGAACCCCCACTAAGTGTATAGTGGTGCTTAGCCTTTCAACTTTCAAGTTTAATCGAAATACTTTTTGGCCTTGACTGGGATTTGAGCCCAGACATAGCGTCTTTAGAAGCCAATGCATTATGCATCGCATTTTGGTATTTAATGAAAGACCTTCTACACATTAGCAATCTTTTTGCTTGATAAATACATTTTAAATTTCCGGTTTTTGGATTATTTTTTCTTGAATTTGAGATTTATGGATCTTAGATTCTTAGTCGCTTAGTAGAATCACGTATGTATTGCATTGTGCTTTCTAAGTATTTTTGCATAGACATAGCACAGTTTGCTTCTTCAGGCCCGCATCTGTCTCAATCAAGCCATTCTAGTTTAGTTTTCTTTCTTCTGCTCTAACAGCTCTAACTCAGTAGGAAAGATTTTGAGAGGGTAGAATTTCTTGCAGATCAAAACCGATGTCCAGTGTTACTTTGATTTGTTTATCCATTATTAACTGAAACTTATAGGCGAGAAGTTCATGAACTTTTTCAGTTGGATCGAACCTACTGGAAATTTCCGGGTCCTGCCTCAAATTTGGCATTTTGACATTAAAATTCTTGCACGTAGAACATATGTATGTACCTATATGGGTCATTTTTTAAAAATTGACATTTTTTATTGATCGTTTGAAAAATTTTTTTTTCAGTTTTTCTTGAGTTTTAGTTTCTAAATCTACAGTAAACAAGTAGAAAAAGAATTCTCCGAGTTGCGCAAAAATAATTTTAAATATTTTTCATTTTACGAGAATTTTTCGATAAAAATTAAAATTTCGAAAGTATTAAAAATGTTCTTTTCTTGCATAAAATAACAATAATCCACAAAATAAATAGTAACAATAAATAGTTAAAATTTTGTGCAAAGCAACTAAATTTAATAGGATAATTAATAAAAAAGTTGTTTGTTTACGAAATGATTTTGTTTAAAAGCATGAAAGAGTCAAACAAATATTTTTAAATAACGGCACATAACTTTCTTGGAACGTTTACAGTACCAATACTGTAAGGAATGATGAAATTCAGTATATTTATCTAGAATATAAAAAAATTAACAATAATATGAGCCGTTATAAACTAAAAGAACATTTATTAAAAAACAAATACGAAAATGGCCACGGAGATTACAAAATCGACTATTTCTTAATTTTAATATAGTCAATGTAATTCAATGTCATCCAAATCATATTAGGTTCAAGTACGAGTATGATTAAATACGTTTCTTTTGGCGGTGGTTAGACTAAAAAATATTAATTTGGTACAAAGATAAGAAGGCCACGGAGATTACACTGAATTTTTACTCGGATGAAAAAATTATTTTGTTTGTAAATTTTAAAGGAATTAACTGCAATAATTAAATTATAATAAAACATGAAATTGAAGGTTTTTTGACGTACTATAAGATGATGCATTGTAAAAAATTATTAAAAATTGTTTAGTTGTGTGAAAAAGCGAAAATGTTTAATAATGTTTTTTTTTCAAAATCTTGTCACACTCACTCAACTAAGTATTGGGACAACAAAAACAAATTTTTTTTTTGCATATCATAAAATTGAAGTTTAAGAGAAGGCCTTTCAAACGACAAGGCCCAAAATTAAATAAAAAATCATTTTCATCATTAAAGATATTAATAAAACTGATTAAGCATCAAAATCACATCCCAAAAAGGCCACGGAGATTACACATTATTAATTACCATGGCTATTCGTTACCATCAATCGATCAAAAAAAAATAGAAGCTATAACGCTAAAAATGTAATTTTTTTAAAACTACCCATATACATATTTCCAAATCTAACCTTAACTTCAGAATGAAATGCGATTTTATATATTTTTCAAGAATTCTAACGAATGCTACTTCTGGAAAACAATACTCGTCTGAAGCGACGTAAGATTCAAAACCCGCGAATAAAATCAAAAGATAAAAAATGTATTGGAAACCCGAAACAGAAGGCTGACCTCTTTGAATATTTAATGCCATTCTAAGCAAACAGAGCTTTGAGAACAATGTTAATAGAAGTGATGAATTGCTGAATATAAGTGATTACCGCGGTCAACAAATGAAATATCGTCATTCAAATGTCCGCAGTGAATGTATGGCAGAGTGTTTATTTCGAAAGACGTACTGGAACTTCGGTATGACATCTCTTTTTCCGCAGAAAACGTTGAGTTTTTTCAATATTGACGCCTCTAGTATCTTGCTCATATAGCTGAGAAGCAAAATTGACCGATATCCTTCCAGATTCGCGCGGCTTGTTATCTTCAGTACGAGGACAACTTTTGCCGTTTCCAGGCTGCAGGGAAATAGCTGTTGGTCAGACAGTTTTGGAAGATTATAGTCAATAGGAGAACAGCAAATTTGTTAACTTTGTAAGTACGTAATTAGAAATCTTGTCGCTTTCTGCTGATTTTTGGGAGTTTCCGTCCGGTGATAATAATGTCAGCCACTTCTAAGGAAAAGTGGAAATTAATGTCAGTTGCAGCTCCGGTCAGAGGTTTCCTTCGGTGATTGAGGTCACGGTGTCGGTGGTAGCTGATATCTCCTCAAATCAAAGCGAGTTTCTACTTCTTCGATGAAGTCAGGAAGGTGTATAGAAGGCCTGGTTTTGAAACAATGCTCAAAGTTAATTGGCAAGTGCTTCAGCTTTCTCAGCAAAAGGTTTTGAAAGTTCTTGTATTGAGTTTTCTCTTCCAACAATCAGACTGATCGCTTCAAACGTCTTAGGGCCAGATTTTATATCTTCGAGCTTTTTCCTGAAATCCTATTCCTGATGATGTTTAACTGTCTGGGTGAACATTTTATTGGTGAAGTTCTGAATACAGTCGCGGTATTCGTAACTTTCCCTGTTGAAGGTCCAGTGATAGATTCTTTGGAAGTTTTTGCAGAGTGTTTGCCGGAAAGCATATGTATTTTGCTTCAATATATTGGGGCAAGTTTGAGTCCTTGTTTCTGCTAGTACGGGAAGATTTCTGACTATCTAAAGGGTTGTTGACCAATGTTTTAATGAATCAATTGTGTTATCGCACTCTTCTGGTAGGTGGCTCTTCCACTTCTGAACGGAATCTTCTCGAGTTCAATTTGTCGTATCGGATTTGAAATTCGGAAATACTTCGTTCAGTTGTAATCATGTAATTCAATCTGATTCTCATCAAGAGAAGTTTTCGAACTCGGAAAGGTTGTTCATAAAGTTGGATGTCAGCAAGAAGAAGTCCAGGAGAGACGGAGTTCTTGGAAATGTGGGCCTCTGTTGCGATATAACCTTCAAGTACACAGTACGTACATATGTATGTTGGCTTACCAGATTGTTGATGACGTTGAGGTCATGTATATGATGTCATATCTTGTTGTATGCTGAGACCAGAAGCAGTGTCTCAGTAATTCGACATATTGATGACAACGGATGTTGTTTGTTGTTTGTCTTGCTGTCATGTTTGTTTCATTTAAAAAGATAATACTGGGTTTCTTTGATTTGAAAAAAAAAGTTAAGTGAAATGTGTCTAGCTAATGTGTCGAAGAAATAGAATCAACGTTATATGTAATGAGGGAGATATGGTTTCTTATATATGTAAATAATGAACAAACAAGTTCAACCAACATAACTGATTTTTCTTTATCATTGAGACTACCGTTGTTGCTTGGAACTATCTCCTTTTCCTTTTGGAGGGAAGAGACCTGTTTCAAGCATTGTTTCAAGCAGTGTTTCAAAGATGTCAAAAGACTGTGATGGTCGTCTTCTGAACTACTGGTTTGACCGATGGCTTCTTTCCTGGCTTCTCAAAGATTGAGGCTGCTCCAGATGTGGTAGCAACGCTTTTGTTGTTGATGTTACAGCAAAATTGTGATTTTTGCGCTTCTGGGTTGCTGTCTTCGTTTTTTTGGGCAGTTTCTTCTTCCTTGCCGAACATCCACTGTAACTGAAAGGGTTCCCCGTTTGTTAGCAGTTTACGCAGAAAACCATATCGTTTCTAACTTTGTTAGGGGCCTTCGGCATTTTTCTGAAATATGACCATCCTTACTTTTTACACAACGGTATTTCATGTCACATCTGCTAGCAAACTTCAAACTTCTGGCAATTCTTACACTGCGCAATGATTGTGGTCTTAAAACTTTAAGAATGCACTTTTCGGTGCATAAGAAGTGTTCTTCTGAAATTACTCGGATGCCCGATGTTTTAGAAACTTCAATCATAAAGCTGTTTTACTTCCGATCTGTTCTGGTCTTGCAGGCACTTACTGCCAGGACTGCGATGTCTTCCGCAATGAGCTCCTTCTTGACTTAAGTGGGTTTGTAAATATGTTGAATTTCTTTAAGACACAGCAATGTCTTCTTGTCTTCTTTGAAGGTATGTATGTATAGGTGTTGAATTCTGTGAAGGTGAAGATTTCAGGAAATCTTGAATATTCTGGTGTTTCTCTTTCTGTGAAGACCGATTTTCCATTATTGATATTGTGTACTTTGAATGCTACACCCTGAGTTCTAAGATATTTGCTGATTTCTGAAACTTTTACCTTGAAGCACACAATGGGTGGCATAAGTGTGGGATAATTTTGCTTATCTACGAACCCATTCATAATTCATTTAACAAACGGACAAACATCTGTCCACCGAGTAGAAAATAACATCACTAATGACATCAACTTTAAAGTTTTTAAGGAGTTCATTTACTTCGGAGTAAATCCTAACTTTACGAAGGATACCTTAGTCAAGATCAGACATAGAATTATCCCAAGAAACCGGTGATTATTTGATTTGGAGAAGAAATGTTCAAATCTCCTGACGCAAAATCCTGACGAACTGGCTCCACAAAAACCGTATTATTTCTGCCAGTAAGCTCTGATGGGTCCCAATAACACATCGCAAACCTCAAGATCATTCTTAATTATCTCGTTCTTACTTCTGGACAAGTACATTTAAATATCCAACAGAACAAAACCTCTGCCTTTCTTTTGGGATGTCTTTCAGGAAGTTGGGAAATTTATTTTTTCAAGTCATTATTAGCGTTACAAATTTTTCACTTTTATACTTGTTGCAATATGTTGCTAATCAGACTAATAAAAAGAGTAGTGATATGACCAAAACTGCAAGGTCTAGGATCAGTTAAGAAGAGCCCATTACGCTAAATCCTAATTTCAGATTTAGACACTTTTGATGGATTTGTCACTTAACAGTAAGAGGCAGTATCCATGCAAAAAAAAGTCCTTTTTAGTTTTAGGTGATAGTTGCTGGAAACCAACCCAACACTTCAGACTTGACAGCCTAACACACTAACGTATATACGTGTTTCTTATTCAGCCTTATCACAGGCCCCGTCGTAATAGATTCGTAGTACTAAGCCCGAAAAAAGGTATTATTGCTCCCGTGCGTCGTACTAAAAAAAAATGCTACGAAATTCGGAGTTTGTGAATAAGGGTATCACTAGCCCCGAATGAATAGGAAGTTGGACAGTTTTTTCTACGAACAGATATTTTGATCGGAGCTCAACTTCAAACGAAACACAAATAAAGTGAAGCGAACGAAAATAAAGGACATGCAAATAAAATATATAAAAACATTTTTTATTATTGTTTTCATGTGAATTTGTTTATATATTTTTTAATTTTTAAAATAACGTAAATACAAATAGATAAATATTGGTATCTTCCGTGATGAATCTCATTTTTAGTGTTTGTCTTCTTCGCGTATTTTCTACCTTTATTACAAAGATTGCAACGGCATGCAATGGTATCCATTTTTACAGACCAACAAAATTAAAATTAAATCAAAAGATGAACAACGAAAATTTATTTATTTTTTTTCACATTTTTATGCAAATCAACTGAGTTTGAAACTCCGAAATTAGTAAAATGCTTTTTTGATTTCGTTCGGGGCCTATGATGTAAATTTGTTCGTAATCGTAGCGTAACAAAATTTTCGGGGACTTGTTACGAGGGACTCTGTGATAGGGGCGATTATATAATGTTAATGTAACCCCCGAGTTGCACAGTGCTTTTTGGCATAATGGTTTGTGCGTAGGACAATCAAGATGGAGGTTATGGTTTGATTCCCAGACGTCGTCACCCAAAAACAAAAAGTTTTTTCCAGGGGTACTGAATCTTGAGAGGAAGTGACAAATACGTCAAGAATATGTACCTCTTGTCATGCAAAGTCCTTCTCATCTAAGCCAGAAATCGTTGTCTCTGAGGTCTCCATGTTTTTTCGACCAATCCTAGATTTTGAACCAATTCGGGAGCTAACAATAACATAGATAGCTATACAAATATCAACACCTCTACATTCTGATTTACAATCTAGGGAATTTTGTTGTAGCCTCTCTAAGGACATGTTTAGACCTAACCGGTCTGTTTCTTGAATTACACACAATAAGGGATACCGAGGAAACGAAAACAACCCAGTTAGCTTGCCTGCTAATGGCGGACAGAATTGCGGGACCAACTTCTTTCGTCGTATCTTTCATAGTTATGTTGCATTTGATTAAAACGTGGAGTGCAATTTATTAGCAAATGCAAACCAATCCTAAAGGACTTATGAATTCTAACTGCAATGATGCTGTTCACTTAACATATGGTTTATAGTTTACCAGTATGCGGCTACCTATACCGATAAAATTTTGAAACATTTTCACATTGTACATTTGTCCATTTCCCGTCGGTAAAATGAATTCCTAAGACTCCATCTATACAAAACAAACCCCCACACCGAACTCATAAACCAAATTGTGGGCTGGCACGAGCAATTTTTGTGCTGTTTTTTTTTTTGCAGCTACGCTTTACGTCTTCGTTCCCCGAAAATATCTAAGTCAACTCCTCTTCTACGTTTATGGTCGAATACAGCCACAATATTTAGCCACAACACATTGGTCGGATTTCGGGGTAATACATTCTGCAATTTTGCAACCCTTAAGTTTTAACCACTACCACATCACCACGATGGAGCCCACCGATTTTCCCACAGGAAAAACTTCAGAAGAGAGCAAAAGTGCAAAATATAAAAAAAATTTAACTCAAGAAAATCACTCCCGCCCCACAGACCCACCGACCGACCGGTAAAGAAGACGACGACGTCGTGGTATATATTTTTAGATATTGGATGGTGGCTTTGAGTTGAGGTATTCACCGCTACCACTACCACTGTCAAACCCGCTATAGAGTCTTGAAAGATTTCCCAAACTCCTTCCTTGTGGCTCTCTCTCTTCGTGGTTATTCATTGGGGTTGATGATTGTGGGTTTGCTGGGTCGGCTCGCGGGGGTTGTCGTGTTATGGAGGAAAAAAAACTCTTATTTTCTTTTTTCTCTCCATTTTCTTGAGTTTTTCTTTGGCCTCAATTTGGTGGTGTATAAGGTTTATGTACCAACATGTAACTGCGACCATTTACCGTTTGTGGAAAAATCTCTTAAGAAAAATTCAAGAAGACAGATGGAGATGGAGCTGGATGTGCCTGCGTGAGTGAGCGAGAGGCCGGGAAAACTGGTCGTTCTCTTGGAATTTTATTTGGGTCCCCCCTGATAGGGTTTAGGTGGGTGGGGGTGTGTTTGACGTTAGAGAAAAATCCAAAGCAAAGACGAAGAAAAATAAGCGGGAAAAAAAGAGAAATCGGTCTTTGCTTGGTTGGTGTTGTTGTTTTGATGTTTATTTTTGTTCTCTTGCTTGCCTATGTCACTCATTTTCGTCGCCAAGTGCAAAGCAATGCGGCGGGAAGATTTGACAACGACGACAATGGATCCAACTCAGGAGTAGCAACAAAGTCGTTATGAGTTTCTTTTTTGTTTTTGTGTTTTTTTGTAATGAATATTTTTCTCTCTTTTAGAGGGTACTACTGGTGGTGGTGGTGGTGGTGAAAAAAGAATCACCACTCTTCCGAGGGGTGGCTGTATACCGTGATGTTTATGTATTTTATCTTTTTCCTCAAGATATTGGAAACAGCGGGAACGGAGAGTTATGGTTTTTTTGCCTTATTCCTTCTCCAATTGGGGTGGGGGATGGAAGGAATTCCCATTTCTTGAGTTGGAAATATGAAGCGATTTTTGCGTGATACCATTAAAGGACACACACCAACAACAATGAGCAGAAACAGTTAAGAGAAAAAATAAGAAAAGTTTTGGAAAAAAATAATATGTATATATATGTACAGAGGTAGGTATAGGTGAACCAGTTATCCATGGGTTGGTTGTTGGTCGGTCGGTTGGTTGGTAGGTAGTACGGCCTTCCACATAAACCACTGCTACTGGTTCTCGCGGTAACGAAAACGACGAAGACACTCACTATAGGTATACCATGACAATATGGAAGCAGTGGTTGGGGAGGGAGCACAGAGCACAGCATCAGCTGGAGATGATGATGACGATGAAGACACCAACAACGACCATGACGATGATGATGATGATGACGAGTAGTGGTCGGGTTCATGGTTACCACAAAAAAATAGTTTAATATCGTTGCGTCGGTCGATTCGATCGGTTTTCGGGATTTTTTTGTGTGCGATACAAAAAGTTGACGTCGCTTATACGGTCATCCAATACCTATATGGGGATTTATTGAAAAAAACAGTGTTTTTTGAAATTTCACGTCGAATATACAAAAATCGGTAGTTTCAAAAAATAAATTTAATTTGAGTTCAATTACCTGAAAGGATTGAAGAAAGTGAAAAAATTATCTTTACAACTTCGTGGTGGAAAAACAACTCAAAAGTGGAAAACTGAATTTTTCGAATTTGGATAAAAACACCTATTTTAAGGATAAAAAAAGAATTTTGCACAAAAAACAAACGTTGCAGCAAAAAATCAAGTTTTTCTTACCCATATCAACAAGATCTCCCATTTTTCTACAGTCGTGTATCTCGAATTCGAAAGATAACAGAAATGTTGCCCGTGTCAGGAAATACGCCGTCAAAGTGTTGGTTATTTTTCTATTGGTTTTGCTTTTAAAATTCTGTGTCAAAAGGTTAAAAAAGGATCATACCTAAGATTTGTCATTTTCTAAAAGAACATCACTTTTTTCATTTGAATTCTGGATATTTATGACATGCATAAAAAACTTTAGTGAAGTCGACTTAAGATGTTGGAGCTTTTCGACACACAAGTCGCCAGTTTAGAATTTGTATTAGGGCTTATTTTATGCTCGAGTGTATAAATGTAAAGGTTCGTTAAAACTCCGAAATTCATGTTTCATTTCTTCATGCAGTGAAGTCCTTAGAAAGTTTGTCTACGATTTCTAGAGAATTACTGTTGCAAAATTTACCAAAAAGAAATATGCATTACCATTTTTTAGAAGTGCGTAGATTTGAATTACAAATATAATTAAGAAGATTTGCACGAATAAAATTCGATTTTACGGAAACCACAATTTATGGAAGAAGATTTGGAGCAAAATTGACATAATTTGAACTTCTTTTTGCAAAACTTTTTATGTTTTTCGCAACTAAAAAACTGACTTCTACTGAAGTCAAAAATAAGCAAATATGTGAGGTCCTACAAGATGCTCTCAACCAACAAAGCGAATTTCACATTTGATTCAAAGTATTCGCACAAAACATATAAAATTTTCTAATACAGAGTGCGCCAAAATGTACTTTAGAATTTTTGACCAAAAAGTTGTTGCACGAATTTATGTACATACAGTCTTGGCCAAAAAGAAACAAGTATGCAGAAATGTTGCATATTTTTTTTTATTAAAGAAAATTTAATATTTTGTATGGCCACCCCTCGCTTTTATGACTGCTGCTATTCGTTTGGGCATAGAGCTTACGAGCTAACGGCATTCGTCGGAACTTATTTTTGAGCCATTCCTGCTCAAGAACCTTTTTGAGCATCTCTTTTGATGTTGTTGGGTATTGTCGGAATTTACGCTTTAAAATTCCCCATAGATGCTCAATTGGGTTCAGATCTGGGGACTGGGCAGGCCATGGAAGCAGGTCAATGGCATTTTCAGCAAACGACTTCATTGAGAGCGGGGACTAATGACAGGGTGCATTGTATTGCTGGAACAACACGCCCCGCATATTTGTATCACCAAAAATATGCTAGAAGGATGGCATCAGCGTGTTTACTATCAAATTAATGTAATTTTTTGAGTCCATGTCACCCTCACAAATGAACATTTTGCCCACTCCGTCCGCAACCCCAGATCATAACGCTTCCTCCTCCGTGTTTAACGGTTGGAACTACACATTCTGGGTTGTATTCCTCACCAACTCGCCGCCTCACAAAGGTTACACCAGGTTTTCCAAACACCTGTAAAAATAAAAAAAAATAACATTTTTCAAAAGCTCAAAATAACTGAGTGGATTGCAATTTAAAACAGTTTTTAAAGTTTCCGAGTTCGGGGCTTCATTATAATGCTTACTTCAAAGTTTAATTCATCTGACCATAAAATGTTACTCCAATCTTCTTCATGAAAGTTTTGGTATTTTTTTGCCCATTCTAGCCGCATCTTTCTGTTTTTTTTTTCTGAGAGCCATGGCTTTTTCCTCGCCTTGCAACCTTTCAATCCAACTTCTCCGAGTCTCCTTCTAACGGTTCTAGTCGAAATCTGTTGCCCACATCTTTGTGTTATGTCAGCAACTAGCTCATTTGATGTTTTTTTATGGATTTTTTTTATAGAGGTTCGTATTAAAAACCGATCTTCTCTTACCGTGGTTACTATTTTCTTGCCGGATTTTTTACGATTTAGATGGGATCCAGTTTTCCGAAACCGATCTAAGCAATTTTGCACCTCACAACGCGAACAATTCATTCTCCAAGAGAATAGAGCGTAAAATATAGGGTGCCTAACACTTTTGGCCAAGACTGTACATATGTGCGAAAATAAGCATCGCCATCTTGTATTTTTCGAAGAAAAGATGGTTATTGCAAAGTGGCGGATTTGTTTTATCATATCTCAAAATTGTATAGATAGTATTTAAGTAAACACATTCTAAGGATATGAATTTCGGAGAGTTAGGGAGTCGGAACCGTCATATTCAATTTTCAAAAAAAAAATCTGTTATCTGATCAGACTTTACTATCAAGTACACAATAATTTAAAGAAATATTTGGATATTTTTAATTTTACAGTCCGAAACGGAAAATTTTCAAAAAAAAAAAAAACACGAAAACTACGATACTAACTTCATGCATAGTTCTAGACTAGTTGGCCAATCAGATATTGGATGATAGTTCTTCAAACTTTCATGTTTTTCCTTGATATAACTTTTCTTTCTTTTAAATATCCCAAATGAAAAAATCATGGAAGTGTGAAATTCAAAGAATAACTGTCTGCCAATAAACAAAAGTAGATAACCAATCGAAAAAAAGTGGAGACATTTTGCATGTAATAATTTTGGTTGATTCATAGGACATGTGTGGAAAAATATCTTAAAAAAAAGCCTAGCTAGAAAATAGATTTCCCCAAAACATTAACAAGAATTTATGTAAAAGGATATTTCTAAAAGTCCAAAGTTCAACTACTTTTCGTGTTTAAATGAACAATATTGAACACAATGAAAAATATGAGTTCAAACTCCGGAAGATAATATCTTTCAAATGTTATCCATTGCTTGCTTAGATCTGAAGTCCTCTTTACAGATTATTTTCCATCACTTTTCTTAGAATTTCGGTTTCAAAAGCCCTCACTTTTTATCGGATATTGGCATTCAGCTTAAGCTGTTTGTTCTTTTTTTTTTGGGATATATGTAGGTACCTTACATCTTTTGTAAGAAAGATCGCACGTACTTGCACTTATGTAAAAGTACTTCGGAATTTAAAGATTGTTTGAAAATACTGGAGCTTAATGTTCAAATACATAAAATTGCCGTCTAATTTTTAGAAATTATGAATTTATGCGAAAAAAAGTTTAAAAATCGCTTAATTATTAAAATAATTTTGCATATAAGAAATTTCTTGAAGATATAAAATAATTTTTGGTGCCAATTTTGAGTATTTAATAATAAGATTTTAGGAAATCATTGCAAAACCTAATCGTTCACACAATTTCAAATTATTGATTTTTCAAAAAACGGAAATTGGATTTTTTTTTCAAAAACCCAAAAAATATTTTTTTCGAATATTTTTTATATTCAATATTACTTTAAATTCAAAGGAGCTTCTGAACAAAAACGGTGGTCAAAATCATTAGAGCCGTTATGGGAAAGTTTAAAATCAAAAACACGATTTTATGATAGGTACCGTTGATTACATTTTTTCAAATGTTTTTTTTTTAACCAAAACTAGGTTTTTGTCATTAATAGAGCACTTCATTTTTACTTGCTTTTTATAGGTACTATAAGGCAAGTTATGCATTCGTAAAAAAAATCGAACTCGACATTTTGATCACAGTTGACATTACGATGATAGCGAAGACTAAAAAAATTTTATAAATATTTTTTTTTCTCAAAACCTGTTCGACAGATTTTAAAAATAAAAATACAAAAATATTTTATTTAATTAAAGCTAGATAATGGTTGAAAAAATATTTCCGTAAAAGGGTTATTGAGGGTACCCCCCATTGAACCTTTTTTTTTGTTTTTGATTTTCTCAAAAACGATACAACCTATATTGATCTTTTTTTTTAACTAAAGCTCCCTAAAACCATAATTAGAATAGTGTACTAAAATTTTCAAAAAATTTTGTTTTGGATTTTTAAAAAAAACTTCAATTTTTTTTTTTCAAAACTCAATATTTCGAAAACCCCATGGTAGATTTTTTTAAAACTTAATAAGTTAAAGTTTCTCAATATAATCTACAAGATGTGAGAAAAAAAATTTTATTTAACCTAAAAATAAGGGTACCTACCATACAAATGCTAAAAAATTAAAAAAAAAATGGTTTTCAAAAATCGTATTTTTCTCGAAAACGGCGGCGCCTAGAATTTTGATGAATTTTTTTTCTTTCAATTAATTTTTACGATCTTTAATTTAATAAAAAAAAAATTGAAATTAAGATATTACAGCTTGTACCTACCATAGAACCATTTTTCTAATTTTGAATTTCTCATTATCGGCACAACGGATTTTAATGAAATTTTTTTTAATAGAAAAGCTTCTAAAAAGTTTGACTTAAAGTTGACGTCCGAAGATATTTTCTTAAAAATATTTTAAAAATTAATAACATTTATTTTTAAAATTCTTAGTATCTTACATAACGGTGTCGTGCATTTTATTTTTATTTTAATTTTGAACTTGAGAAATTTTTTTTTATTTTTCTCGTGTAATTTTTTCGATAAAGCTTTTGTGTTTTTCATGATTCTTTTGATAATGCAGTCACATCACTGTAAATAGTTTTCTTTTTCTGTTTTATAAGAATTCTTAAATACTCGCCATTTTCTTAAACAGGCATGAAGATTATAGCTCTTAAAGAACACCTTAACAAAATCTTTTGCTGTTAAAGAGCTATTTTAAAGGATAAAGAATCCAAGAGCATCTATGCTTTCTGACAGCTTTCAAACATGACAGAGCTTCAAGATTCGTTCACCAAGAGCCAGGGGCGTATTTACCCTAGGGCTAAAAGGGCTACAGCCCGGGGCGGCAAGGCTTCTAAGGGCGGCTTGCGCTTGGCCAATTTATAATATTTTTTTTAAAGCGATTGAACTTTCAAAACATACAAGTGAAAGGGCGCATGCCGCCCATAACAATTATCAAATTTACAATATTTTCGAAGGATAAACAAAAAATACAAAGATTTTAAAAAAATGCGATTTTTTTGAGCTTTTCAAGCATGACAATTTTTTCAGTGCCGTGAGTGTCCGGCTGTGAGAGAGTTCACTGTAACATGTCACTCACTTTTTTCACCATTTACTATTCTTATTCTTTATAAGCGATTTTTTATAATGAAAATTCATAGTAAAAATATTTACAGACATGTACCTACTCTTTGGAACAAACTCCAATGAAACGAAAACATTATCTAAAAAAAACACTTGTTGCTATGTAGGTCTACAAAAATGGGCTAGAACGGATCTTAATTTTTTTTCTAAGCCATCTACAAAAAGTCCCTTTTTATTAAAAAAAAATTTATAAAAATCCATTAAGCCGGATTCTAGACATAAGGTCACACACAAATTTTTAATCTTTATATACCTAGCAAATCATGCCTCATCTTTTTTTAGTTTTGGCTGACTCGAATCCCTATATACAAATACCCTTCCCGTCGTTAATAGTTTCGAAGGACTTAAGAAGCAACATAATGATTGTTTTATAACGAAATGATGAGTGTCGCGAAGGGCGGTTCTTTTTTGTGATCGTGAAAATTTCAAAATAAATACATTCATTCCTATTTGCAACCAATTATTGAGTGCGCTGAAGAGAAGAAATTCGTCCTATGAAGCAAAAACAAATGGTTTTATTTTTGATCACATGAGTAAAGAAGCAATTCGAAAAAATGCAACCACTCTTCAGAAATTATATCTACCCGGTTGATCTTGGGAAGATTTTCAAGAAGAGTGTGTCTTACTTAAACATTTTCTGGAGCAAAACAACTCTGAAAATATGAGTTTAAGGCAGCTTAATCTTCATATAAGAGAAAAAAATTGAAGGAAGCATTTTTATAAGCTGAGGTTGCTTTAAGAATATACTTGTGCACTGCAGTGTAGAGCTGTGTAAATCGTTCATTTCAAATGATCGAATCGTTCAACAATCGATAACACAAATGATTCCATCATTTGAATCGATCGATCATTCGATCATTTTCATTTCACTCAAATCGTTCAATACTGTTCCGATTCGATTTCGTTATAAGATTGAATTGAGGCTTTCACAAAATGCTCTATATTGTAAGCCATAAATTGCCAAATGACATCGAATGATGGCTACTATAACCATTGATTGCTCCTTAAAACATCAATTTTAGGACTAATAGTTACTGAATGACTTGGTACTATCGAATAAATTATTTTTTGGATACTATCGCATATGTAAGTCGAAAGTTGTTACAGTAAAACCCGCTTACCTGAAACACTTTTTTCATCCTCAAGTATTTTCCGACCAATTTCCCTTAAAACACTCCGCTTAAGTGAAACTCGCTTAAGCGAAAAACTCGGATAACTGAAATATATTTTCAGTTAATTTTTAATATTTTTCATTGAAAAAAACTCTCTTAAGTGAACAAAAAAATTGAATCGAACAGAACAAAAATTTGCTACTTTTCGTTTTTCAATAAATTATTTTTGTGTTATTTAATCGTTGTTTTATTTAACTCCGCTTAATGGAATTTTTAAATCCGCTTAAGTGAAATTTTTTTTCACTTATCCGAACTCCGCTTAAGTTTAAGTATTTTCACTTAAGCGGGGTTCGTTTAAGTGAAAAACCCGCTTAAGTAAAAGAAAGACTGTGACATTTTGCCGTTTCTCTTAAGCGGGTTTTACGTATTCGATAAGTCTCATTGCTAGTTCAATTCCCACAGTAAACAAACCAGATCCTGGGCCCGTATCGCTTAAGAGTAAAGTGATCACTAAATTAATTGATTGAAATAGAAAATCGAGAAACGGCAATCATCTAAATGATTGGGATTGGGATCGATTAAAATGAAAATTTGTGATTTGGATCAATACTTTTCGATGATCGGATCGAAAAAATCAAATCGATCCTGATTGACACAGCTCTACTGCAGTGACGAATTGTAGTGCAGAAAGATCGTTTTCCGTAGATATTGAAACGAATAAAAACCTATTTAAGGTCTCGCATTAGCGCCTTAATAGTTTAGCTTTATTAAATATAGAAGCTGAACTGACAAAAAATTTAGAAAACGAATCTATTGTTAATGAATTTTGTAATGAATATACACACAAAAAAATTGAAAACATCAAATATTACGCATTTCGTTGTTTTTTATCATTATTTTCATTGTTCTAAAGGGCGGAAAAATATATCAGCCCGGGGCGCCAAATCCTTAAATACGCCTCTGCCAAGAGCTGCAATGTTATTTGGGTTCTCTATATAATTGTATATTAAAATCCGTTATGTCGATAATGAGAAATTCAAAATTCGAAAAAATTATTCTGTGTGTAGATATGTCAGAAATATCTTTATTTTGAACGTTTTTTCCTAACATTATTGCTTAGCATTTGTATTGTTGGTACCGTTATTTTAAGATTATGTAATATAATTTTTTTCTTACATTTTGTTGATTGTATTAAAATTGTTTTAATTTTTAATAGAATAGGGTTTTCAAAATATTGACTTTTGGAAAAAAAATTTTTTAAGCTTTAGCTTAATCCAAATCGGTTGTACCTTTTTTGAGAAAATTAACACAAAAAATGCTTCTTGGGAACATTAATATCTAACCATTTTTCGCAAATTTTTTCATTTCTTCGCTTTCACTAAATGAAATTTTGTGTGTTTTTCTAAATCTGTATAACAGTTTTTAAGACATTTTTTTATATTTATGTGGGGGCAAAATTTAAAAATGTACAAAGTTTTAAAAAAATCGGCATGGCTCTGTTCCTCTGTTTTTCCAACTCTGTTTTTCCTTGCCATTTCAATATCCAGACATTTAAGATAAATATACATCGACATTTTCTACACATTTCTACCCATTTTCTACCCTATATTTCCTTAACGCCCGCACTGTCTTAAAACAATTTAAGGGTAGTCATAACCCCTTGATTGCGCGTCAATCATTAACCGCACCAAACAGTCAGTTGCTTCGGATCCAGAGAGATTATTCTTGGGTTTTCGGGATCCAAGACGCAACTCTTTTTCTTTTGTTTTTGACAAATAAGCCCCATCACTCTGAATAATTTTTTGAAAAATATTATTTTCAACACATTTCAACACATATCTTCATATTGCAATTGTGTACCGATTTATAAATAATAATCCACTAGTTTTTACTTATCAAAAATATTGCAATGACAGTTGAATGTTGACAGTTAAAAGAGGGAGCGAAAATAAAAATGACATCTCTTGTTGGATGTTAAAAATGACTTTTTCATAAACTTCACATTGAATAATTCAATGAATGTGAACTAGAGCAAAAGAAGGTTTTTGACATTTCAAAAATTTGCTCCAATTTTTTAAAAATCGTATTAAATTTGAAGAGAACACAAAACAGACCTCTGAAAAGAGCAGCTGTTTTTATCTTAACTAAATGCATCATGAAACTATAATTTTGGGTAAAAATGCAAATTAAAATTTTAATCATATACTTGCATAAATATTTAAAAATATTTATTTACTCTCATTGTACAAATAAAACGGATTCAAAAAAAAAAATAATATATTTATCCACTTCCTTTTGCGCTTAATAAACATAATGTTGCTGTTTGTTGTCGACTTTCCACGATTGTGTGCGTTTCTCCTGAAGTTATTTTGGCCATATGTGCGGTTTTCACAGGCGATTGTAGTTCTTCACCACATACCGTTCCGTGTTTTTTATTATTTTTCAGTTTATTGTAGGTATGTATAATTTTTTGTTTTGTTCTTGTTGCTGTTTTGTATTGCCATATTGTACTAACGGCTGTTTCATCAGTGGCATTTCCACACAGCCAATAACTGACATTTTCCGTCATTTTTATCCCACAGACAATGAGGTCGTCCGGATAACGCCTCCCACTCACATCTCTCTCAAACCAATTTGGCTACCTTGTTTGAGTTTCAGCCACTGACAATCGTGATGAGTTTTCATGTTTCATTCATTTGTGCGAAAACGCGGAAAATTTTTATCATAAAGTGTATATGCAGATTTAAATGTTTTTGCACGCAGTTGTTTCGTTTTTTTTTTTTTTTTTTGACTTTTCATTAAGTTGTGAACAGTCAGTGACAGTTGATATAGGGCCTTAAAGTATTTGGTTTTATTTCAAAAACTTGCCTCAACTATTCGCGTTGTGCAGAAGACCAGTCTGTACCCAAACAACGGATGAATTGTGTTCGTTTAACAATTTATGTGTACCTAATGACGTTGTTCTACAACAACTGTTCGCTAGATGGCGCTGCTTGACATGTGAAAATATGGGAAGGTAAAGTGACTTAGGCAGCCAGTAACGAATTAGTATCCTTTATTTATTTTGAATCACTGTCTTTCTTTGCGCAGGAATTTATATAGACAGCCGAACACAAAAACTACCCGGGTTTTTCGAATTTTTCATTGTAACACTTACCATTTCCACCAAGTTGACAAGTGACAGGAAATATTTTGGTAGTGTCTATTTTTTTCGTCTAAAAAAACCACTTAATATTGAATTTTCTTAAAATCAGATGCTGACACCAACGAAAATAGCAGTAAAAGTAAGAGTTTTTTTTGTTGGTATCTTCTTGTCAAATGTTCAATTTCATTTGTTTCCCAAAAGACAAGTAAGAAATTTATTATAACGGGGCGCAAAAGTTCGTGAAAAACAAAGTCCTGGTAAGGGTGAGTTATATTCCCAACCATTTCTGAGGGCATGTTGTGAATCGGGAGTCTCCTAAAAATGCCTGCAAATTCAAAAGGGCTATTATTAATTTGGAAGACATTCAATCATGAGAAGATAACTTGGAGAATTATTCAGTTTTCTACAGGAATTCTCTGCCAAATCCGATCAACTGATATGAGAAGCACTTTTTGACAGTCCAATGAACTTACCATTACGCCACGAGGTACTATATACAAATATAATCTCTAAGATCAATTATGGAAAATTGCAGATTTGTTGAAATGATTAAAGTTACAATATTTGTTAAATTCTCTCCTAAAATTTAGAGGTTCATTTAAGCCATAATTGATTCTAGGGCACCAGTTCCATGGTTCCATGGAAGATGTTGTAGAAAAAGATACCCATTATAACTTTTGAAGCCATAAAAAACTTTAAAATTATCAGAAAACATTTAAATCTTACAAGAATAGTATTAAAAGAATAGTTCCAATGTGACTGCCTTGGGGTACTCCAGATAATAAAAGGTTTTCAATTGGCGCGGATAGACTTTGGTGACATTTGTCAAATGGTTGTTTTATATTTAGTAAGTGATGCCAAATCATCTTGGCAAGTTACACGATTGAACAGCACGTTCAAATGATAAGACTTTATTATTAAAATAGGTGTTCGTTAGTGTAAACTATGAGCGCGTAGGCCCATTTCATGGTAGACCTGGTGGCCCTTTACAGCTGACTCTTCAACGTTTGATAGTCAAATTTGAGACGACCGGTTAGGTTATCACCCAGCCAACATTCCTTCGTCAAAGAAACGCAAGATCGCCACGGTCCGTGAAAGTGTACCCGTGGTAGTCGATTTCTCGCCGTGAACAAAAACTCGGCCTTTCGCAGACTTCAACTTTGCGAATTTTGCGTCGGGACTTGAGCCTACACCCGTACAAGATCCAACTAACTTAGAAGCTCAAAGTTCATGACTAAACACAATGCCGTTTGTTCGCTGACTGAACTTAGAAGTGTTTGAAAGAGTACCACAATTTTTTTTTGGTCTAAAAATCAACTATAGCGACGAGGCACATTTTGAATGAATGCCTTCGTTAACGAGCAAAATTGCCATATATGGGATGACACCAACCCACACGAGGTTCTCCGGGTGATAACGCATCTTTAAAAAGTTACAGTTTGGTCTGGATTTTGGGTTGGTGGAGTCATTGGTCCGATCTTATTCCAAAACGGTGTTGGTTATACAGTCACCGTCAATGACAAGAGCTACAGAACGATGATAACCAAACTCTTATGGCTCAATTCGAACCATATGAATAAAAAAGATATGTAGTTCCAGGCTCTACGTGCCTCAAAGAGGTAGCCACGATTGACATTCTGAATAACCGATTTGAGGGTATAGTTATCATTCACAGAGGTGCCGTGAATTAGCCAACATGCGATTTGAAATTGCTAGACTTTTTCTTGTGGAGTTTCCTTAAGTCGCAGGTCTACGCGAATGAACCATCACAGTCGACCAATGCCCTTAAGGTGAACATAACACTTTACACATTACATAGAGTTTGTAGAGTAATTTAACTGTCTTCTATAGTAAACAAAATATCGGTAATAAAAATACTGTGTTTTGTTTTGCACTTTTTGTGATATTTATTTAAAGGTTTCTTATGTGTCTTAGGGTTTTATTTAGCCAATGAACTCAAGGTCGTTACTTATTGTTTTAGTAGGTATGTAATGCTAAGCAAAGTTTCTTAATACAAAACGTCAAATATAAACGTCGGTCGGCTTATGTTTGAATTCGAAAACCCATATTATCGCATAGAATCAAATGCGTTTTTTTTTTTTAATTTTTATTTAACTTGACCTAATTCAGCAGGTTTGACTGTAAAATTAAATTCCCCAAAGTTATTAGCATTATTCATTACAAATTTGATTTTAAATACCTAGATGTTTATTAAAATGAGCATAAGTTCTTCTATATCAACAACGTTTCCCAACATCACAGCATGCCTCCTAAAATTCATAGAACAAAAAATCATAACGATGATGCTCTTTTATCTTATTTCTGCCAGAGCAATAATGAACAAAATTATTTTTAAAAGCTAAAAATTGACAAAAAAAATATCAAACATTTTATCACACATCACCATATCCTTAATTCATATAATCAACTGCCAGATTGTTTGGAGCTCTCTATTCTTGCGGAAATCGTTCAGCGCACAAAAAAAAAAACGACAAAGCTTCAAATAAAGGACCAGGACAATGACAACGACAACGACGAATATCCATATACAAACGAACAGGGGGAAAAAATTGTCCTTGGGAAAAAACACATTAGTCCCGCGATTTAATTCACATCTGTGGTGGCATTTTATATATTATAATTTTTTTTCTTCCGCCCTCCTCGGCCCATTTGCACCGTGTCGCATCGTATACAAAGCTTCACATTGGCTGGAAAAGCGCGCGGAATTCTCTGAAAATAATTATTTAAATTTTCTATATCACTTTTAATTTTTTTTTTAATTCTTCTTTTTTCTTCTGTTAATTCTCTATCGCACTTTGTCACATTTTATGACGACACACATATGGTCAGGAAAAAAAATAAAAAAAAAAAACAGACAACCCAACTTGGGAGGTTCGCGAGCACTCTGGATGTTCTATGGCTCCACTTAAAAACCCACTGAAACCATCTTCTTTCGGGAGTTTAATGTTGGGTTGAGAGTATTTTTTAAATACTCTATGTTGTTTTGTTTGACCAACTCCGAGTTGATTTGCTTTTTGATTTTTTTGTCAGGTTGTTTGAAAATAACAGTATGGTTGAAGGAAATTCGAACATATTTCGATTTTGAGGGATCTCTTTCGGAAATAAAATGGTATCATGTGGAATCGCTCAAAATACAAAAACTTGAGCAAATGTGGGTGATTTGACTTGACATAATGCCCAAGAAATATTGGCTTCTATCAGGGTAGCAAAAGCGTAAGTCACTTTTTTGCTTAAGCTTGGCTTTAATTCACAAGCTAGTGGGTGACTTATGAATAAAGAAAAATGTAATTTATAAGTCAGTTGGTGACTTGTGAATTAAAAAATTTAAATCATAAGCTTCTTAGTGACTTATGAATTAAAACAAATTAGTTCAGAACCTACTAAGTGACATATGAATTAAAAAAATTTAAGTCATGGCAAGTAAGTGACTTAAGAATTAAAAAAGACCTAATGACTTATGAATTAAAAAAAATTAATTCATAAGCTAATGGATAAATTCTGATTAAAAAATTATTAATTAGAAAATTTATAAGCTAGCATAATAATTTTATGACACACAAAAGCTTGAAATCTACTTTCGTTAATAATTAAATAATTATGTAGTCAAAACAAGCTTAAACATTTCCAATGTACCAACTAGCTGGTAGGTACTCTGAAATGTCGTCCAAAAATAGTGAAAAAATTAGCGGACTTAGCAAGCACCCCTGTCTTACACCTATTTCTATCCCAAACCAGTCTGATTGTTGACACTGTAGAGATTGATAAGGTTACTTAGAAACTTAGTCGTTACACCGATTTGGGAAAATTTGTAGAAAAGACAGTTTATATTGATTGTATCAAATGCTGCACTAAAGTCGATAAAAAGTGCATATAATTTTTTAAGTAAAACTTTTTTTCACTTCTTTTCCGGCTTTTGGGGTAAAAAATTTTCTATGAAGTTTTCAGTGACATGTCAAAACGACACGTTATCCGTCAAAGACAGCGACCTTTTATCGCCAAGGGAAAATGTTCTTATAATGGAAAAACCACAACAACTAACCAACAAAACAATTGAAAACATAATTTCATTAAAAAAACACACAATAAAAGCTTTTTTTAATGAATGATGTGGCCGAACAATTTCTCAATCGAAAACAACTTCTCTTTAAAAAAAAACACAATTTAAAACATTAAACACTTTATCCTATACAATAATGAATAATTATATACTATTTAACTTGAAAACAAAGCCATAAAATTTACAAAATAATTAATTAAAAAAAAAAAAAACACTTGTAAATAAACTTTCTGCTTTCTGTTGTCAAATATAAGCTATCATTGCCATATGCGAAGAATTTTAAATTCTGTGTCAAAATTAAATTAGCATTTCCCACAATTAAAAGAATCCTGTGGCTCAAACACAATGGCGCAAAATTTTAAACGATTTAGTAATATGTTAAAGCCATTTTAGTAAATTAATAAGGATTTTGCAAATTTTAACAAATTACTATCTTTTTACTAAAGTTAAAATCACAAACTGACTTCTTTAACTTTTAGTAATTTGCTATATCCATATGACTTCTTTCATTTCCCTCGGAAAAAATTTCAATTTTATTTAAAATACATAGTTAAATTGTGTTTTTTTTTATGATTCGTGAGCTAATTGTTCTTAAAAGTAAATAAAATAATATAAAATGTTTTCGGAAGACGAAGATTTCGATATGTTTGAAGACTGGGCTTTGTGCAGAAAAGTGCGATGTTTTAAGTCCCCAGCAAATCCTTCGAAGAGCTGGACGACGGAGAATCTTACTCCAGTTATAGGTGTGACAAGACAACAGTTCGGTTCTTGAAGACCTGAAAATCCAAGACCGAATTACATGCCGTGGGATTCCAATTTCGCCAGAATTATTAGTACTAGTTACGTTACACTTCTTTGGGAGAAATAAATTGTGGTTGTCACTTTGACTTCTGACAAATTAAATTATTAGGTCCGTTCCTCAGATTTAGTTTTGTTTACTGTCATTGTGTAAACGTGTTCAGATGCACCATTTTTAATAAAAGGCAATTAGTAATTTACTAGTTAGTAAAACGAAAGAAGAGGTTTAAAATTTTCGAAGAGTAAGTAAATTACTAAAAGTTTAACAAATTGCTAACTAGTAAATTGCTAAACCCTTTATAATAGATTGTTTAAAATTTTGCCCCAATGAAGGCGATAAGAAAACAAGATGTGAGCGTGATGAAACATCGTCGTTGTTGTAAAAGCAGTCTTAAACTATGAAAGCAGACGAGGATATACGTAATACAACATTTCTCGTCGTAACGTTAAATGAAATTAATAAATGAAGCAAAAATAGGCGTGCACATTCAATTTTTATTTTCATATCTGTTTGGTTGCTGAAATAAAACATATGGGCTTATGTTTCATTTTACTTTATATTTACCAACCAAACAGTTGCGAAAAAAAACTGAATTTACGCTCCAGGCCTAAGGAATTTCGGAATGATTTTATAACAACGAAAAGGTGACAGTGAATTATGTGTCGCTCTCGTCTGGTGTTCTCATCGTATTATGAGTATGATTCGGGTTGGCGTTTTCAATTGGATTTTAATGTCACTATCTGAAAAATTAAAGTGGAGATAAAAATACACTTAAAAATGGCTAGTATTGAAATTTTGATGTGCGTCATAAAGAGCGCCATCAGTGCGTCAAAAAGGGCACCATCCATTTTGCTCAACCTTTGGTAGCAATCTCGTCAAAAGGGGAACACACCCAAACAGTACTTTACATCTATGTCACAAAACTCATTTAGAGACGATAAGTGAGAAATGAATTGTTTCATTTTTTAACGATTCGAAAACTAATCTGTTATACATATATCCAATTTGTAAATTCATTATAATCTTAGTCAACAATTAGTTGTTATGTTGGTTTGTACAAAATGTTTGTACGTTTATAGGTTAGAATCTTACTGAGGTTTTGCTTGCGCGTACATCAGTACACACACTCTTTTTTTCCTTTGTTTAAGTAGGCTTGCTCTATACTTGTTAGGTTGAATATCTGTCCACAGTAAAATAGCCTTCTCAAAATCCCACCTGGAATTGGCTTAACTTTCTGTTTTCTTTAACCCATTTTGTTCGACGTTCGTTCAATAAGCCATTTAAAATGTTCGCATAGTATTCATAAAAGAAAAACCTCTGAAGTTCGCTGCGTTATTTGGATCGCCTTTCTTGGATTCTGGGAAGATTCTTGACTTTCGAAACTTCCCAAGTACCTTTGCTTCTTTGTAGTTATATACGATTCAGGGATTTAAATCCTTTTTCAAGCAAATCGATTGTAGCATTTTGGAAGAACTCAGAGGGGACTTGATCCTCCCCCCTGGCACTTTATTTTGTTTTACTTTTTGCAACACTTCATATTCCCTTGAGCGTGAGTAAATTATAAAAAAAAAAAAAAAAAAAAAAAAAAAAGCTCTTCGATGCTGAATTGTGGGTCCAAGATTTCATCAAATACTTGTATTAGGTACTGCATTCATATATTTAATTTGTATAGTCCTCCTGGATTAAGCATTGTTCGGAAATCATTTTTAAGAAGAGTGTTAACTTCAACTAGGGTGCCAACTTTGTTTGCGTTTTCGTTGAGTTTTCTAGCAATTGTCCAAAAGTCTTTGCTACTGGAAATCGCACCTATTTTACTTGCCATTCCATTAAAATATATGGATTTCTTGGACTCAAAAATTGTTTTATAACGACGATTTGCTTCAATATAAATTTGTTTCTCTGTTTCCGTGTTCAGTTCTCTTAACAGTTTGAGAGATCCAAGCGATTTTTTCCTAGCTTTAGAGCATTCTTCAACAAATCAAGGTTGTTTTCTAACTAGTTTCTTGTTGCTATTTTTTGTGTGTTTAATTTTACCTGTCAGAAAACTTGGGAATAAAAAAGCATTATCCCACTCAATTTCTAGCTTGGTGATAGGTACATTCATCTAAATAAATAAAAAAATAAATTTGGTGGTGCAACAGCTCGTAGAGAACCAGGACCAGGACCATTCCTGTGTGCGTGTTACCAGGAATGAAGGGACCTACAATTTTCTGCCCATTCAGGACGGCTAATGATCAGCACTTTTACTGACAAGAGCTACTCTTGGAAGATTTGTCAGTTCCTCGCAAGAGGCAGTACACTCCTGAAAATAAAAATTTTTGCAGCGGTTGAGAAAGACAAATTCATCTAATTTGAGGATACTCAGACCCAGCTGTCATGATCAGAGTAAAATTGAGTTGCTACCTCCATGTCTGTTGTTTAGCCTGTATATCGAGGTACTACCATACAGGCAGACAGAGGGAATTGCCGAACCTATTTTTATCGTGTTCCCTATATCATCGTAATATCAACTTTGATCAAAATCTCGAGATATAGTACCTATATCGCAAGTAAAAATGTTAGGGTTAAAACTTCGGTAGGCAGATATTTCCCCGAGCATATATGTTAATATTTATTGGGACTTTCATAAGTTTTCAGACTCTTTTGAATATCACATAGAATTCTTAGAAGTTCCCAAAGTTCAATATCTGACCCTACGGTACTGACCGGCCTACAATCTTCCCCAGCCTATTTACACTCTGTATCTATTTAGGTATAATCCCATATCATCAAATGGTAAAATCGTACGAATACCGACACATTCTACTGTAACTTCGTTTTTTTTTATTAAAGCGATTTTACTTTTTTCAGTATTGTTACTGATTTGTTTGGTTGTATGGCATGTGTGGCCCACCACTGTATGGTCTGCGGCCCGAGAACACAAAAGCCACCAATGCTAAAACTTTGTGTGTGCTTAAAATTTCAGGATATCCCCACGTGGTATAGGGAGCATACAAGTGAGCCAGCGAGTGCCACCGGCCGGCCCGGTGAAATCATCATTTAATTTTTTGTTTGTATTTTTATTCGAATTATTATTTTTCCATTTAATATTATACAAATTGGGCTAAAAGAAAAAGCTACAAAAAAAAATGAATTAATAAATGAAACCCAACTCACATACATTCAACCAGAGGAATAAAATTATACAAAAAAAAAAAAAAACTGTGAACGGAATCAGAGAAAAAACCAACCAACCAACCAGCCGGCCTGTCACATATGGAAAGGACGTCCTGGAAAAAAGGACATTATTAACGGTGGAAATTATTATTCAGCGCGTTTATGAGATATATTGAGAAGTTTACCAAAACTCTTTTAATTTGTATCGGTTTATTCGAAAGTTGAAATTAAAAGCGACCGGACACGGTTAGTTTTGTTGTGGGAATATTTGGGATTTTATTAATTGGCCAAGCAATTTATAATTTTGTGATTAATTTGTTCAATTCTGAATGACCCGTTACTTAAGATATTGTACATTCTTGAAAGCAAGGTAGTTTCGTACTAATGTGGCCCGCGACTGAGCTGATCTGTTTCAATAGGACTATCAACAGGTTTCTCCACCACGAGTTGCAAGGATTCTTTCCTTTTAACTTTGTTCAAATAATATAATTTGAAAAATTTTACAGGAAGTTGAAAAATGTGTCAAAACTTGAAGTGTTAAATTCATTCACGAATTAAATTTAAATATTTAAGAAATCAAAAAAAAATCAAGAATAAAAATACTTAAATAAAGTGATATGCATATTTCAAGTGAAGTTAGTTCAACAACGTCACAAACGCAACATGATGGAAGTCGTGCAAGCCGAAGCAGTGTTAACAACAACAACAATAATATTAACAGTAGTAATAGTTCAAGCTCTAGAATTAACAATAATAGTGCAAATAGTAAAAAAAGTGTCGACAATAGTCCTTATTTGACGCCAGAGAATCTTATTGAAAGAACTGTTGATGGGCTTCTGGCGGAGCATCCTGGAGAACTAGTCAAGACTGGATCGCCTCATGTGGTGAGTACAATTTGTTATTTTCTTTTTGTTTTAAACTATGGCGCAAAATTTTACTTAAATTAGTACGACGATTAATTAGTAAGACGAAGATTTTGCAAATCTTAATCGAACTTATCTTATCTTATACCTATTTTATTTTAACTTGCGACTTATAGATACTATAAGGCAAGTTATGCATTCGTAAAAAAAATCGAACTCGAGACCAAAAATAACGGTACCTACCATACGATTTTTTTTCGAAATTTTATAAATATTTTTTTTTTTTCAAAAACTGTTCAACAGATTTAAAAATACAAAAAAATATCTTTTAGTTAAAGCTAGATAATGGTTGAAAAAAATTTTCCGCAAAACTGTTATTTAGGGTACCCCCCAAAGAACCATTTTTTTTTTGATTTTCTCAAAAACGGTGCAACTGATTTTGATCATATCTTTTTGCTAAAGATCGCAAAAAACTTGAATAGAATTATGTATTCAAATTTTCAAAAAAAATGTTGGATTAAAAAAATTAAATTTTTTTTTTCAAAACTCAATATTTCGGAAACCCCATTCTAGATTTTTTTTTAAACTGGATAAATTAAAGTTTCTCAATATAATCTACAAAAAAAAAATTATTTTACCTAAAACTAAAGGTACTCACCATACAAATGTTAAAAAATGGTTTTCAAAATTCGTTTTTTTCTCGAAAACGGCGCCTAGAATTTTGATATTTTTTTTTTCTTTCAATTAATGTTAACGATCTTTAATTTAATAAAAAAAAATTGAAATTAAGATATTACAGCTTGTACCTACCATAGAACCATTTTTTCAATTTTTAAATTACTCATTATCGACATATCGGATCTTAATTATTTTTTTTTATAGAGATGCTTCTTAAAAGTTTAAAAAACATTGCATTTCAAAACTTAAAAGAAAAATATTTTTTGTAAAATTATTTTTTTTTGAAAATTCGATATTTCAAAAAGGGCTTAATATTTTTTTTTGGAAATTTAATTTTCATTCGTACAATAATAAAAACTTAAAGTTGGCGTACCAAATTTTCTTCTTAAGAATCTTTTAAAAATTTTGTATCTATGTATATAAAAGCGATTTTTTTGTTAAGAAACCACTACAACGACTTATAATTTTTGTTCTGGCATAAATTCATATTTGCATAGAATTCTCTTTTTATTGCTTACTACTAAATGAATTTAAAAAATTAATTTTATACTTATGAACAGTTTTCTCTAATAACATCCGTTTTTAAAATTCCTAGTCATTCATTACAAATCGCTTTCCCCATTTCAACTGGAACTAGCATATTTGCTGTATGACTTCCCAATCTTCTGGTTCTGTTCGGAGAGAAAAACAAAATTTAGATAATTTAGTTTCGTTTGAATGCTTCTAATTATTATTTGTTTTCCTATTTTTAGAGAGATCTTATCATGTAGATTTTGAGGTTGCATTACATTATGCAATAAGTCTGCTCTTGTAGTGTACTATTTCAAACGTGAGGTACGAGTACGAGGTTTCTGAGATTAAGAAAGGAAGTAGCAAATAAAATATTAATTACACTAAATACTGTATTTTTATATTCTGTGGAAAGAAAAATGTTGGGAGTGTTACGTTACATTAGAAGACTGTTACGTTACACGTGCGATCTTGGCTCTTTTAAGAGTTAAAGTCAGCATGGAAAATGGCTAAAATTGTATTTTTTTAGAGTTATTTGGTTTTCTTATCGTTAGACATTAAAAAAGGGTAACTTATGTAACATACAAATTAAATTAAAAAAAAAAAACTTAATTTTTCATTATAGGTAAGTACATATCGAAATTGTGGCAATCCATTAATCCACTAAATTACTTTAAGTATTTGCACTTAGTTTTAAAAATAATAATATTTTACTTTATTAAAGATAAATTTATCAATCATTCATTGTAATAATTTATTAAGTTTTTTTTATCCAATTTAAACAAACTTTTAGTATAAATAGTGCTTTGTTAATAAATATAAATCAATTCTAATTTGGAGTTCAACAACTTCTCAAACTTTTCCGTCCTTTTTTAACTATTTACATAGATATATACAGCCTTATCATCGTATCGTTACGATCGTGACGTTTATTTCCTTCATGGTATCTGTTTCGTAACGGAAAAAATCGACGTTTACTAACGCGTGTATTTGACGTAAACGCCAATAAATTAATAAAGTGTTGATTCGTGGCAAATAAGCAAAGAAGAATCATGGATAGTGCAGCAGTGTTATTGGAAGCGGAAAGATATGAATAAAGAAAATTAAATACAGAAAAAAGAATATTCTTAAGAAATATATCAAATATTTTCTAACTCAGATACAGCGTAATTATAAATTATAAAAGTTTATTCGTTTTTAATTTTTCTTTGAAAAATTTTAAACTTATAATTTGCTGTCGGAGAAATCGGAAATCCAATATCTTCATAAATCGCTTGAATTCACCATGCGTTGCTGCCATTTTGACATTTCAACGCACACAAACTTTATTTTCGTAGATTTTTCCGATTGCCCTATCGGAACGGCTACAATCATACAAAATTCGTACATTTCGTAGAAATCGGAGAAAATTACATTCCGATCGGGTACGATGATAAGGCTCATAGTTTTTGTTCTTTTGGGTCTTACTAAGCTTTCCCTAAACATTAGAAGTATCATTGAGGTTATGAAATCAACATAGTTACATTTTTTTAATTTGAAACGAAAAAAGACTGTTACGTTACAAACTGTTTTCTGTTCTAAACAACGGCATTATTTAGTACACAACAGAATTATTATTTTATTTTTAAAATAGACTAAAACTACTCGGAGAAAATATGGTTTTATTAATTATGTTGATACAATAGAAGCTGGAAAAATAAACTTTTAAGGTTCTTGGACTGTTACGTTACATCAAATATTGCGGTGGGTTTCTTTGTTATTTTAAATGCTGATTTCAATTTGTTTTTCCAAATATTTAAGCCCTATACTTTCAACAAAACTTACTTAATGTGACCAAAACGGATAACACTTAAAAAACTAATTTTGAATTAATAAAACTTACCATTTTGTTTCGTTTTGTATTTTAATTTTTTTTTTAATTTCAAGGAATCAAAGAAGAACGTGTTTTTCGCGAAGTAAGTAACGAATATCTCTTTGAAATTTATGTTACTCGTTACTTTGGGATGTATAAAAAATAAAAATGGCGAAAAGCACGCGAAATTTGAAATATTTTTTTTTTTTCGTGGTTTCGTTTTTCGCGTTTTGGTCCATATTCCTTTAAGCTAGGACTAGTTTCTTTAAATAAACTGCTTCTGAACATACCTAAAACAATGACAATTCAAACTAAGCAAACAAACTTTTTTGACATTTGTAAGAGTCAATTGTGTCACATGAAGTTAGTATCATACCAAAATATAATATACATACAAGTACAAGTATTTGGGAATTTTATCTTTATGTTAGTAAAATGTTAGAAGAAGCTAGATGCTAAATTTAATTAAAATTAGAGAAATCACCTTTTTAAAGTATCTAGTATCCAAAATTAGCAATCAATTTTCTTCTTAGGCTTGAACATATTGAAAACACCAAGTTCAAGGCATCAAAAATCTTCGGAAATAAAGTTTAATTTCGGCACCAGATAAAAATGTAAATTTTAATTTGATACTAAAGGGGTTTTCAATTGGCGCGGGTAGATTTTGGCGGCCATGTTGTGTTGGTGACATGTGTCAAATCTGTTAATTATTCAGTTACTGATATCAAATTGCCGTGGCAAGTAATATGATTGAACCCTCACGTCCAAATGATAAAAAATTATTATCTGTTTGTTCTTCACAGTCAACTCTTCAACGTTTGGTGGCCAATTTGGAGATGACCATTGCGTAAATTCATACGACAAAGGAACCCATGATTTATCGAGAACATCGCCGTGATCCTTGAAAGTGTACAGCAGAACCGGAGGCTGTCGGTTCCTTGCCGTGCAACAAGAACTCAAATTTTCGCAGACTACAACTTGGAAAATTTCGCGTCCGAACACTGAACCAAATCGCGTAGGTGATATTGAAGAAAATATTTTGTTAATTTTTGAAGAATCAATTATTCAAATCAACAATTTTTCATAGTATTTTTCTTCATATTGAAGACTGAATATTCAAAATGAATAACGTTTCTTCAAATGATGAATGATTTAGTATTTTATTCAAACGAATGAAATTTTGTCATATCTACTAAAACAATTTGTTAATTTTTGATGAAGCAATTATTCGAAAAGACAAATTTGTATTAAAAGTTTTTTTTTAATATGTATGTATGTACATCACAAGTAGCACAAAATGGTATAATTTCGGTATCACATTTCTTAATTCATACGAAAATACGAGAGAGTTATTTGAGTAGCACTTTGAGACAAGATATTTTATGTATCACAGTGGCACAATAGGTAGAGCACAAGCACGGCAAGCGAGAGGACTCGGGTTCGAATCTCGGTAGAGGCACAGAGGTAAATTAAAAAAATAATTGTTAAAATTATTTCATTCCAGCAATAAATCACATAAAGAGTCGAACATAGGGGGAGAGAAGGAAAAAATGAAGAGAACTCCAAAATAATCAACAATAATAAAAAACAAAACAGTTAATAAAAAAAACTTTATTTTTATTTATATAATTTCAAGAAAGAAGGATGAAATTTAATCAATTTCACAAAATTTTGTGGATTTAACACAATAACGAAAAATTTTATGCATTTCTTCAAAATGACAATTTTTCTTGAATATAACAAAATTTTCTTCAAAACAACGGATAGGTTTCATTGACCGTATATTGATCACCCTTTCTTCAATTCTACCTACTTTTTCTTCAATATGACTACCAAATTTGGTTCAGTGAACTTGGGTTACACCCGTACAAAATCCACCTGACCCAAGAGCTCAAAGTTCATGGCCTATACAATGCCGTTTGTTTTCTGAGTGGGCTACGGAACATTTAGAAGAGGACCGCAATTTTGGCCGAGAAATTATCCATTTTTGGAAAAATGGCCATGTTAAAAAGTAAAATTGCCATACTACTCGTATTTCGAAAACGATTGGTTCTGTGTCTAGGCTGAAAAAGGAGTAGTCTTTTACTCAGTGGTCTCGTTGGAGCGTATATGGAAAGTCAGGAGAGCAAAATAGCTCGATTAATTTGATAGCGAAAATAATCTAGCACAAAAACCAGGCTTTTCCCTGGCTATAGAGTTTGTATAAGAATTATATCGCATTTTATAAAAAACATACCACCTAAAACGATTCTGAACCTTCTGGATTCTATCTGAAATCGATTTTTGACGAGGGTTCCAGATGATCAGATCTTACTAAGAGACAAAGTGTAAAGATCGGAGAAATCTGTTGAATTTCTTTTTATAGATCCTAACGAACTCAATCGCTTGGCGACTACAGCATCAACCCGAGGAGCAAATGATAATTTGCACTTAAAACTATCATCTGAGTCTTCGGCATTTACAGTTCTCTGAAGTTGACTAAGATCTGGATCTAAAGAGTATGATGGGAACTCTTCCACAAACTGTTTTCTAGAAATAGAGATCACGAAGCATTTTTTAACATTAAGGTTTAAGTGATTTAGTCGACACCAGAGAGATAAATTGTCAAAGGTCCATTTGAAGCTAAAAGCAGTCATCATCGAACTTTAAAAAATATCTGGAGATCAGCGGCACATGAGAAATGGCTGGAATTAATAAATTTCACAATATCATCAATAAATAAATATAACAAAAAGCAACGGACTAACATGGCTGCCTTGAGGAACAACTGACATGCACTTAATTGGCCTGAAGGTACATTCATCAAGTTTTATGTTTTGAATCTCTACCGGCTAAGAAGGAGTGAATCAACTGAAGAAAGCTTGATTAAATACCGAATAATTCAAACTTACGAAGTAATATGTTGTGGTAAACTGAATCGAAAGCCTTGCTAAAGTCCGTTTGCGTAACATCGACTTGATTACGGTTTTCGATAATATCCACAACAAAGGAAAAGAAACATGCTAAATAAGTTATAGTTGATCTTCCTGAGATAAATCAATGCTGGGCATTACTTATGTTCTTTCACCAGAAAATCAATCAAAATTAGGAATCGCCGACAACTTGCAGATTTCCCTATAATTTTCAACGTTGTTTTTTGAGCCCGATTTAAAAATTAGGATGAAAAGGAGAAGATTTCCACTCGCACAAAAATACTCCGGAGGACAATGACAGATTGAAAATAATAAGCAGAGAGAGAGACGCATTAGCATATCTTTTTAAAATAAGAGCAGGAAAACCATCAACACCAGGCTTGGCATTTGGTTTAAGACCTTGTAAGTCTTTTAAAACATCAAACAAATCTAATTGTATTGCCAAAGTATCGACCTTCGTAGGATTTCCACAAGGGATGACAAGGTTTACCTGCGAGTTAGAATACACAGATTCAAAGAACCTGGGAAAAAGTTCAAGAGTCTTATTTACATCAGTAGAACTTTAAAATTCATATAGAACTCGGAACCCCAAGCGATTCTCGTTTTTAATTAACAAAGGACCAGAATTGTTTTGGGTAATTCTTTAAGGTAAATTCAACATTCACGACATAATATCTTTGTATATTTAACCTATAGTATTATCATGGAGCGTGATTTTGTATTGCGAACGCTAGCTTGGTGGAGGCGCAGAAATTAGCGCACGTTTTAACAGTGGAGAGTAGGATAACATACAAAACAAGTAGTAAAAAAGAGAATATTTTATTATTAAATTTAGCAAAGACAAATCTATCAATTGCAGTCCCTAGCCTTAAGATGTCGCCACAATCTTTCGTCTTCTTGATAGTACTATAAGTTTTATATACAAAGATAATATCTGTGCGAGAATTTACTGAACATAATTAATTCATTTCGAAGATTATTAAATTGTATTTTGTCATCGAAATTCTTCGAGTTTTTAAACTTAGCTTAGGATTTGTTTTTTAGATGCGTCAACTTTTTGCTGTACCGAGGAGGCTTGAAAACATTCTTTTTGGCCCAGATTGTGGTTGTCGATTTTCTAATCGATGATCGACCTTTTTCGATCATCGATCGTCGAATACTCTATTTCATATTGCGAATGTCGATTGTGATCGAAACTTTTCGATTTCACAGCCGTTTCGTTTCGATTGTCATTTTCTGATCGACGCGTAAAGAAGGTGAAGTCTAGAAGTTTTTCTTGTGAACAAAATGTAAGTTTCTTTCATTTAATTAATTATTTTAAGGACAAAACATTCAAATATACTTATATTTTAAGAAGGTCAAAAGTGATAAAGAACAAAAGACAAACAGAAATTTTGGTCAGATTGATGGAGAAAAATGTGAACATCGCGAAGATGGTTTTTGCTAAGAGCCAAGCAAAGATGAGAAAAATTCGCTAATGAGTGTAATATGCGTGCTGATTTGTTTTTGAGCCGCTATCTTGATATATGGATGTGAACCATCAATATATCCTATCACAGCTGGTATTCCACTTTTTCATTAATACGCATTCTAGCCCGAAGTTTTTTTGCTTCAGAGTAATTAAAAGTAATCCATTTGGAGCAAATATTCGTTTCTAGAACCGAGAGAACTTTCTTTAGCACTGAAGAAACTGTGGGTTGTGCAGGCCAATACAAAATTAATTACCAACAATAACTTGGTAATATCCATGAGCACAGCATCTCAGTACTAGCAAGTTTTATTCTGTTGGGAATCGAAGAGCTTCTTATTGCTGACATAAAATTTGGGTTTATTTCACTTAGAAGTCCAATGACACATTTTTGGATAAGTGAAAGGATTTCAAAAACCAAATATGTGTATGTGAACACCAAATAAAAACTTTTATTTCATAAATCTTACATCGTTTCTTACAGTTCCAGGGGATTATAGGTGTCTCTGATATGTCTTCTTTTTCTGATAATTTCAAAATTTTCTTGGGCATTGTCGGTTTCTGAGTTACTATCGCTAAACCATTACTCAATTCCACTCATTTTAAAATGTAAATAAACTATTTTAATTTATATTAAAAGAAGAAAACCAGAAAAAAATAATAATTTCAAAAGCTAACACATCATAGAACACATCAGATCGATTGAGTTACACAATACAAAATATTAAAACCAATCGAAAAGGCAATCAATCGATAACGGCAATTGGGGCCTTTTATCTTATAAGGCACACACAATCGAAAGAATGGTTCAAAATGTCTGCAAAGTGATTAAACATACTACTAAACATACCACAGTGGTAGGCTAACCCAATGTCAGAGTAAAACGAGACTACGTCCTCGTTGTCCATGATTACGTTGTCATCCAGAGTTTCCATCACACTGAGGTACCTCGGTTCGGGATATCGTTGTTCTGTGGTCATCCTTCTCATAAGCTGATGATCAGTTCTTGTGGATCTGTAAACGAGGAAAGACCTTTATTTATTGAACCAAATACTGTTTTAGTTTGGTATTATGGAAAAGTTTAACTGCTTACATAATTTCCTTTCGAATAGTTAAAGTTCCTTCATAACTGTCTTGGAGATGGAAAACCAGACTGGGAAGGAATAGCTGATCACTGGTCGCAGGAGCTGCTTGTAGCTGACCTTTTTCAGAACATTTCTTGAGTGCATGTTAAACCTTAGCAACTCGTTGAAGTGTACTCCCAAGTACTTGACTTTAGGCTTTATTAATACCACACAGCCAAAATGACAGATTGAAGACAGAGATGATGTGAATTGGCCACCAAGGTCATGTGATTTGGCTCCGCTAGACTTTTTCTTGTGGGGTTTCCTGAAGTCGCAGGTCTTTGCAAATAAACCATAATCGACCGGTGACCTTAAGGTGAATATAACACAGGCCAGGCCATCGTTCAAATTCAGCCGGATTTATGCGGAAGAGTAATTGAAAATTGGATAACTCGGATCCATTCCATTGTAAGAAGCCGAATTGGGCATATTTTAACATAATGGCATACATTGGCCTTTCAAAAAAAAACGAATTTTTTTAATACCTCACAAACAGCTTGCCTTATTCAATTTCAACATCTACCCGCCCTTATTGAAAACCCCTTTACATATAGAATTTATTTTAAAATCAGCATAAATGTCAACTTCTAATAACATTTCAAATCTTCTTTCAGGTTTGTACCGTGCTACCAACTCACTGGCGCTCCAACAAAACCTTACCAATAGCCTTCAAAGTTCTAGCACTAGGAGATGTCATGGATGGAACAATAGTGACGATACGTGCTGGTAACGATGAGAATTTCTGTGGTGAACTTCGAAATTGCACAGCAGTGATGAAAAATCAAGTAGCAAAATTTAATGATTTACGATTTGTTGGAAGAAGTGGTCGAGGTGAGTTTTAAAAGAAAATTTAATAACAATCTATTTTTACGGTATTTCGAAAAAAAAAAAAAATAACAATCTACCCCATCTCTTAACTGAAATGTTTGCAATTGACGGTCTGGTGTTAACGAACCCTTAATTTAACCATGGCTACTTTTTTCTTAAGTGGATCATTGAGAATACAAAAAAAAAAAGAAGAAGAAGAAAACCGTCAACCCCTGTGTATTAAAAAAAGGAACCAATTTATTTATTCTCCCCCATCCCGCTGTGGACGCAAATGATTGCTCATTTTCTCCGACTGATTCTGTGTCCTTTTCGTCCTTCTCAAAGTGTTTGTTCGGGAAATTAGGATTTTCTTCGTTTATTTTTTTTTATTTAATTCAATCAGATTTCACTTTTTCTTTTACGTGTTTTTATTTCTTTTTTCAATTTTTCCGCACAGAATACAAAAAAAAAATATTTTAAATTGATTGCGAATAGTCGCAGGACGGTTGTGTGACGTCTTTCTGTCAATTTATCACGGCTGAAGTACGAAATCAAATGGTGGATGATGACAATGCCGAAAGAAATGGGGAGACCGTCTGATTTGTTTGTTTTTTTTTTTGTTTTTTTGTCCGAACTTTAAGGGAAAAGATTTGAGTATTTCTCCGCTGCTGACTTCATAACAGCCATATCCTCCGCGGTAAACGGGATAATACCGAAGGATTTAAATTGAGCCTTCTTTAAATAACCGAACAAAACTAAGGAAAACAGAGAATGCCAAAAAAAGAATCTGAAGATGTTGCAAGCAAGGGTGTGTGACAAGAAAAAAAATATATTTTTTTTTGATGTTGCTCGACGCGAATGAAAATCTCCTCAACGACAACGGAAGTTATCCTTTTTGTTTTAACAAATTTACAAAAGGATTAGTTGGGTCGTTCCCCGGGTATACTATGTACACTTGGAGAGTCTTGGCTCATGTCACAAGCTTAAGTAGTCATTTTTAATAGAATCACTTGTTTTTAATACATTTTTATATTTGCGAGACGATTATAGCGGCGATGATTATAATGGCGATAATGCTTCCAGACTATACTGGGGATTAAGCTGGTTTATGGGTTCAAGGAAATGAGCAGAATGAAGAGCTACAGCTTAGTATGATTCAACCCTTCACGTTTATCTGGTGGAAGGAGGCAGAGTGAGTAAGTCCTGGCCATTTCCTGTCCAGATAATTGGATTTAGTTCAGACATGACTCTCGTCATTTAACACTCAGTTTCTGGCAATACAATTAATACTTAGATCAAAAGGCCAAACATTTTCAAACACAAAAAGCTAGGTCATGATTTATGAATGAGTGCAAGTTAATATTATTAACTTATACTTTCGTCAGATGTGCACCTTGACCATCAAGTTTGGAAAACTGATGACTGGGATACAGTGCACAATGATTACTAATGGATGCAGGTTCAAAGCTGACAGATTTGTTTCGTTACGGCATAAATAAATAATTCGTTATCAACCAGAAATCATTATGAGTCCCAATTTGAAGTTTTGAATGCTCTAAAATATAATTGTTTGAGCTAAAGTGTGCGAGAAAAGGATTCACAATCAAAGGTACTGAGACGAAAATCTGTCGCTCTTTCTCCTTTCTTATCGAACAGTAGTACATAACAGTACAAAAGAAACTCCAGCTTTCAACTCACCTTTCGAAGGGAACTTCGTCTACCTGTAAAGTTAGTTAGCAGGGTTGTTCTTGACGAGCCTTTGTCAACATTGTCCTACATTCTTGGCTTTACCGAATCGCTTTGAAAAAGTCAACGAGAACTGGTCAACAGAAGGATGAAAGAACGTTATGCTAGCTACACACGAGGCAACCGTTGCAGCAACGTGTTTCGTTTGTTTACTACACACGTGGCAACTGTTACCGCAACCACAGTATTATTGGAGCAACCGACCGAAAATATCAAAACTTTTTGATATTTCTGGCAACGGTTGCAGCAACACAAAATTAATTAGCAACATAATGTAGCTACACACGAAGCAACGGTTGCTTCAACATGGCTGTGTTGCTGCAACGGTTGCCTCGTGTGTAGCTAGCATTACGATCTTTCATTTCGGGGGAATAGTTTCGTCGAAGGAAATAAGATGTGGCTCAAAAGGGAAATGTCCGAAGCTGCAACGAGACTGGGAAGGCCCATACAAAGTAATTGTAAGCGAAGTTGTCTATCGCATGCAAAAGGAGAGATCCAACAAAATTACAACAGCGCACCGAGACCGACAGGCCCCTGTGGTTAACCGATATGCTTTGTCGGAACATAATAGATTTAAAAAAATCATCTCTTTAAAGAATGGAGCTGTATTAACTGAACGCACTCTCTGGGATGCATCCAATAGTGCAATGTCAAAGAGATGGGGAATGGTTTCATTTCAGAAATGTGAAAGATTAAAATATTAGAGGTTAGTTTGCGATAAAAAAAGTTGAATTAAACAAGAGCAACTTTTCTTTTTATTGCTACACAAATTTATTTGACATTGGTCAAATTATGCGGTACCGGCAACGCGCGGCTAAGTGTTCATGTAATAATGAATGGATGCGTGTGGAAGAAGTGCCTAGGTGTGCTTAATATTACGGTGTATCACATGAAACAAACACCATCGATTTTTTCTAACACAACAAATGACCTTCACGATATTCTTTCAGTATCAAATTGACCCCATAGAAACAAAAGATGGTACTTTATTACAAAAAGTCGAAGCAAGTTGATTGGCACACTTTTGTTTTTTAAATTTACGTCCCAAATCATTAAAAATTATTGTAAGAAAATATTAACGATTCACTTAAATTTCTTAACCAAGATAAATTTTTCAAATAACTGTAAACAGCACAAATAATATTCGTATTACATAATTACGATAACCATTGACAGTGTTAAATTTGAGATGTTCACACTGGTGTTGCCATATCTCAAGACTTACGTAGCAACAAAGAAAGTAAGTCTTGAAAGTTTTTAACCAAGATATATGTAGATATATAAACTAAATGATATTTTAACTCAATGCTCTAGGATTAAAACAAAACTATTTGCTATGTGCCTCAACTGCGGTAACTAAACTTTAATATGAAGCTGAAGATCGCTGCATCGAAATTTATGTTTTCATTTAGGATAGCAGATCTCGATAAGTATCAAAGATATTGGAATATTTTAAACGCCAAAATGTTGGGCGCAAATTTTCCTAGGGGCGATGTCCGTTACTTTTTTTAATATTTTAGTGAGTTTTAAAACTTTAAAGACAAAAAAATTTTTAGGAGAGGATATAGACCGCAATAATTTTTTTAGAAATAAAATAAATATGACCCAATGTAGAATATACGTTTCTCTAGGGGCGATGTTTCTCCTTTTTTTTATTTTTTTTTATTAAGCTTATTTAACCATGATTTAACCATGAAATTAACAAAAAAAACAAAAAGTTTGGACCCTTATAACTTTGGATTGACTAATCGTAGGTAAAAAATCGGTACATGAAAAAATTAGAATTTCCAAACTCTAGGGGCAATGTTTTTTTCTTTTTTTTATTTTTCTGTCTATTAAAGTTTCTTTTAAACATGAAAGTTAAAAAAAAAAAAAGTTTAGACCCTTATCACTTTGGATCACCTAATCGTAGGTATAAGAACGGTACATGAAAAAATTAGAATTTCCAAACTCTAGGTGCGATGTTTTTTCTTTTTTTTTTTATTTTTTTGTTTATTAAATTTTTTTAAACATGAAAGTTATAAAAAAAAAAAAAAAGTTTAGACCCTTATAACTTTGGATCAACTAATCGTAGGTATAAGAACGGTACATGAAAAAAATAAGAATTTCCAAACTCTAAAGGCGATGTTTTTTCTTTTTGTTTTATTTCATGTTCTTGAGTCATTTGTTGTCTAGCAACAAATTACAACAAAAAGGAAAATAGATATCTACGTTTTGTGTTAGTTAGTTAAGATGTTGGTTATTTGTAATATTTTTATATTTTTTATTGCATTATATTAATAATTGTATATTATCAAAATTATAATATTTACTTCATATGAATTTTTATTTTTTCGATTCAAGTTTTAATAATTCTGATAATAATTATACAAAATTGGAATTATATAAAGAAAAGATTAATTGTTATACAAACAAAAACAAAATTTCAGCAAAGACAAAGAAAAAGAAAATTCCAGAATGAATATACTTTATAGAATAACTATTATAATAATTATATAGATATTATAAGGTATGTTTAACAAATTTGAATTGAAAAATATTTATTGCTTTTAGTTTAGCTAAACCAAAAAAGGATGGTGTTGAGCTATTAGTTTAGCTAAAACAAAGTTATACTAGGTTTAGTTCTACCGATGATTCAAGTTTTATTCCTCTTGTAATGCCAGCCATCTAGAACAACAGTCACAACTGAAGAGAAAATATACATTTTGTAACTCTTCCTCAGTTTTTTTCAAGCAGTTCAGACATCCAAATTCTGCCCACCGTTTACAAGTATGGCACTGGCACCAAGTTTGCTAGAACACAAATGACTCAAGAACATGAAATAAAAGAAAAGAAAAGACATCGCCTTTAGAGCTTGGAAATTCTAATTTTTTCATGTACCGTTCTTATACCTACGGTTAGTTGATCCAAAGTTATAAGGGTCCAAACTTTTTGTTTTTTTTTGTTAATTTCATGGTTAAATCATGGTTAAATAAGCTTAATAAAAAAAATAAAAAAAAGGAGAAACATCGCCCCTAGAGAAACGTATATTCTACATTGGTCATATTTATTTTATTTCTAAAAAAATTATTGCGGTCTATATCCTCTCCTAAAAATTTTTTTGTCTTAAAAGTTTTAAAACTCACTAAAATAAAATATAACGAGATACAATTTAAAAAAAGTAACGGACATCGCCCCTAGGAAAATTTGCGCCCAACATTTTGGCGTTTAAAATATTCCAATATCTTTGATACTTATCGAGATCTGCTATCCTAAATGAAAACATAAATTTCGATGCAGCGATCTTCAGCTTCATACTTTAATGGTAATATTTCCAACTATGATAAATTTAACGAAAAAGACTTTGGGCTTTTGGAGCATTTTTCGTACTTTATTGAGTGCACTCTATAAGCTCAGAATAAAATAACTGAGCAGACAGAGTTAAATGCTTAAAACAAGCATTTGACAGATGGAACTGAAAAAAATAAAATGCACGACTAGATCGCACGAACTTGCTCTTATGTAAAAGTACTTTGGAATTTAAAATACATTGTATAAATATAAAACTTGGATCTAATGAGATAAAAATGTTCAAATGTATGGAATTGCCATCTGATTGATTGGAAAAGTATGAATTTATGGAAACAAAGTTTAAAAATCGTTTCATTATTAAAGTATTTTTTTATATAAGAAATTTCTTTAAAATTTTTCTAGAACACAATTTGGGATGCAAATTTTAAGTATTTAATAGTATAGATTTTAGGAAATAATTTCAAAAAATAATAGTTCACGCGTTTTAAAGATATTGATTTTTCAAAAAAAACTATGGAATTTTTTTTTTCAAGAAATCCAAAAAATATTTTTGAATATTTTCATATACAATATTATTTTAAATTAAGGGGGCTATTGCTGAAAATTTTTGGTTAAAATCGTTAGAGTCGTTAATGAGAAAGTCGAAAATAAAAAAACGTTTCTGTGACAGGTACAATTAATAACATTTTGCCCCGAATTTTTTTTCTTACAAATATGTAGTCCATAATATCAGATATAATTTTTTTTATGAAAATCGTTAGAGCCGTTTTCGAGATAGATAAGACTATGCATTGCGGGTGTATGAGGGGTACCGTTAGTTTTGAAGCTAAAAAAAAAGTTTCAATTTCATCGAATCACCGAAGACCCTTAAGTACCGAGTTTGAAGAAAACAGATCCAGTGGCTAGATTGAGGTACAGACATACAGACAGACGGAATTGTCGGATCCACTTAATTCGTCTTCGCTATCTTCGTAATGTCAACTTTGATCAAAATCTCGAGTTCGATTTTTTTCCAAATGCAGAACTTGCCCTATAGTACCTATATCGCAAGTAAAAATTGTGACAGCTAAGTGTTCACGTGTGTTTCAAGAAAAAAGCTCAGAGAATGTTCAGAACATGCTCGTACTCTGTTCAGATCTCTATTCTGATCTAAAAAAAGAAAAACTTCTTTATAGTTTACTTACAAAATTTAAAATAAATAGATTGTGTCTTTTTTGACTCCAGTAAGGAGTTTAAAAAACTCTCACATGCAATTTTGCTTTGAAAAATGAAGAAATTTTAAAGTTGATTCTAGAATACCACATTGTAGTCATTTAGGTACTGTTCTCTTAATTATATTTACATATTAAGGATCAAAAATCACAGCCTGTGTTTCGGTATTCAAATTGTCTCATTTATGTCAAATGATTATTGTGAATGTGGAATTCAAAATTATTATTAATATTAAAATCAAAACTCCAACCTAAGGTTGTGACGACTTTAAAAGCATAAGTGAGGACCAGACGGAAATCCTGCTTTAGTTTTAAAAAATTGTCATATTATTCTTTGCCCCAAAAGAAGTTCCGTTTCAGACATAATTTGAACGAAGTATTTTTCCCAAAATTTTAAAGAACTTATTCATTAATCCCGTTCACTAAAAGGGTATTCGTAGAGATGTTTCTATTTTTTGATTAATAGCAAAACCTTCATGTTTACCCAACATTTTTGAGGTTAAAGGTTGAGCTGTAAGGCTTTTTTTGCAATTGAACAAAATGGGCTTGTAAGAAAGTTATGAAATACGAAACAAAATGCAACTGAGAACGCCCATCATCTATACAAAATTCAGTAAGGTCTCTGACATGTTGTCTCCTAGTCTTATTATACGAGTATTCAAGCTTTCACATCTAGGTTTCATTTCATCTTTCGTTCAATGCATCTGACCGTATTCGAAGGGGAAAACTTGCCAAATTATTTTTAGAGAAATTACTTCTGTCTGATTCAATAAACTCGAACTCTGGTGTACCTCAAGGTAGTCACCTTGACCTACTACTCTTTAAAGTTGTTTCGATTGTAATTTATTTACCATAATCAGAAACCAGCTGGGATTCTGCATCACTTTAAAATTACCTTAACATTCTAAGGCTACCTTAAAATTTAAGGAAAAATAACAAACCAAAAGTTACACCGCCAGAAGGCAATTGCAATGAACAATTTCTCTCTATTATTTCCAAATAAATTTACGGTTTAATGTATTTTCTAATAAGTAATTGATGAAGTTAATTTCCAAGAGAACCCTCGATGATGCCGGAAAAACTGTATCAAAGAAATAAAGATAACAAAAACAACAGAACGAAAAAAAAAAAATAATAATATATATTGTAGTATAAAAACCAAGAAAAATAAGCAAGCAAGAAAAGGAGCTCAGGATAAACATGGAACTTCCGTTTCCATAATTTATACATGACGTTATAGGAAGCTAACAACGAGAAAAGCAAAGAACTCCAGGGGAGTGAGTTTGCGAACGGAACTTTGCGTTAAAAGAATAATGAAACAACAAAACATAAAAAAAAAGCATTGAAGATATACAAATGTATGTGTGTACTTTCAATCGAAACTCCATTACTCTCATGGAAGAAAACGGAATGTTGCATAAAGTGCGAGGGTGGTTTCCTGGCTTTTGATTCCGTTTTTTGTTTCTCGTTCGTATAAAAATCTCTTTTTTCACATCTGCATTTGATATCAATTCAACCCAACCTCCATCCGCTGCCTATACTCGTATAAGAATCCAATTGCCAAGGGCGAAAAATCACGTCATTATCGCAATTTTCCTTCTGTCATTTTTTTTAAAAAATATCTTTTTCTTGGAAGAGGTTAGAAGGATGGGCCTTGCCACGCCACGTTGTTGGGCAGGTCTAGCTTCAAAACCAATAATCCAAAAAAACAGCGGAAAAACAAAAAAATCCAGGACACAGATAAATGACATTCCCAGATGGACGTGTAGATTTGTGCAGAGTAGACAGAATACCCAACAGAAGAATAAAAAAATAAAACTGGATACAATTGGGGTGACAGAATCGTTTTCTTTGAGATTTTGCGGACAAGTGAAAAATGAGAAACAATTCGAAGGACATCGGAATTTTTGTCGAAGGTGTTGTACCTATATCACTGCACTGCATTGCTACAGGAAATTCCTCCAGATAAGATGGAAATCCCTGTACAATATTGGAGCATGTCCTCTATCAGAAACAGCTGCTGACTATGTTTTTTTCCGAAGTGGGCAGAAATTCAATAATATTTTTTTAAGTTGCTGCAAAAACTAAAACATGGACTGCGTTCGAAAAAATATTGACGTCGGATATTGGGAATTTGGGGGAATTTTGCTAGAATTTCGGCGAGTTTTGTTTAAATGCTTTTAAAAAAATATGTGAGAAATTGGATCCATTCTATACCTTCAGCATATCATCTATGACTAGATTATCTAGAATTCATCTCAAGAACCCATTGAATTTAACTTTATGGGCCAAGTTGAACTTATAACAGTTTATAGTATATTTTTTTTGGTCAAGCTACATCATTCCCAAATAAGTGAATTCATTTACTAGTTCAATGTTTTACCCATTTTGAAACCACCTTTCATTTCTGCTAAAAAAATCATAACCTTTGATTTTGATATATTTTAACTACAGAATTCCAAAATTTTTAATAATTATTCAGAGTATTTATAATAAGCTTAAGACTTTAAAATAAAATTATAAAAATACATATGCCGCATCTCTGCATGTCACACCATGGACTCGCTTTGTGGATTCAAAATGATGATGCTTCACAACTTCAACCTCGATATGGGCACTGTGGCTATAAAAAACTGCCTGTAAGGTTCTAAGCCAAGTTTAGATTGCAATCTGACTTCTAACGAATTCGATACGCTATATGAATCCATAATTAAGAATTGTTACCCATTCACCTCGAACTGAAATTGTTATTACGGGCTATTTCGATGTTCATAATTCTTCTCGGGTTCGACATTCTGGCTAGAAAACACCTGAAGTAGGTATGAAGAGATCTTTGCTGAGTTAAACCATTTAACTCAGCTTGTTAAGGAGCCAATTCGAATACCTGTGATTCAGCAAATACGCTTGATCTGTTCCTCACCTCTAGGCTCTTCGGGCTACTGTATCATATCAGAACATTTCTGATGCTCCAACAGTTAGGCAAAGAAAAAATTCCAAAGAGATCCGTTTGCAAATATGAGAAAGCCAACTAGGACGGATTAAATAACTTTTTTTTCGAAACTTTAGCTGGTCACTATGCTTCCTAACAGGACAAAAAGACTTAGTTCCAAAGAGAATACTTGGAACGACTATGGCTGTAAAGAGATTATCAGGTTGAGAGAGTTAATCTTCCGATGCTACAAAACAAACCCCAGGATTACCCAAATTACCGGCAATCGAAGAATACCTGCAATGTTCATATTCGAAGAAAAAAGTTCTTACATTACAATAACACTGCTTTTGTCAGTTCGCAAGAAAAAGCAAATTTGCATGCAACGCCGCCGTTTACTGCTAATAAGAACTTGCAAATGGTAAGGGTCCCCAAAGATCTTGAACTTTATAAATCCGCTGTACCTGATCGTATATCCTCTTTAGTTCTGAAGAGGTGTTCATACACACTGGCAAAACCATTTCGTAAGCTTTTCTATCTGTCATACTCCTTGGGTATCTTCCCGCGTAGATGAAAAACGGTATTTGTTCAGCCGGTCCTCTCCCATCAATTCCCGGCCAATAGCACTAACATCCCTTCTTCGCAAGGTCATAAAAACGCTGATCAACAATTAGCTCAAGAAATATACTAGTGGTTTGTTGCGGTATATCTCACTGAAAAGTGGAACCAATCTTTACATCATTTTGGAGAAACAAAGGTAATTGCACTTGATGAAGTTTGACACGAAGCTCTTTTATCGAAAATGCATGCATTTGATATCGATTATACTCTCCTTCGTTGGATTAGAAATTACCTTTCTGACAGTTAAATTCGTGTCGTATTGGACGGTTTTAAGTTTGATAATCAAAAAAATAAATGCTGGTGTGCCCAAGCCTCTGTTGACACCCTTCCTTATGTTCATCAATGATCTTTTTGCTGAGACTTCTAATCCACTTCATTGTTTCGCTGACGACAGCACCCTCAGCTTTTCAGCAATAAGAGTTTGCCGGCGACTTCAAAATGCGCTGATTGCCATAGGTTCACCATTTAAGGAGATTTCCGAATGGAGAAAAGTTAACAAAAATGTATACTTATGTTTTAAGTTTTCGTTGCTCTTAAAGTTGCTGTGTAAATCTGTTTCTCGCATTACACTATTCCGTAAATAAATCTACGAAGTAGAGACACTGAAAGCACTGACAACTGAGACCATCGGCTTAGAATTTGCAACAGAGAGAGACATATAGAAAGAGAGAACAACAGAAGAAACACATGTCAACAGCACACAGTTGGTATTGATCGGTCCTCCATCCAAGTACCTACTAATCACGCACAATGATGCTTGATTTCGTTGATCGATGGAAAGCGATGCTTTCATCAAAACCTAGGCCGTTGACTAAATGTCTGTAACTGACATTGTCGATAGGAAAGATTATAAATGATAAGGTAATTTTAGGAATCGACAATGAAGTTCATCCGACGAATTTTATAATAAGTTTTACAGCGGATGCGAAAAGGTTAATAGATCGGCTTGACTCACCGGGAGTAAAATTCTACGAATTCCGTAATCGACATGATTATTGATGAACAGTGCGAACAGCAATGGTAATAAAAGGCACTTTTAGTTTCTGTATGACATTTCTGATTTTTGATGTTAAGCCCAATCGAATAATACTATTTAAATCAGCTTTAAAGTCAATGAATATTACATACAACTTTTTCCCATTCTCAGCGTAACAGTCTACAATATTTTGAATGGTAAAAATGTGATATATCGTTGACTAGATCATTTTTTTCTCGAACTATTATTTAGCATAGAACCATTTTTTCGACTTTCGAATTTCTCATTATCGGCATAAATAGAACAAAAATTTTGTATAGAGAAGTTCTTAAAGTTGGTTTGAAGTTGTCTGTTCTTTTTTTTATGTAGGTATCTGTCAAATTAAGGGTTGTTCAACCCAGATTCGCTTAGGTCCGTTGTAAAACCCACATTAGTTAGAAGAGTTGTCTAACGTGTTTAAAATTATGAAAAAGTTAGACAAAATCTCCAAGCTAAACGACTGCCTTAAGTAGAGCCGGTTTTATTCCTTAGACGAGAACTGTTTAAAATTTTGCGCCATTGCATTTAACAAAAAAAATTAATTTAAAAAAATCTCAAAATCGGGTTAATATTTTTTGTTTTGACATTTAAAATTTAAATTTAGCGTTCGAAAATGTTTTCTTAAAAATATTTAAAATTTGTTTTATATGTAGGTAAAAGCTTATTTAAAAAAACGCTAAAAAGATTTATAATTTTTTGTCCATATAAACGTCTATTTACTTTAGAAATCACATGGCATCCTATTTTTAGCTGCAACTACTAAAGGAGTTTTTTTAGTCTTTAAAAAATGAATTTTATTGTTAGATACATTTTTCTCTATACTCTGTCCAACAAAAATTGTCAGTACAGGCCTTATGGGAGAGCTTTTTCTAAAGCAGTGGCGCCTGATGCACCCTCAATACAATGCGTTAGGAAAAATTACACTAAAAAAAGAGCAAGCCACTGACTTTTCTTAAGGAATTGTTGTAATTCTTTGCAAAAAGTTGTACACCCCAACACGACCGTCGTATCCCACTGCGGATGAGATACTGTCAAGAGTGTCAATGTCAAGTGTCACTCAATACGATCGTGGGCTCTTTATCTACATCAAAACAGAGTTACCATTATCATTCTCAGTTGCAAGCAAGGAGCTTTTTCAGTGGTTTTTATTAAGGAGCTTTTGGGATTTGAAGCTTTTGAGAACACATTTTAAGAAGATGAGTATGTTGAGTGTTGCTTTTCAACTTAAAAAAAAACGCGCCTATTATCTTACCGCTTGGCGTTGTGGGAAAAGTTAAATTGAATATTGTTTTCAGTCGTTTTGAATCGGCAGACGGTAGCCCTAGGCGTTTTTTACTCTCATTTGCGACGATTTATAATGAAAACTACGGAATCCCTGTGAGAGCTTTAAAAGGCGAAACACTTATGCATGGCAATGCAACCAGAATGAGAGACAAACGTCCTATCTTCCCTGTACTGACAATTTTTGTTGGACAGAGTATAGTAGTATTCATTTTTAAAATTCTTACTAAAGAGCAAATTTGTGCGATCCAGTGGTGCATTTGATTTCAGTTACTTTTTTATTTGAGGCAGTTGTTTGAATGAATGCTTATTCTTAAACTTATTGAACTTTCACACTTAAGGTAGGTACGAGTATTCTAAACGAATACAAATAGCAATAACTCCCTTCCATCATGTTACATAAAATAATAGAAAAACACTCCACGAAAACCCTGCAATTTTAGGTATGTTTATGAAGTTTCTACTTGAATCAACTTCAACATTTTAAAATAATACCGCGTTACCAACAGCAACTCTCAACAGCATTATCTTGAAGTGAACATTCAAATCCCAAAGGCGATAACCTTTCCATTTTCCTATAGCAACCGACAAAAAAAAGAAGCCTTCTCAAGCACTCCTCCCGTAGATACCCGAGTTCAGAAGGAAGATTGCGCATAATGAGGCCTGTGGGCCGGCGGCAGTTTGGGAAAAAAGAGGCTAAAAAGTCGCGGGTTAATGATTTCAATAATCCGAAAAGCGATTTGCTCTTTCGAAAGATGCCCCAAGGTTACGTTTTGTGTAGCATTACACATCAGGCACAGGGGGAGATCCACGCATCCACAAACCACCCAAAAATACATTGTTGCTTAAATTCCAATTGACAGTGGCGTCGGCCAGAATGGCCAGCGGCACAGTGTGGCGCGGCGGCGATGGTGGAAGCTAGAGACAATGGGGCTATAAATTGCCTACGGATTTGGGTCCTTTATTAAAGATTATGTGACATTTATTGTTCACGCTGTAATTGTATGCCGCATCCTTGTTGCGTTCAAAAAGATGTTTGTTGTTGTTGTTATAGTTGTTTGAGAACTCTTGTTTTCATTTCAACGCCTTTGGCTATTAGTGTGTTGGCAGGGGGGAGAATGTGTCTTCGTTTTAACGATTCCGTCGTCTGGTACGTAGACATCAATTTTATATTCAAAACAACCCTCGAGCTCCAAAATAAAGCAGAAGCAAAGAATAAACTTTCTCCCGAACAACAGGAGTCATTGGCAATGTAATTTTGACTTTGTGAAATTTAATTTCCCTTTTCCTCCGACTCGAAGTCACATGGAATGGGTACAGAGGAACAGAGGGTAAGAAACCCCTGACAAAAGGCCACAAAGAGCATACGCCAACAACCGCCAAAGAAAATGAAATCCGAAAAAAATATACAAAACTGCAAACAAGAAGTCAAGACTTCGGTCTTTTTTTTTTGTGCCGTCTTCTTTTATTTGCAAACGAGGAAAGAAATTAATTTTACATTTTTAAGTAGGTCCTTGTGTCAGGCTGCAGAAGGCGCTCCCATACAGTATAAGACTTAGGAGTTCGACAGACTGTCGAAGAGTGTGTCATCATTGTGCTCCATCGTAAAGCTATTGAAGTTGCTGTCTCTAATGATATGGATAGCCAGATTCGTCTGCTCCCCGGAATAAGTGGTCGAACTTACATGCTATTTCCTCTTATTTTATTTTTCCAGGACGATTGGAGAACGTGACTTCAATTAAATTCCTTCGATTTATTTGATGCATCATAAGAATGTGAGACAATCGCGTCTCTGTCTCAAATGAATATGTGGGTGTGTGTCAGTGATTTAATTGAATATTTCTTATACGGTAAGTCGAATTTGCCAGAAGATCCTAAGGAATTTGGAATTCTATTGATATTACTTTGGTACATTTACATACATATATGTGTGTACCCAATATGGGGCCAACTTTGGGATGCGTTTGCTTCTTGCATAAATGTCTTTGATTCAATGGAATTCGATTGTTTGCATTTGAACATGTGAGACCCGAGAGTTTGGGGATTTTGGCTGGAATTTTAAACTGAAGATATGTTAACTGCATATTTGGGGATTTGAGAAAAACATACTGAATTTGGTTGGTTTGAATATAATTAGTTAAATATTTACTTCACTTAAAATTTGTCCACACGTTCATTTATTTGCATTACTGGTAATGGCCTTTTGCTGTGCCTCCTAACGTTCTCCTAATCGGGGGTGGCCGTGGCGCGATGGATGTGTGCTCGCCTGTGAACCTCATGATCACAGGTTCGATCCCCGCCGTCGTCTATGTCGTTTAAATTCCATTAAAAACCTTCTAAAATTGTCATCAATGGGTAGCTGGCTTACTCATTACATGTTGTTCAGGCATAACACTAACAACTACTACAACAACTGAGTTAAACTAGTATACCCAACAAGGATGAACACGAATAAAATAATGTGAATTATAAGCGACATAGAAATAAGACACGGCATTCTCCGCTTTAGTTCAGCCGCCATCCCTGGAGATAAAAATATCTGAGACAACAACCTTCAGTCATTTAACATTTGAAGGGTAACCTAATCCCTTGAGCGCGGGTAGATTATAAAAAAAAAAAAATGAAATAATTGCTTAAGCAATTGTAATAAAAAAATAATGCAGTAGATGGGGGCTTGTTCTTTGGAAATAAGGTCGAAAACGCAGACAAGAACGCATGAACCACCTCTGAACCGCCTTAAATCCGTTGCACTAGGTAGACACACACCTGTATTCGAGGACTGATCTAACGAAAGATACGAAAAGAAGCTGTTAGAACTTAAAAATATATACTCAGCACTTTAGCACTTTGCTTAGCAAATTTATTTTTGATTGAGTTTGTTTTCTATGTTGTCTATCATTCAAGCTCTTGCAGCGTCAAATTATCTGCGAAACAGGTGTCCCACCGTCAGCTAGGATGGCCATACGCCTTTTGAACGGTGAAACAATAAATTGCCAGACTCAAGTCATCTTAGGGTGTTTGGAGCAAAGGCATTTGTATTAGACGACACTTCTGGCAAGGGAAAGTTCGAGACGCGTTCAAGTGAGGGAATTATGGTCAGATACTCTAAAGCATCCAAAGCATCCGAGTCTGGATCCCGAAAAAAAAAACAAGATGTGTTTATTACAAGAGACCTGAAGACGAATTGGTCGGAACAAAATCTCAAGAATACGTTGTTATTCTTACTAAAAAGTATGAGGGCTAAAGCAAATCAACTTTATTGCAAAAACCACCATCGAAACCAGAAGAAGATGAACATTATCGAGGCTAAAACATCATTCCATATTCGTAAGATAGTTCCGAAGGTTGGTTCTAAACTTAAAGAAGATAAAGAAGTTAGAAAAATATAGCTACCAGACGCTCATCGCGAAAGCAAAGGAAGCTGAACAACAAACTCCGAGTGAACACGAAAAAGACGAAAAGAAAAACGAAACAGAAGGCGAGGTCTATTCCGATACTGAAAATGAGGCCGGATTTGTCGAAATGGCAAACATTGGTGAACTTTCACTTGAAGATGCAATGTCTGGAACAGATGCACAACAATGGCTTGATGCGATCAAAGATGAAATCCGAGGTCTTATTAAGAACGATCAGTGAGATCTTGTCAATCGTCCTGAGAACAGAGCTGTTGTGACTAGCAAAATTGCTCTGCGTAATAAGATAACACCAGATGGTTCGTTGGATCGGAAGAAAGCTTGCTAGAGGTTCTCCGCAGCGCCAGGGATATACTTCGAAGAAACCTTTGCACTTGTAGCCCTGAGTCCATAAGACTTTTGATGGCGCTAGCTGTTGGCGAAAATCCGCCAGTTTACCAGATGGATGTCATTACAGTTTATTTAAACAGTGACTTTGAGGAAGAGATTTACATGGAACCTCCCAGAATGTATTGAGATGCTAGTTGACGAAAATGGACCTAAATATAAAGTAGGAACAAAAGCCAAGAAGATGCTCTAGAAGCTCAAAAATGGTAAAAATGTGTGTCGACTAAGGAAGGCGCTTTATGGTCTTCGACAGGCAGGACTTCAGTGACATACAAAGCTAGATCAGACACTATACGGCCTAGGTTTGAAACCAGCTTCCAATGAAACATGTCTTTACAATGGATCAAGCAAGGAAGAATTCACAGTTGTTGCTGTATAGATAGATAGATAGATAGATAGATAGATAGATATTCTTTATTCTCTGATTAACGTTTTGAAATATACAGTTTTATAATTTTTGAATAAATGTTAAAGACGTGACATGGACTGTCGTCTGCCTGAGGGGCATTCTTGTTTATAATTTAGCACATTAAAACATTATTATTATTTTTTAATTTCCTTTTTAAATAACGATAAGATACAAATTATAATGGTTTTGCAAATTGATAATTTTTTCTTTAAGTAACTTTAAGTTTAGTTAAAACAACATTTTAAGGACTTTTAGATTAGTTAAATCAAAATAGACAAATGAATACTTTTATTTCAGGAACTTTCAGTTTAGTCAAAACAAATTTTTAGGACTTTTAGATTAGTTAAATCAAAATATATTACGTAATTTTATTGAATTGAAATGTATTTAATCAAACTTAGAACAAATTTATAACAGGATTTTCATTTTAGTTAAAACATTTTTAAAGGACATTTAGATTAGTTAAATCAAAACAAACTTAAATTCGGTGAAACGGATTATTATGTTTGTTACTGGCTTGGATCAGAAACTTTCCTCGATGATTCGGGCTCTATATGACATAGCTTCTTTGTAAAACTCATAAAGGTGTCTCCAGTTTGCACCATTCAGATAGTTAATAACCTCTTCAACTTGAAGAAAGCTTTTTTCAAAGTGAAAACGCCTTATCTCCGTCAGCATTGGACAAACGCCAACGAAGTGTAATACATCCTCTCTCTCATGCAGATTACAGAGTGTGCAGCGATCACTATCCTCGTTACGATGGGGCCTAAAGTTAAGTCTGATCAGTTCTCCTCTTATTTTAAATATGGTACCAATGGTAGAATTGTTATATTCGCTGGTGAAATAGTTTCTGTCATTGAGATTAAACACGCACTTTGAATAGTATTGCCTTTCCGTTGATGAGCGAGCTTTTTCAATATGCGCATACCTTTCATTCTCATCATTGACTGCTATTACTTGATAAAGCATCTTCTTCACTTGAACCGCATTCATACTCCAATTTAAGGTCAAGCCACAGTCCGCGGCTAACAAGTTCCAGTCTCTTACAACCAGCTTATTTTTTTGAATCGCATACTCCAGTATCTTTCTCGGTAGCCTATGCTCCACCATATTTAGCACTCTCACAACGTAGTCAGCATTCAGCTTAAGAGTTGAAATAAACAAAGACGGCAGACCGGTTTCAACATAATACATATATTTTGAAGTGTTTATCGGCAAAAAGAATATTTTTCTTAAGAAAAAGCGTAATAGGTTTTCAACTATCTCAAACTTCTGCACTCCCCATACCTGCGCACCATAAAACAGAATAGCTTGGGCAGTAGCATTAAACACTCTATATTTTAAGTCAGTCGATATTAGCCTGTTATTATAAATTCTTTGCCAATTTACACATATTGCCGATTTAGCCTTATTTAATTTGATTTTGAGATGTTTCTCTAATTTCAAATTGAAAGCGAACTCGGTTCCTAAATAAGTGTAAGACTTAACTACGTCTAACGTTATTTCACCATATTTCCAATGCTCATCAATCGCCGTTCTGCCAGATCCATTCTTAAACACCAGGACTTTTGATTTTTTCGGATTAACTTCCAGGTTCCACTCTTCACAATATTCTTCCAGTTTATTGATCATTAACTGTAGCGCAGTCGGTGACTCTGCAAGAATGACAATGTCATCGGCATACATGATCACTTTGATCCGTTTGTTAGCAAACTCTACTCCACAATTGAGACACTCAACCAAATCATCTAGAAAAAGAGCAAATAGCAAAGGGCTTAGATTACAGCCTTGTCTTACTCCTTGGTTCACTTCGATCATCTCAGATTTTTCTTTCCCATTATAAATGTATGCTTTTGTGTTTTGGTACAGTTTTTCAATAATGCTGACAAAATTAGTTGACACTCCTAGGTTAAATAGCTTGTATAGTAAAGCGTTTCTATTGATGGAATCAAAAGCTGCTTTGAAATCAACAAAAAAGGCATACAGTTTTTTATTTTGGTCGAGTTTCCACTGCGCAAGTGAACGAAGCACAAACATATTGTCCACTGTGGAATATCCTTTACGAAAACCACTTTGAAATTCGCTAAGCTTGTTTTCATCTTGCACCCAACTGTTCAGTCTTTCGTAGAGTATGATTGTGAATATTTTTAAGGCTGCATTCAAAAACGATATTCCTCTATAATTTTTAAGGTCTTCTACTTAACCCTTCTTGTGGATTGGCATTATTAGGGCTTCAAAGAAGTGGTCGGGGAACGTTCCAAATTTGAGCATTACGTTAAGCGCTTCTGTTAATTTGATCTTAAACAAAATTGTGCTATTTTTAAAGAACTCAGCTGGTATTCCATTTGATCCGGCAGCCTTACCATCTTTTAGACTTTTGTTGCTGTATATGTCGATGACATTTTGTCAAGATGTCCGAAGATATTGAACAGCATTCGAAAAGGATCTGCAACTATTTCTGAAGTCAAAGATGTTGGACTTGCCCGTTATTGCTGGGGGGTTGAAATAATTCAAGAAAATGGCGAAATAAAACTGAAGCAGCAAGGTAACCTGAACGAACTATTGAAGAAATTCAACATGAACGAGTCAAAATCAAAAACACACCAAGTTATGCGAATGCGAAATTACCAAGAGGAGAGCGTCACTCTGGAAGAACAACGAGTTAAGCAACCATATCGTCAGCTTAATGGATCACTAATGTAATGACTGATAATCGATTTTTTTTTTTTTTTATAATCTACACGCGCTCAAGGGATTATGATTAACCTTTAAATGTTTGAACACAGCGCGGGCGTGAAGTTAAGGAAGAGAAAGAAGGATAGGAAAGATGTGATAATACCCAATAGAAGCTTTGGAACATAGGGATCTTTGAAGTCACGAAAAAATCGAAATCGCTTAATGAATCTATTTGAATTTTATTAGCTTTTCTATTGGTTGAATTAAAGTTTTCTGTAAAATTTCAATTAACACAGACAAAGAGAATTATCTAAAATATAATTTAAAGTTAAACATGTTCTTTTTTTGACATGTTAATCATATAGTTCTACATTTGTCAATATTAAGCAAAAGATGGCGACACCATTCCCAAAACCTGTACAATACTTTTTTTAAAAGCAAAAAATCATCAAAAGACTTCATTCACTGATTAAGTTTCATATCATCGGCATAGATCAGAATTTGATATATTAAATAAACAATACAGGAACCAAATGGATGCCTTGAGGAACACCAGAGTTAACTTTTAATTGGTCAGAACGTTCTTCACTTAATGTAACATAGAATTTCCTATGATATTCACATTAAAAAAAATTCATTAAATCGAAGATATTTCAATCAATTGGAAGGTCCAATTTGGGCCATAAGAAATTGGTTTTCATCGTTTTGTAGCGCTCGCCATTGGCCACTGAAAAAGTTCGGACTAATGACGACCCACAGTGCGGTGATTCGGGAAGGGAAAAAAATCAAAACAGCTTGATTTTAATATTTGTTTTTTCTTTAATTAATTCAACATAAACATTGTGTAAAAAATGTAAATAACCTAAAAAAAATAAGGTTTTAGTACGATTGTTCACATTTGATTCATATGCAGGCATATTAAAAAGTATTTTTTTCTTCATTTGTACATTATTATTATTATTTAGACTTTTTTGTTTACATGTGTTAAAAGCACCAAGCTGCAAAAGGTTTGATTGGTCCTGCACGTCTTATTCTTAAGTCTTGATCACTGCCACTGGAAGCTCTGATTTTTGACCCCTCCCTATCTTCAGTGCCAATGATGTCAGAAACTTGAAAATTCCGAATATTTGCTAAGCCAGTCAGGCCAGGCGCCTCACCAAATTTCAATTTTCTAGCATAAGCGGTTCCTGATATATAAGATCAAAAAAACCGTAACTGACTGACTGACCACTGCTTTACCACTCTACTAAATTTCATCATTCTACGGCAATCGGGAGTGCTGCATATAAATTAAACATTTTCTCAGAAAGTCGGCGGATACCACGCCCCCTGAATGGAAAACCTCAAAGTTTATTTTTGGTCCTTTATATGCAATTTAAGCCCCACCGGTTCACCAAATTTCATCGTTTTATAGCAGTCGGAAGTGCTCCATTCAACCAACAGCAATTCGGAGAAAGTGGGCGGATACCACGCCCCCTGAATAGAAAACTTCAAATTTTCTATTTTTTCCTCTGCCTGCATGACAAGACCTACCGTTGTGCAAAATAACAAAATTCTACGATGTCGGGAAGTGCTCCATAATTTTGGAAAGTTTTTTTATGCCCAATTCGAAAAGTTTTAAAAACTTGACCAGTGAACCCATCAAATTTTAGTCAGTTATCATTAAATAATAAAATTTCTCTATTACATTGTTGCTGTTTCAATATTATTCTACTTTAAATATTCAGTATTAAGCCTTCATGAAGTAAGAACCGTACTTTTAGATCTCAGTACTTTTCACGGCTGACTTTTTACACAAAGGTTTTTGTATAGAAGAACTTGGCTTTTTTTTTAACATTTATGTTTTTGGTCTGATAATCACTTAACTGCCTACTTTTGATAAGTTAACTTTGAGAGGTTGTATTGCCTGCTGCAGTTCATTTTACAGTAAGAAAATTTACAGTTTATCTAGTAAAGAGTGTGGCTATTCTTTTGCATGTTTTAAAACCGGTTTAAGAAGGTCATTTTTGTTGTTGATTTTTTTCCACAAAAAACCACAACAAAGGAATATTTTTTGAGGATGCATTGTCTCCTCATGATCCTCGTGTGAGTTGGTGTCGCCTCATATACGGCAATTTTGCTTTTTCATCTTAAAATGCGCCTCTTCGCTGTAGCAATTAAACAGCGTCATCTATGGTCATGAACTTTGAGTTCCTTGGTTAGTTGAATCCTGTACGAGTGTAGGGCCAAGTCCCGACTCAAAATTTGCCCAGTTGAAGTCTGCTTAAGTCCGAGTTCTTGTGCACTTTCACGAACCGGAAAATCTTGCGTTCCTTTGACGAACGAATGTTGGCTGACAGATTACCAAACCGGTCCGGTCGTCTCAAATTTGGCCATCAAACGTTAATGATTCGACTGTGAAGAGCACTACCGAACACTTATTAAGATAATAAAGTTTCATCATTTGGATGTGTTATTCATTCATTGACAACAGATTTGACAGATGTCACCAAAATAACGTGGCCATCACAGATGCGTATTATCAATTAGATAGAACGTATCGTGAAAAAGATCCATAGTTTCTGGAATTAATAGTTCTGATGGACGATTATGACAGCGATAAAACGCACACAACGCCCAATATGTTTCTCGAATTGAACCATGTTTATTAAAATACCTGTGAACATATTGCAAACGTTGCTCCGACGCCATTGCATCGGCAGCGTGAGTCTATCAATAATGAATTGCCAAACCAAACTTACCTCGAAACAACATAAAACTTACAAATCCACTATTACAGAAAACACTGTTGCTAATTTTAAGTTCTCAGCCACTAAGGAAAACACCATTTACTTGTAAATACGAGCAAGTTCATGCGATTCAGGCGTGCATATTATATTTTTTAGTAAACTGCGATTGAACTCACCTTAAATGGTGACAATTCGTGCAAAAAAAAAGTAAGCAAACAGATCTTATTGACATTTGTGTTGATGATCCTACAAAATTGTTGTACTTGAATTGTTGTTTTTTATGCTAAGTAAGTTTGAAGGATCTTATCAACGAATCATGGTTGTTTCTTCTTATAAAGACAAAGCTGTAACCAAGATGTGATATGATATGGGAAAAATTAATTGTTAGGACGAAACAAATTGTTCGTCTCACCAATTAGTTTTTCCCATATCACATCAACCTTTTCGTAGAAACTCATTAAATTAAAACTTATTTGTTTCGTTTCCACCAAAACGCTTTGAGATTAAACTCATTGGGTACCTTTTGCGCCTGGCTTGTCATTTCCAGACATCCCGATGTCTAATTAAAAGGACACTTCTTCAAATACCACATCATCTCCCGCGTCTAACCAAAACTGAATTGCAATTAAAAACTTGTAAACAAAGTCGGTCGAGGGACACTATGCCCCCATCTTGCTCCCTATGTCATCTTCAGTTCTTATATCTTTCTGTATATATACATCCTTCCTGATGTTGAGCAGCACCTGCAAAGTGTATAAACCAAACACCATCTATTCCCACTGGCATTTTCAAGCAAACAAGGATAATTAATACTCATCTCTGGAAGATCTTAAGGACTATCACGTTCCATCTTTTCTTGCCGTTGTTGTAACCAAGCTGATTTTGTATATGGGAAGTGAAAATATTCGCAGTTTTCCTTAATAAGCTTAAACCGACTAGTTGGCGTAGCGGAAAAACTCACACCCTCCACCGACCGCCCTCCCCAGCAACTTTTCATTGAAAAATGTTTTACTATCGTTCAAAAAATTAATACCACGTCATATATTAAACCGTTTTTACACAAAGCTTAGAGAACAGGATATAAAATGTGCTGTTTGCCGGATATACGAGCAATAAATAGCGACCTGTATAAGTGAAAAGATGCTCCGTGTTAGCCGTTATTTATTTACACTCAGCCATCACATCCGTGTGCATCTACCACAGTTGTGTTTGTATGGGTGTATATGGAAAAAACTTAAACCGATTAGATATAAGTTACAGTAGCAAAAAGGATACACAATCCTACTCCACCCTTTAGCCCATTTTACAAGCGGGCCGGGCGGGTGCCTCACAACAAGAATGGCCCCCTAATTATTATTATGAAAAGGAAAAGGCTTTCAAGTTAAAAAGGGGTTACACAAAGCAGTGTAGCAGCGGCAAACTGTTGTTAAGTATACACAACGAGGTTAAGTATTACGCCCTCGAGCTCGAAGCCCGAGCTACTCATCTAAATGCAAAGACATCCAAAGCAAAGGGTAATGACGATGATGGCAATGGGTTGGGATTCTCTAATATACAAGTAGTGGGTGAGTCGATGGATGGGGATCATTTGGATGGCGGCATCAGGGAGTTTCGTAAAAGTTTCGGGTTAGATGAACCTTGTTGGTGTGCTGTAACCTCGTTAAGCTTAATTAATAGCAAGGGAACACCAAGAAACAGGTGCTGGTTGAATGTTTTTCTCATTCTTAACGTTCCTGCGTCGGTCGGTCGTTGTCGCGGGACAATGCAAGGGAAGAGGGGAGTTTCTTCCTTTATTTTTATTGTATAGAAAGGAGAAACCGGATGCTGATGAGAAAATGCTTAAGCAAAGAAAAGACAGATTTGTTGGTACACTGCAAACAATTAACGCACTTGAAAATGGGGAAAATTGATTTTTCACCATTTAGCGGGAAACATTGTTAAAGTTGAATTCACACTAAGCGCCCGGCCCTTAGGGAATAGTAGATATTTTAGTTTTTGGAAGAAGTGGATGTTATTAATATTATGTTTAATAAAATTTGATCAAAATAAATTGAGATGAGAAAATTTATTTTTTTTAATCATTACTGTTGTTTTTGTTTCAAACACATATGAAGTCCTCTTCGTGAAGAGTGAATGTTTTGTTCTTTGAAAATTCTGGAATGTAAGTTACCTACTTAGAATTTGAATATCCTTTTTCTATCTTTATGGGACTAAAGAGAAAATACACCTATTTGGATAGTAACATATTTAAGAACTTTGCGCCGAAAACATGAAAAATACTTTTACATTCCATATATTAGATTTTAGATTTTTTCAAAATCGTTGGAGATATTTTTGGTGTCGACGAGTTTCTTTTTCTTTGGATTAGAAATAACCTTTCTAAACGTTCAATTGGAGTTGTTCAGACCGCTTTCAAATAATAAACGGTGGTGTGCCGCAAGCCTCCAGTTTGTCACCGACACTCTTTATTATCTTTATACAGTCTCTTGCCTTCATTGTTTCGTTGAAGAAAGCACTCTCAATTTTTCATATTCGTTTTCAGGTTCGCAACTCTGGTCTTCCCTTGTGGAACTGAAACGGCAGGGTATGCTAAGCTCATTAGATTCCAATTTTGACAATATCATTCAATGATGTAACACTTGACATAATAGTTAGTGCAATCTATGAGCTATAGATAATGAGTATAACTATATCATACCTCGATGGATAGCCCAGATAGAATGGAGAACAAAGCCCTTAAGTTTATAAGAGACACATCCATTACGGAATAGTTTCGTTTGTCTTAAGCACTGTCACACCGTCTTCTGTCTTTTATTGGTTTTTCTTCCAACATTGCTCAATTAAAATAGCCTGTTCCATTCCTACCCTGAAGTAATTTCGCTGTAATACTCATCTTATAAGGAATCGGCAGCTGACTCCTGTGCTTAACTTCGGATGACCCGTCAAATATAGAGGTTCTTCCTTTAGTCTTACTTCTCGAATATAGAATGTTTTGCCTGCTCCTATGTACAGACTTTCAAGATCAATTTGCATCCCCTTCTCCTATTAAACCCTCATCACTTTATATTTTATAAACGCTCGAACAGTCTTAGACTATAAAGGGCAGTCATAATTTCTTGAGTGTTTGATAATTATATTAAAAAAGTTAACAGACCTTGGTTCTTCGAAAGCTCCAACTATTTTAGTTAATTCTTCTTCTACTTCTACTATGGGAAGGATTGGGTTGAGTTATTCCCGATCAATAAGAAATTTCCGTGGCTTACTTTGTGTGTCTTCTCTTTACTAGTAAGGAAAGAGATCCAGCGCAATCGACCAAGAGCAGACCAGTTCTAAAGGCCATTGAACTTCAGCTTATGCTTCCAGCGTAAAGAAACCTCCTTACCTACGACCTGTAGGTATCCCTTGGGCAGAACAGCAATTCTGATGCTCAAGGCCGCATTCACATATGAGAACCTCTGTTCGGCGGGCTTAACCCAATCGATACTTAGTACCGTAGGTGGTTTTGCTGTCGTCCTAGGTTTCTTCATTTCTCTCCTTAGGGGAGGAATTAACTGGTGGCACTTACTCTTACCTTGTCCTAGGCTTTTCTTGACGATTTTCGTGTCGTCCTATCTTTGGTCCACTCTCTTCCTAGCTTCCTGCGGGGGCATCTCCACTGCAAGGAACCGGAACAATCATTTCGTGCATGCCTCACTTAATCCTTTCCTATAAATGGTTCCTCCAAGCATCCTGAAAGCACGTAAGTTGTTCGGTTCGTTCGACTGCATGGCTTTTTGGGTGGCCCCGATAACCTTTATTGTGGTAACTTTCCATCACTTATATCTTCTCTGGACTTTATCGAAACATTCATTTGCTTTGATGGTATTCTCTCTGTGCTAGCAGGGTGCTGTGATTTTAGTAGCGTTTTCTACTATACTCTGTCCAACAAAAATTGTCAGTATAGGGAAGATAGGACGTTTGTCTCTCATTCTGATTGCATTGCCATGCATAAGTGTGTCGCCTTTTAAAGCTCTCACAGGGATTCCGTAGTTTAAATTATAAATCGCCACAAATGAGAGTAAAAAACGCGTAGGGCTACCGTCTGCCGATTCAAAACGACTGAAAACAATATTCAATGTACCTTTTCCCACAACACCAAGCGGTAAGATAATAGGCGCGTTTTTTTTAAGTTGAAAAGCAATACGACAACACTTAACATACTCATCTTCTTAAAATTTGTTCTCAAAAGCTTCAAATCCCGAAAGCTCCTTAATAAAAACCACTGAAAAAGCTCTTTGCTTGCAATTGAGAATGATAATGGTAATGGTAACTCTGTGTTGATGTAGATAAAGAGCGCACGCGCACGATCGTATTGAGTGAAACTTGACACTCTTGACAGTATCTCATTAGCAGTGGGATACGGCCGGCGGTCGTGTTGGGGTGTACAACTTTTTGCAAAGAATTACAACAACAATTCCTTAAGAAAAGTCAGTGGCTTGCTCTTTTTTTAGTGTCATTTTTCCTAACGCATTGTAGTGAGGGTGCATCAGGCGCCACTGCTTTAGAAAAAGCTCTCTCATAAGGCCTGTACTGACAATTTTTGTTGGACAGAGTATAGACAGAGTATAGGAGGTATTCTCCCTTGAGTGGAAGTACACGCTGCACTCTGAGTTACGCCTTCTTCTTGTCTATGAAGTATTCTCCCTTGACAAATGACAAGAGGTCGACGCTCGTCCTGCTGCCCAGTTTTGTGAGTTCTACTCTCCAGGTACTTACTTATATTCTGTCTCAGATCTTAAGCACAGAGGTTTTTCTCCATATCATCTGCTTATTCACTTTCGGTAACATCCCCCGGAGTGTTGAACTTCTTATAGTTTTTGGTTTTGTTTGTTTGTAATTTTCAGGCATATTGTTCCCACGAGTAGCTAGAGAAATAATGGGCTGCAAAGCGTCTAATGGATTTGGGGTCATCCCAAAATGGCAGATCAGGTGAGTCTTTTCTGCTTAAGCCTACGCACCACGTCACGGTTATAAAGTTACTAATGCCAAATCACCGTGATAAGAAACGATTGAACAGCAAGTCCAAATGATGAAATTTTATTATCAAAATGAGTGTTCGTTAGTGCAAACGTTGCGCCTATTTTACGGTAAACGTGGTGGCCCTTCACAGTCGACTCCTAAACGTTTGGTATTCAAACAAGACCGGTAATCAATCCGACAATGTTCGTATGCCAAGGGAACGCAAGACCGGCAGAGAATATCGCTGCGATTTCTACACAGAATTGTATAGAAGAAACTGATGCAGTCGATTCCTCGTTGTGCACAAGAACTTGGCCTTTTACAGACTTCAACCTGGCGAATTTTGCGTCGTCACTTGGGCCCACACTCGTACAAGGTCCAAATGACCCAGGAGCTCAAAATTCATGTACCATAGACAACGACATTCCAGACGACCGATTTGAGGGTAAGGTTATCTCTCGCAGAAGTGGCGTGAATTGGCCACCAATGTCATGCGATTTGATCCCGGTAGACTTGTTCTTGTGGTGTTTCCTGAAGTCGCAGGTCTATGCGAAATTGCGAATATACCACAGTTGACCAATTTTGTTGTATAACTTTGCGCGCTTTTAGGGGATTACGACTGCCCTTTTGTAAGGTGAAAAAATACAGGCCATCGCTCACATTCCTCCGGATCTATGTGGAAGAGTCATTGAAAATTATAGCACTAAGATCCGACCATGTATGCAGGTATAGTGTTTCTTATCATTCGTACAAAAAGAGTTTACAGGACGTTTTTCCCACTAACCTTATATTGTTTCAGGTTAAATTTATTAACGAACGATTTCCGTTCATGTGGATTTGGTCCACTAAAAACTGGATTGGAAACTGAAAACCCAAGTTTTTTATTGAAATTCATTTTGTTCGAACAAATCGAAAACCAAAATGGATTATTAGTCATACTCAAATTCATACTCATACTTGTACTCGCATACACATACTTGAATTTTCCCTTTACCAGATCTGCTTTTCCTTATTTTCACTTCAAAACAAGTTTATGAATATTTCAGTAAATAAACCTGATTACTTTTACCAAACAAATTCCAATCACAATTTCAGACAAAGTAGATCTTTTTTTATCGTTCGGCCCTCACCACTACAAAAACTGCGAATTGTCAAAGTTCATGCAACCGTAAGTCGCATTCTAATTTCCTCGTTTTCAGCAAAGGGGCGAAGTGGAGGCAGTAACCATTCATACAGTCATACCGAAAGCAGAGTTATGAATTTTAAGACTCAAACTAGGGTGAATGCTTTCGGTAACTTGGGTAGATAGATAGTAAAGAGCAATAAATTGCAGAGGAATTTATTGAATCACCCTGGGTAGTCGTGAAGAGGTCGATTGTAAACCTGGCTAGATGATAAATGTGTCATGTGATGCGGATTTGTTTGAAAGCAATATGGTGCTGATTGTCCAACTTGGTAATGCGGTAAGGTTAAAGGTTGGTATGAAATAAAATGTTTAGAAAGAAGTTACGGTATTTATGAAAAATGTTTTATTCAAAAACCGCATAAAAGCATAGTGAATAGTGTTCTGCTGTAAAGTATTTAAAATTTAGTTTAAGAAGCAGTTTTTTTAAGATTGATGCTCTAAAATAGGAACTGAACGAAAAAAATAATTCATAATTATTCATCGAAAAATTATATATACATACATACATACATATGTGCAATAAATGTAAAAATCAAATTTTAACTCAATTAACAAAATAATTTTTATTCATAGCTTTAAGAGATTGAAGCAAACGTTAAGTTGTATTTTTATAATTTTTACGTTCACTAAAAAATAGTAAAACTTAATGTTTTTTTCGCACTTTCTGGAAAAAATCTACTTCAAAGTCAAAGATTAAAGGAGTCAGGAAAAAAAGAACAGGCTTAGAAATTTAATATCTGAAGACCCCAACAAGATATCAACTTTATTTGAACGCAGTTATAAGGGCTTGTATTTGTATTTTCTAAAAATAAATTCTTTAGCAGAGCAATTTTCGATTAGAAAAAATTAAAACGCCGAAAAATGATTTCAACATCGAAGGTAGACACATACTGTAGAACGATTTTGTTCTTAGAATGTACCCAATAATCTTATCCTAAAATATCCTTGATAAACTAGGAGACACCCTGTATAATCAAGTAAGTTGAAGGACCAACCGAAAAAAATCACAAATAATACATTTTCATTGACTCAAAAAATGAATACCTACATTCATTGACAAATGAATGACCTAATGGAATGGATTTTAATAAGAAAAAATATATTAAATGAATACATGAAATTTGCTTTTATATTTTCGCAAAAATTTGATTAAATGTATACCTACCTTTATTAAAACATATTTATTATTCACTTGCAAAATTTTTTAAAGAACAATTTTTGAAGAAATTTCTTATGTAAAATAAATAAAATGCACGACTGGGTCCACGAACTTGCTCCTATGTAATAGACTAGGAATTTTAAAAAAGAATGTTATTAAAGAAAACTGTTCATAAGGATAAAATGATTTTTTTTAAATACTTTTAGTAGTAAGAGGTAAAAACAGAATGCTATGCAAATATGAATTTATGCAAGAACAAAAATTATAAATCGTTGTAGTGGTTTCTTAAAAAAAAGCCGATAGTAAGAAATTTAAAATTCGAATACAGGGTTGCGAATTTTTGAATTAAAAAAACCCTAAGTTATAAGTCTGTAGATGATTTGTGAATTAAAAAAATTTAATTCATAAGTTACTAAGTGACTTATGAATTAAAAAAAAATAAATTCACAAGCTAGTTGGTAGATTGGAAATGTTGGAGCTTGTTTTGTGACTACAAAATTATTTAATTATTAACGAAAGTAGATTTCAAGCTTTTGTGTGTCATTAGATTATCATACTAGCTTGAAAATTTTCCAATTAATAATTTTTTAATCAGAATTTATCCATTTGCTTTTGAACTAAATTTACTTAGTCACTTACTTGCTCATGACTTAAATTTTCTTAATTCATAAGTCACTTAGTAGGTTGTGAATTATTTTTTTTTTTAATTCATAAGTCACTTACTTACTTATGATTTAAATTTTTTTAACCCACAAGTCACAAACTGACCTATGAATTAAATGTTTTTAATTCATAAGTCAGTAACTATCTGCCGATTTACATTTTTCTTAAATCATAAGTCACCCACTAGCTTGTGAATTAAAGCCAAGCTTAAGCTAAAAAGTGACTTAAGCTTTTGCAACCCTGTTCGAAAATTCGTTCTGTAGTAGGTACAGTCAGTAATATCTTGTTTTCAAAGATTTTATTATTAAATTATAGATCGTAAGAATTAATCGAAAAAAAAAAACAATTTTTTAACATTTGTATGGAGGGTACCGTTATTTTTAGGAATAATAATTTCTTTTTTCTCATATCTTCTAGATTATATTAAGAAACTTTTATTAATCAAGTCTCAAAAAATTGCGTATAAGTTTTTCGAAATATTGAGTTTTCAAAAAAAAAATTTGATTTTTTTTCAAAAATCCAAACATTTTTTTTTTTTGAAAATTTTAATGCACAATAATATTGAAACTGCTGGGGAGCCTTAACATAAAAAAATTATCAAAATCAGTCGTAGCAAGGGGAGTACCAAAAATAATCATTTTTTGGAAATTTTTTTTCAACCATTACCTAGCTTTAACGAAATGAAATTTTTTGATTTTTTTTAAACTGTGGGACAGTTTTTGAGAAAAAAAATATTTATAAAATTTCGAAAAAAATCGTATGGCAGGTACTGCTATTTTTGGTCTTAAAAAAAGAAAAAAAAATGTGTGGGGGGAAAAAATTAAAACCCATATCTACCAAGTTTGAAGAAAATCGGCCGAGCCGTTTAGGCTGTAGTCGAACAGACAGACAGAATTGTGAGACCCACTGTATAACTGGTTCGCAAGAACTTGCTTTTACAAATTTTAGAAATTAATCTTCATAACAATTAATCTTCATAACAATAAAATTTATTTTTAAATGACTAAAAAATTCTTTTGAAGTTGGAACTGGAAAAAGGATGCCAATTAATTTTTCAACCAAATAGGTATTAGTTTATGCAACAACAAAAATTATAATTCGTTGCAAGGGTTTCTTAAAAAAAATATGCTTTTATGTACAAAATTTTTAGAATAGGTTAATATTTTGGAACGGCAACTTTTTTATTAATTAATTACGTTTCAAAAAAAATTCCAACCCATTTTTGAAATATTGGATTTGATTAAAAAAAGAATTAAGTTGTAAAATACGATGTTGTTCAAACTTTTTAGGAGCTTCTCTTTAAAAACTTTCATTGAAAACTGTTATGCCGATAATGAGAAAAAAAAGAAAAAATATTATTCTACTGTAGGTACAGTTAGTAGGATCCTGATTTCAATTTTTTTTTAAATTAAATTATCTTCTTCTTCTTCCTTTTCTTCGGCGCTGTTATGATCTCGATGTCGAGGGGATCATAACTCTCCCACGTATCTGCTTCACACTAGTGATCCGCCTGTGGGGTTCGCCGGGTTGACCTCAGAAATCGGCGGCAAGCCTCCCGGTTTTGTATTGTTCCATTTCTGAGGCCAACTGAATGCTGGTGTTTTTGCATTTGTTTGTACCAGGAGTGTTTAGGCCTACCTTTCTTTTTATTCCGAATTGGAACGTTGTATGATATTGCCTTTTTGACGGGGTTCTCAGGATCTCTCCTTTGAACATGGCAATACCAACTGAGTCGGTCGTGTTCAATTTTTTGGGAAATGGTGTTCTTAACATGAATTAAATTTTAAATTAAAATAAAATAATTAAATTTTAAATTAAATTATAGTTCTTAAAAATAAAAAAAATTCTAGTTTCCATTTTGGAGAGAAATACCATTTTCGAATATCCTTTATTAAAATTTTGGTAACTGTTTTTTTTAGATAAAATAATTTTTTTCACATCTTGTAAATTGTATTAAAAAACTTTTAATTGTCAAGTTTCAAAAAAATCAAGCACGGGGTTTTGAAAAAAAAAAATTGAAATTTTTTAAAAATCAAAAAAAAATTGTTTGAAAATTTGAATACACAATACTATCTAAACTTTTGTGCAGCCTTGGCATAAAATATTAATCCAAATCGGTTTTGCCTCTAATGAGAAAATCAAAATTAAAAAAATGCTTCTAAGGGGGTAATAATAATAAGCATCTTTGAATTTTGTTTTTCAAGCATTATCTACCTACATCTTAATGGAATTTTGCGGATTTAAAAAAAAAATCTCTGTGGAACAGTTTTGAGGGGAACATTGTTTTTTTTATAAATTTCGAAAAAAAATCGTATGACAGTCACTGTTATTTTTGATCTTGAAATAAAGAGAAATAAAATGCACGATTGGATCGCATGTACTATTTGCTCTTATGTAAAAGTACTATAAAATTTAAAAATTGCTTATAGATGTAAAAACATGTATTTAATTGTTGAAAAATGTTTAAATGCATAAAAATGCCGTCTTATTTATAGAAAATTTCCTAGACAAATTTTGTAGACAAAAATTTAGGATGCCAGTTTTAAGTATTTAATAATATAGATTTTAGGAAATAATTTAAAAAACTAATCGTTCAAACGTTTGTCAAAATATTAAGTTTTCAAAAAAAAACGATTTGAATTTTTTTTTTAAATCCCGAAAAAATATTTTATCGAATATTTTTGTGTATAATAGAATTTTGATTTTAATAGAGCGTCTGTATAAAAATTTTGGTCGAAATCATTAAAGCCGTTAATGAGAAAGTCGAAAATATAAATAATGGTTCTATAACAGATACCGTTAATAACATTTTTTTTATTTTTTTTTACCAAAATGTAGTCCAGGCCCATAATAGTACAATAGATATTTTTTTATCAAAATCTTTAGAGCCGTTTTCGAGATAAATAAGATCTTACAAAAAACGTCTGCTTAACAGGTACCGTTAGTTTTGGAATCACTGAAGAACCACTTAAGAACCAAGTTTGAAGAAAATACCTCCAGTAGTTTAGGCTGTTAGTCGAGGTACAGACATACAGACAGACAGACGGAATTTAAGGACCCACTTTTTTTCGTGTTCTTTATCATCATAATGTCATTTATGATCAAAATCTCGAGTTCGATTTTTTTCCAAATGCAAGACTTGCCTACTTGTATGGGGGACGAATTTAAAAATGTTATCCATTTATCGCTTCCCTATCATCGTTCAAAATCACGAGTTCGATGTTTTTTAGAAAGAAACCTGTACACATTTGTCGTAAGTAAAAATTTATTTAATATTAAAACGATTTTCTAAACTTCGTTTCATTCATACTTTTCTAGAAATTAGATGGAAATTTTATGCATTTTAATAAAAGTCTCTAATTATGTCATGTTCTTATATTTGAAAACACTTTTTAAATTCCAAAATACTTTTAAATAAGAGCAAATCCTGCATTTTATTTTTATTTTATTTTAGAGACCAAAGATATTAGGTCCTGCCAAACCATTTTATTTTGAAATTCTACAAATATGTTTTTTCTTAAGAAAATAATTCTAAAAACTCCTTTTTGTAAAAGCTAGCTTTAAGTTTTTTGTATTTATTCTTTTATACAAAAATAACGATACCCACAATACAAATGATCGAAAATCGTTTTCGGAAATCTATATTGTTCAGAAGCATCCTTTCCCAGGCGGATGAAAGCTCCCTTGGTGTCTTCGAGAGAAAGGTTCTACGCACGAATTATGGTCTGATTTATAGTCAAGAAATAACGTATTTAGCGGTTAAGATAGACAGGGCATGTAGAGCGAATGAACAACGACGGATGCTCCCTTCCGTAAGGTATTCAAAGCTATGCCAGAGGGTACGAGAAACAGAGGCAGACCTCATTTTCGGTTGCGTGATCAAGTTGAGGGAGATTTAAGGCAACTTGGGACTCGAAACTGGAGGCAGCAAGCTATAGATGGAGACTGTAGCGCCAATAAAAGTAAAAGTAAGTCATTGCATTCCGAAATAAAGCCCAATCTAAATTCACTGAAGCCAAAATAGCGGGAATTCCGATAAAACTTTTACACATTTTTTCTATTAATATCGAAATTATGAGAAAAATGTGAGTTAGACCCTAGGAAAGTGAATCTTCAATTGTGTGGCTACTAATATCTGAAACTCGGCCGAAGTCCAATTTCCAATCGATTTTCTGGAGTAATCTATATACTCGTAATACGGTACAATATTTTTGTATGCTCTCGTTTAGTAGAAGGATTCTGTTTGAGCTCTGCACTTAATTCTGATCTTTTAGCTAACACTGATAGTCGCCATAAATTAGTGTTTGATTATAACCTATTAGAAGGGTCCATTGAGTTATCTACTCTTAAAGTTAAATTTTATTATTTAAATTTAAAGAATGTCTATAAAATAAATTTCTAGCGCCACACCACATCATCGTGCTCTCTATTACTTTTTAATTATTTCGTCGGAATACCTCCATTAGGCGAACTTTGCGTGCTTCCTTTTGCTTCTATCGCATCAGAAACATTCTCAAATGCTGTGCAAAGCTCTAATAAGAATCCCATTAAGCAACGCAATTTCAACCCTCCTACCACCCCTCATTCGCTCATTCCAACTCGAACATCATCAGCAGCAGCAACAATTTATTCCTTGTTAGGTTGGATGCTGTGCAACATGCCACCCCTGATAGCTCACAGTATTCAAATGCGCCACATTGACATCATTGGGTGCTAAGGCGACAACAAAAACAATTATCTCCCCCCATGCCTCCCGTCAAATTTATATTTTACCCCATAAACGCCTTCTTCATTCAAGCCAAGCTGGCTGAATTTTGCGGAGTACGAGAAGGGCTGCAATTTAATTCGCATTGTTTCGATTTTATAGTCAGGGGGGATGGGAGGGTGTTTGTCCAACCCTGATGCCTTGGGCTTAGAGCGGTTTGCCAAATGTAGAGCTGTGTATGGATGAACATTTAAACATACCTAGCAAAACATTGTACATGACTAATGTGCAGTTGATTTTATTGTGGGAGGCTTGATGGGGAGGCGAACAGCACAGTTATAGCCACATCCAGAATCGTCTGCCCCTTAATGCTCGACCTTGTGCACTAGGACATCGACTAACTTGACAAAGTGATTCTCGCAGGTTCACATTAAACATATTTGGCGCCCTACCTACGAGTCGCAATAGGTGAGGTTTGGATATGAAGAGAAGGCAGTTTGTGGACCGACAACAATTGCACTTAAACGGGATGTGGAATCAGCAAAGGTTGTCCACAGTTTTCTACTCAAAATTGTTGGCTTGAATGCACCACCTAGTTCATGAAGATTTATTGTGGCTTGTCTGAACTGAGTGACTTAACCGTCAGTTCGGCGCCTTAAAAAATAAAATTTAGTACTTCTATCAAATGCGGCCCTGTTTCATTTACACGCACTGCACATTGAGCCTAGATGCGTGTACGTTTCTACTTGCTCCTGAAAATGCAGAACATAAGAAATTCATGGGGTGCCATTGTAGTTGACAGTTCTGACAAATGCTTAAATGACTTCTTCGGGCGGTTCATATCATCGTCATTTTTCGAAGGCAAGCAGCGCTGGCCGGTGTGATGACGGCAGAAGTAAGAGCAAGAGCATGATGGACGATGGTGGCTTGAGGTAAGTGTCAACGCTGCTTTTCTGGTCCCGTCGTCTATGGTTTGGTTTTTGGTCGAGAAAAGTTCAGCCTGATGCCCCTTCCCACAAGCATGCAACAGTCTGTCATAATTCTAACCCCTTTTTGTATAGATAATGTATATCAACGTGGGTTGTTGGCTTTGAATTTTTTTTTGTTGTCAACGAAAAAGTTTATAAAGTGATTTTTTTTTTAAGCAAATTGGGGTATGGGTAAACGTGGTCTCATTCGAACCCTTAAGAAATGCGAACTTTTTGATATCCCCGATGGAGAGGATAGAGCGCGATCTAGGTATAGCCCCTTTATTTTTGATTCATGACTTTGGAAGCAATTGTATTTGCCTCCTATATGATAAACAGGGATATTTTTGGAGCAACCCTTAGGCTTTATGTTGGTTGTTTTTTGTGAGCTTCTTTTTGCTTATTGTTATCCTTAATGTCAACACATTTGAAACAAAACGCCAAAGCCCCGAGGCTATGGCAATGGTAGTGGTTCCGGGGACGAAAATGAAAGAAAAGGTTAAATGGATGCAAGGAAAAAAAAGGGTTGAATTTATGATGAATGGCATGTTCAGGGGGGGTTGCTCATGAAAGAATAAAATTCCCCAAACAGTGGGAGCAATATTTATGATTGTGTATTGTGTAGTCGGCGACAGAGGCTACGAGAAAACGACAGTGTCAGGGTCTTGTTTTTTATCGTCGGCACTTTCCTCACACATGGGGGCAGGAGGGGCTTTAGCTTTGTTAAAGTGTTTAAATTTGTGTTTCTTTTTTTGTTTTTGTTTTTTGACTATGAAGAGAGCTTGTATTGTGAATCCATTATTGTTGGAACGACTCGCTTTAATGAATTCCTTTTCTAATCTCAGACTTGTGTGCTGGATGGAAACCATTGGCTGGTGGCCACATTGACACCGCACACAGGTTGTTTTTGGCTTTTTCACTGCCATTCAGAAAAAGTGATACACGATGTATGATGTAATTGATTTTAGTCTGGCAAAGGATTTGCCATAAATCAACTATGGTGTGGAAGGATTGGTCATTTGGTTGGGTGATGTGGAAAATCGTTATACAAAAATATATTTACTGCCTACATACGTTTTGGAAAGAAGCCAAAAGCAAGAACAATATGTACCTAGCTATTCGACATAACCTTTGATCTTTTTGATCTTTAGGGATGACCTTAGCTATATCCAAAGCTGTATTAGATTATAATAGTCTTTATTTTTATTTACAGATGTAAAAGTAATAAGAGTTAAGGGAATGAAATCCTATTTGCAGATCGTGAAATGGTGCATCAGAAGTAGGACTTTTCTTAAAAATAGAATCTGAAGGTTAGTACTTAAGCAAATGGCGTTGAGAAGCTTAGGATAAATATGCACATTGCTCCGACCTGGATGCATGAATACAGTCTTCGAATCTCTATGATCAAAATGAAAAAACCGACTTTCCAATCGCGCTTGAAGTCATAAAAGCGAAGGATATGCGGTGAAGTAATTGGGACTGAAGTTCGACACAAGTCTAACTCTCAATCTAATCTAACTCACAATCTCTCAATACTTAACAAGAACATATAGACGGTCAAGCAGTCTTTTAATGAAGTCTTCCGACATCAAGCATTTTCCTCTATGGATGTACAATATTCGAATATTCAGGGATAGCCCACCTATCAATTCTATTCACAAAAATGTGGGAGTAGGTGTTTTCAAAAAAAGACTTCCACCAACTGGTCAAATATATTGAAAATAAATGGCAAGTAAACTGTCCAAAAATGTCTCATTGCTCATTGGATTTAAATAGAGGCGTAAGTTATCTATGAGTAATGAAACAATAGAACACACCAGATTTCTGGTTATTCGTCAACAGCGACATGTCATGATGACTATTTTAACGGACCAGCACGAGACTTACAAGTAAAGTGTGGCCAAATACAAGTTTCTTTTTAAAAATGCAACAAAATGAACAAAATTAAATTTTGGCTATGTATTATGGCTTTATTAGTTAAAGCAAACATTCCGATTAATTATGGAATGTAACTTTTGTCGTTCAAGTGCGGCTGTCTCGGCTTCGCAGTAGCGCATTTTATCACACCAATTTTCCAAGACCTTATTGATGGTTGCGGGTTGTAGATCACGGATTGTTTGGATGATATTGGCTATAACTGCTTGAATCGTTTCTGGCATAAGATCGTTCCTTCACGGTTATCCACAAAAATAGTACAAAGGGGTCAAATCGGAGCTCTGACTGCTGATAACCCGATTGGGAATTTGGTGCACAAAAGATTGATTGTGGCATGGGCTGTGTGGCATGGCGCGCCATCCTGAATGAACCAGAGGTCACCCAAATCCATGTCATCAATTTCATTCGCACGAACTTGCTCTTATGTAAACGACTAAGAATTTCAAAAATGAATGTTATTAGAGAAAAACTGTTCATAAGCATAAAATTCATTTTTAATAGACTAAAACAACTCCTTTAGTAGTTGGAGCTAAAAACAGGATGCCATGTGATTCAAGCAAATACTAACTTATGCAAGAACAAAAGTTATAAGTCTGTACTAGTTTCTTAAAAAAATAAGCTTTTATTTATTTTTCAAATAAAAATTAAATTTACAAACAAACATATTGAGCAGTTTCTGAGATATCGAATTTTCAAAAAAAAAAAAAAATAGATTTTTTTTTTTCAAAAACTCAAAAATTATTTTTTATTATTAAAATCCGTTTCGTCGATAATGAGAAATTCTAAATTTGAAAAAAAATATTTCTTTGGTAGGTACAGTCAGTAATATCTTGATTTCAATTTTTTTTTAATTTGATTAAAGATCGTCAGAATTAATCAAAGGAAAAAAAACTAGCAAAATTCTCGGAACCGTTTTCGAGAAAAATGCGATTTTCGAAAACCATTTTTAAACATTTGTATCGAGGGTACCGTTATTTTTGGGTAAAATAAATTTTTTTTTCTTACATCTTATAACTTATATTAAAAAAAAACTTTTATTTATCAAGTTTTAAAAAAATGGAGCATAAAGTTTTTGAAATATTGAGTTTTCAAAAATAAATTTTTAAAAATCCAAATTCAAAGTTTGAATACACAATAATATTGAAACTGCTGGGGAGCCTTAACATAAAAAAATGATCAAAATCGGTGGTACCGTTTTTGAGAAAATCAAAAACAAGGTTTCAAGGGGGGTACCAAAAATAACCATTTTTTGGAAAATTTTTTTCAACCATTACCTAGCTTTAACTAAATGAAATATTTTGAATTTAATTCAATCATTCCAATCAAACAGAGATAATTATCTTACATTCATTTATTTTGAATTTCTTTAAAAAATCTGTGGGACAGTTTTTGAGAAAAAAAGAATATTTATAAAATTTCGAAAAAAAATCGGGTGGCAGGTACCGTTATTTTTGGTCTTAAAAAAAAAGAAAAAAACGTGTGGGGGAAAAACCATATCTACCAATTTTGAAGAAAATCGGCCGAGCCGTTTAGGCTTTAGTCGAACCGACAGATAGACAGATAGAATTGCAAGACCCACTTTTTTGGTCTTCGCTATCATTGTAATGTCAACTTTGATCAAAATCTCGAGTTCGATTTTTTTTCCGTATGCATAACTTGCCTTATATTACCTATAAGTCGCAAGTAAAAAGTCGGTGAATTTGGTTCGGTAACGCCCACCACTCCACAATCCGCACCGAATTGTCACTCACTGTGGATGCATTGACTTCTGGAAAATAACATGCGGATTTTCCGAGCCCCATATGCGGTAATTTTGTTTGTTAACGTAGCCACCGAGATGAAAAAGCACCTAGTCAGAAAAGATAATTTTTCACCCAAAATCGTTGTCCAATTCAAGCTTCTCTAAGACTGAAACTGCGAAGCGATAATGAAGAGGATAGTCATTCGCCTTCAATTGCTGAGTCGATTGGAACTTGTAAATGAATAATCCGAGATCTTTGTGCAGAATTCTCCTCAGGCTAGTGAGTGAAATATTGAGCTGTTGAGATCAATGGCGAGTTGATGTTCGTGAATTGAGTCTCACACTCTCGTTTACAGCAGCCACATTCTCGTCTGTGCGCACCGTACGACGCACGACGGGAACCGTGAGGGTTGTCCAATAGCATACCAGTCTCACGAACTTTTTGCACAAACTTGCGTACAGCAGGCGAGTTAAGTTCATTTCGGCCAAAACTTCTTTTCAAAAAGACACACTATTTGGGCTACACAGCACTCACTTTGGAAATAAGTTTTCAATATTTATTAACATTGTTCTGCCAAGATTTTGAGCGGCGGCTGTCAGTTTCAAAATAACGTATGATTCAAAAAGAAACCACTATATTGCGCTAGATGAAGAGAAGGCATCGTAATTGGCACATTCGGAAAGTACAGCCTTTCCGACACCATGTACTATGTACTTTGCTGTGGGGCGAGACGTTATGCTAGCTAGTAAGCAGTTCAAAAGACATATGGAAATCTCCGGGTTATTGAACAGTAAACAAGATTGGCCACATTGCAATCGACGTAAAATAGTTATCCAGTATAGAGGATGTCCGCAAGTTCTACTCGCACCATTTTCTCATTATATAGGCAAGGAACCGTTGGCCAAAACAAAGAGGTATTGTGAGGAAGATCGAATCCTAACAACCTCTTAAGAAGTTCGGTGCTACTAACACCAAGTAGATATTGAGAACCAGTGGAAAAATTGTCAAGGAGCGTTTAGGGATGCCGCTTCTAACGTGCTGAATCTTTCACGACCACCAAGGAAACACCTAGTTTGAAAATGATAAATTGAACCTTAGTATTTTTTGCCGGATCCTAAAGAAAGGATACCCTATGAACTTCGCAAACTACAGAGGCATCATCCTCATGAACATAGTATGTAAGATATCTTCTGACGGAAAAAGTGAACATCTGTAGCATTTCATTAACAACCTGATAGGTTTTTATCATTCCGGCTTTACACCATGGAAGTCCACCATGTATTCCAAATATTCACATTGCTTTTGATCTTGGGAAAAACCCAGGATCTTAAAATCGACAACTCCCACTTTTTAATCGATTTGCAAGCCGTATATGAAAGCATCTTTTTATGGGGACGAACAATGTATAGTTTTTTTTTATCCGTTGCCAACTTGTCCGCACGTTTCAAGGCCGGAAAAGATCTCATCGATGCATTTGATTTCAATCCTTCAAAAGTTCGCCCAATTACTCAGACACGCCGACGCGAGTATGTGAGCATTAAGACAAAAGCAGATTGGTTTTTTTATGTCAATATTATCATGAAAGGACTCCTAACACCAAAGTCTGGGTAAGAAAATCAGTTCTCCAAACCCGTCTCCATAGATGGAGATTTGAGGATAAGATATAACCACTAACTGTTCACATTTTACAGCGAGAAAGACTAAAACGACTAGGTCATGAAAAGCAAATGGAACCAAATGTTCCAGCCCGAAAAGTCTTCGAATCTCATCCTGGGCGATGACTTAGTAGAGGAAGACCATAACTCAGGTGATGCACTTCACTAACTTGGGGTGTGAAACTATAGACAACTAGCTAGGAACCGAGTTGGCTGGAGAACCTTATTGCCTTAGGCCCTGGTCCATCCCGAACTGTAGCGCTTCCTTAAGCAAGCGAATTAATTAAATATTATTATTTTAATTACGAAAAAGTAAACACAAATGAGGGGATATGTTCGTAGACTAAAGCCAAATTAAAATTTCGTTCCTTGCCACACATGCACTATTTATTAAAGTCATCGGTGATCATTTTTTTTAGGATAAATAAAAACATATCAAAAGAAAATTTTTGTTAGAAATAATCTTTATATTTATGAAAATACGGATATCTGAGTTCTAAGAAATAAATAAATTGAAAGACAAACATTAAAAATTATTGATTTGTCTCTCAAATTAAAAATTACATTCGAATAACTTTATGAACGCAGCCATCGAACTGTCATTCGGTACTCAAAAAGACGTCAAGAGCCCATTCGCAGTAGGATTTATCGGTAGCTTTTATCGGGCTTAATCCTACTGTAGATGTTTGTTATACTAAAGGGATTTTGACTACCCTTAATATGTTTGAGCGCAATGAGAATGAAATATAGTGCCGGGTAAAGCATTTCACATTCGTGTAGTACAGCTAAAGAAAGAATCTCTGAATTTAAAATTACGTCCGAAGTTGTGCTCAAGAATAAAGTAGTGGACATTCACTGAGACGCGAGTATTCCGGTTAAATTGTTTAGTAGGAGGAATGCAACTGGTTATTTGGCTAGATCACGGTTTATACAAAATAACAGTCAAATACTGAAAGACAGCAGACATTGCGGTGCGGCGGTGCTCGAGAGATTCAAATGTTTCTGTTATACTTCTATCACCTTTCATTATTAATATAAGAAATATAAGAATTGTACTCGAGCGTTGTACGAATACAGGCCTTATAAATTACAGGCAGATCAGAATGGTTGAAAAATTTCTTGTAACGGCGCGAAGGAAACCTAAACAATTAGCATCGTTTTTGGCGAAGTGGAATAGGCTCCCGGAAATTACGCCAGAATTTATTTCTGGAAAAAACGTCAGAAAATGTTGTTTGCTCAAAATTAAAAAAAGGGCCAGAAATTATCTTGGAAAATAAACCAGAAGTGTTGGAAATTGGACCAGCTATGTATGTAAAAAGAGCCAGAAAGCAAAATGGAAATAAGGCCAGAAAATCAATTTATTCTGGTTTAATTTCCAAATTAGATTTAGGAAAAAAGACCAGAAAATGTTTCTTATTTTCAAAGAAGACACTTTAAATGGATGAAGTAAAAAGAAACAAAAGAAACGCTCTATCGCGGGTTTTCAGGATTTTAACTCCCTTTTCGGTTCTGTCGCCAGGCAGGCTCCTGTAGCAATATTTTTCTTAGGCAACAGTACATAACTGTTGGTTGTTAACTCCAATCTAAAAAAGAGTTCTTTGGCTTTTTTTCAATAAAAAAACGAAAAAACGCCAGAAAATTGATTTCTGTTGCTTTTTCCAAATTTTATTTTCTGGACTTTTCTCCATTTATAAAAATGAAAAAAAAAAAACGCCTGAAATTCTGGAAAAATTGTCAAAAAGTCTGGTTTTCCTATGAAAAAATGGCAGAATTTGTATGAAAAAAATATTTGTGTTTTTTCTAAAAAAAAATCTGGCATAATTTCCGGGAGACCGTGGAATAAGGTAGTTTGTGATGCACCGATAAAATCGAGAATTGCTCGGCTTTCTCAATGTAACTGCCACTCATGAATAGCGCTTTAACAACAGAAGACAGCTGTCGAGATTAGAATTTAGCGAACTTATACAATTCGAAGAACAAGCACGTGAATCTAGAAGCGAATATATCTACATAATGTATGTAAGAACCTGACAGTAGTGTCGTCAGCAGAACAATTCAATGGATTAAAATTTTAAAACAAAAGGTCATTGATGAATTTAAGAAAGAGATTCGAAGATAAAACGGAGCCCTGTGGCACACCAGCATTTATATTATATATTTCAGACTTAACCATCCAATGCAACTTGTATTGAGCGGTCTGAAAGGTAGTTTCTAGTTCATCGAAGAAGCGAGATTCGTCAATACCAAATGCACGCAATTTCTATAAGAGAGATAAGAGAGCTTGTTTGATGCCAAACTTTATCAAGGGCAATAATATTACGTTCTCCAAAACGATGTTAAGATTTGTGCCACTGTTCAATGAGATACACCTTCCTTCAGACCACAATTGGACCTATTGCTACGAATGCCATACCGCCGGTCATTGAGAAGCTTTCTTTCTTCAAGATATTTCTTGAGCTAATAATTTATCAGTACTTCCATGACCTCGGAAAGAAGGGACGTAGATGATATTTGACGATATTTAAAGGGGAAGAAGATTCGCCTTTTTTGGGGATAGGGTGGACAAATGCTGTTTTTCATCCACTCGGAACGAGACCAGCAGAGTAGGACAAATGAAAAAGCTTACTGAACGGTTTTGCCAGCATTGGAGAACATCTCTTCATAACGTGCATGCAAAAAAAGATTTGTCCCATAACATCGCTTACTCTATTAAGTAAAGGAGGAGTCATGACATTTTCTTGCAACCTCAAAATATCAGAAACTGTTCTGCAAGCAAATTGGATATTTCTTTCGAGCTGACATCAGGAGTGTTAATGAACACGAGCCTTGGAACCGAAGACGAAGTAGTATTTCGTGATTTTTTTTACTAGTGACCAAAAAATTTGACCTTTGACATTTGGGACATTTAATTATTTTTTTATTTTTTTTTTGTCTCGCAAGAATTTGGTTCATAGAATATAATCAATAGAGTTCTTTCTAGCTTGCTTGAACTTATTCCGGTTTTCCTCAGTAGGGTTGGCCTTATAACATCGCCGGAAACTTAATTCTCTAATCCTAAGAATCTTATGTTTCGTCTTTGAAGTTGCAAAACCCGGCGTTTCGCTATCTGATATGTCGCAACAGTATATGCACAATTAATAAGAACACGACATTTATTGATCGGACCTATACTTACTTGCCCTTAAGATAAGGCTGTCCCCCTTGAAGCCTAGGCAGTCGAGGTCATGCCAGCCAATTTCCATTTTTGTTGTCTCTGTAATGAAAAAAAAAATAGTAATTTCCTTGTCCAAACAAAGTGTGACCGATTTAGACGACATCAAGGTATTGCGCATTTTGGGAGAAGACAAATCCAGATGTGGCATCATCCAAATGTTTGCACTGCAAGTTGCAAGTGTAAACATATTTACAATGTGCCTCACCAATAAAGGTATATGCACACATATCAGTGTGCGTGCTTGCAGCATTTAATCCTGGAAAGCATCCCACTTCAGATGGTGGGTGTGTAAAATGGTTGGCGTCACATACAACCAAACCTACGATTACGTCGGGTATTTATGGGAGATAGAAAAGCGCATTATCATCATCATCATGAGGGTATTATTAATGCGAAATAATCGGGCAGATGTGTAAACAAATTTCGATTCCCTTATTAATTACTTGTCAAGGCACCTTGCCAAACATAGCAAACGACTAGAAAATCAGCCGCATGCACCGCCAGATGTTTGTTTTGGGGATAAAACTATAGGGATCGGGGTATGTTTGTGTAGATTGCAGAGGCACACGAAAGTCCAAACTTAGAGGTGGACAATGGCAAATAGATTGTAATATTCCCGTATAGCAATTCGGATTAAATCCTAACCCAACCGACGACGGATTGTATGCAAAGATGTCACCTCGAACACCCCGACCCATCATCGGCTTCCAGCTTTCGAAGCTCATTCATTAAACTCATTATTGCTCGGATGTCGGGCGTGTAGTTCGCATCCCTGGGCAAGGACGTGTGTGGAGCAAGCTTGCACCAGCACCATGCTTCTGGTAATAAGACATTTCCTCTCCCATGTCCTTTTGCATGTTTGCTGGTGTAGGCTCATGTAGTCGTCAGCCTCAGCGTCATTGTCATCCTCTCATTCGGATCCGGGAATCGGCAGTTGGGTGCAGGGGGCACGACGAAGAGATAGATGTGTATGTGGGGAGGGATTCTACGATACATGTCACAATGTGTTGTGTTGATAATTTCCTGACTAACTTTAGACGAACAACAACAAAAGACGAATTCAAAAGCACTCAGAAACCTCAGAGGGTGGGTGCAATTGCCAACTACGGTACTTTTTGGCTTTGTTGTGCTTGTGTGCACGTGAAGTGCAGAGACATTCCAATGTGGACAGTTATTGGTGTTAAATGCGCTTAAAGTGATGACAATTGTCGTCATCTGAGGCGTCGAAACTCTGTCCTTGATATATCACCTCAAAGGAACTTTATCTTCGGACTGCCTTCAAGCCAGTGAGTAAATGATGACCGGTTCGGTATTCGGTTTTGATAATTGCCTTGTTCGCAGCATGCGATTTTCTGTTTGGAATGGTATTCACGACATCGTCATCATCGTCATCATCACCGTGGACACTATTTGTTGTGGTCAAGTAGCTAGGAGAGTTTGAGGCGTAATCGAGAGATTGTTGGTTTTGGATGGTTGATTGGGGGAAGTGAAATTTATTATAGGCTTTCTTATAGCTATTATGTGAATGAAAAGCGAGGAGCTGCGTATATAGAATTACAATTGGAATTGACAGTCTGTAGACCAGGAAAAATTCATCAACCGATTGGGCTGAAACGTACGCAGTACCTAAAGTTTGGGAAACAGATCGCTGAGATCAAGAGAGGTTGATATCAACCGAGAGCGAAAGTGTAACTGAGCCCTTTAGCGAAATGGTTATTGCGTTGGATTGTCATGCAGAGGGTCTTTAGTTCGATTCTCAGCCGCGAAAAAATTGTTCTTTTTTGTTTTTTTCAGGGGTATGCTGCTGCCATCGAGGAATTGACAAATCCTCAAAGAGTATCTCTTCTAACATACACACAAGGATGGTTGGGAGTTGTAAGTCACTATAGCCTTAAGCTATCTACGAGTCGTACATGCCTCTAATTTATTTTTAATCTTTGCAACTATTATGGACTAGGGATATGTAATGGTTGTTCTAATAGTGACAAGGGCGGAGGGCTAATATTAGTTGTAAGTGATCTTGCCGTAAAACACGAATACTCTCTGAAAATGTTCCAATTATTATCCGGCTATTGAGATCTCAATCGCTATACAAAGATCCAGCTGCACTCCCGATCCCGGCTGAATTCAAATGGAAGGCTAGATTTACAAATAGGTATACCAGAGTTTTCGACCTTAAGGCTCAGAATTTATACAATAAGGAACGAAGATTTACCGCGCAGTTAAATTATCTTGGAATTTAAAGTTTTTCAAATTTAGAATTTTTAACTGTTGGCTTGATTCCGGCATGCTTCCTGAATACCTATTTTAGTAACTCGCTCACTTACTAATCCGAGTACTGATTAATAAATGGCCGCTGAAACAAGGCGGTTTTCTATCGTCTACGGTCTTGAGCACGCTGCTTCCAGTCATCTAGACTAAGCGTTCTGGTATCTGCGATGTTTTGATCTTTAAATCGGTAGTTTGGTATTATTTGTCACCTCGAACTTGGTGGCTCGGATTCAAAGACCCTCTTGGCTGGATCATTTTTGTTTATTCGCTCTATGTGGCCGAGCCAATGTAGAGAGTTCGCACTTATATCTTCTCCTCCATTCCTCTTCGCACATGGGACCAAATATCAGCAGAAATATTTTTCTTTCGAAAGAGCTTAGAATCAGCTAGCCTAGGACCCATCGCCGCCGCCGTAGGCAGAACTTCTGGTATCAGGGTCTAGTATAGATCGTGGACTTCTTCCTTCGCGTTAGAAGTTTTGAACCTATTTGCTTCGGCGAACTTAGGCAGCAGTGTTTTTCTAGAGTAATTCTTCGTCGGGTTTACACTGTGGAGTTAACTCCGCAATAGGTGAACACCTGTATTACTTCGAAGTTATATCTATCAATAGTGCTGATGGACAGATACTTGTACCTTTACTTGGGCATGTGGTCGTTCTCTACTTCAAAATCAAAAATTTTTACCTAAACTTCAATAACCTATTACGGAAAGTTGAGAATGGCCGATGATGACACTATCATCCGCATACCCCAAAAGCTAGACAGATTTGTTGGATATAGTGGACTGCGCTCGATACTCGTGTATGCCCCAAAAGGAGATTGAAGAAGTCACATGATAGCGTATCTCCATGACGATACCATGTGCATATTCCCTATTTGCATATTGCAGGGCGTATTTTTGAATGTCGCGAAACATACCGGGATCTAGTTTCCCCGGAATCCCAAAATGCTTACCTTAAATGCTATCAAATGGAGCTATGAAGTTGATGAAAGAAAAAATAAATTAGATGGTAATGGTTCGTAGAACTTGAACCTCAAGACTTACAACTCCCAACTCAACCGTTCCTGTATGAGTGTTTTCGACAGGAATGGGGGGGACCTATAATTTTCTGGAAAGTGCAAAAGGCATTGATAAAAAAAGCGTTTTATGGCATAATATACTCTTAGAGGATTTGTCACTTCATCAAAAAATATTTTTTAAAAATAAAACCAGTCAATAAGATAGCGAGGATCGACTTGATATTTCGTCGTTTTTTCTAGGATTGGCATAAATAGTGTGAAGAAGTGCTGTAGAACGGATCAGCATGTCTAGACGCATCGATGCATAGATACAGCGTTGCACTCAGAATGGATGTGCATTCTGTCTAATATTTCACTATCGTAGTATTGTCGAAATGATAATGACAACTTGTTGCACTTTAACGAACGAACCGATAACCGATCAAATAATAATTAATTAAACAAATAAAAGTATTTAGATTATGAAATTAAAACGAAACGATGACGAGCGCGAAATCGACCGGCACGACTTGACTTTTGATTATTATAAACACGATACACGAGCAATTGTCAACGTCAAACAAAATAAAGAGCGAGAGCGAGGGTGAGTTCGTAGTTGAAGCGCAACAGGTAGAACTTTGGATGCTACCAAAATGACTAACTCAGATTATGGGGGTGGGTTCACCAATTAATTTAATTGATTCGATCGACGATTTATCGATCAATTCAAAGATTTTATTAAAAATATACAATTACGACAGGGGCGTCGTTCCTGAAAGAAAATAAAGGGGCGCCAACAATTTTTTTCTGAAATACGAAAAAGAAAATTGCAAGCCTTTGGAGTGAAAATAAACAACGATGATGAGTTCAGATGAAATGAAAGATGTTTTTTTTTTTAATTTAAAGTTTTATTTGACTGGGAAACCTTACTTGTAGGATTAAAACCCAGGATCATTTCAAGCAAAACAAAGAAATTTTAACGCTAAGATGGACCGTCTGGTTCCCAGAAACACAATGGAGATTAACGGGTCGCGAGTTTCGCAATTTTCGGAAAAAGAACGTAACGCCGATAAAGACAATCACGACCAAATAATAAAAAGACAATTTTACTCTAAAGACAAGCACTAAAAGGTGCTTAGCTTTTTTTTCTCTCGACAATATCCCTTCTGATATGTTTTCCTCGTTTTCCTCTTTCTTCCTTTCCTTTCCTCTTCTTTTACTTATTTTCCAATAATTTTCACCTTTCGTCCACTTTTCGTCCTCTGTATTTTCTTCACTTCCACTATTAATTTTTCTTATTCTCTATATAATTTCTACCACTTTTTCAAACAAAATTCCTTATTTTTTTCACTTATAATTTCGCTTTTGATTTTAAAAATTTTCTTTGACCAGCTTCTATCTACTTTCTCGATCAAGATCAAAGTGACTTCCAAGATTTTTCTCCTGGATAGCCGCTCGAAATTTCGCCCCATATCCTCGTGCTTTCAGCCAATTCGGTATCGCGGATTTCGATTACGTCATTAATAGCCAATCTCCGCAAGTTTGCTGAAGAGCCGTTGGTGTCGAAATATGGCGATCCTGCTTACTCGCAAATTCTCTTTCCGTCAGTTTTTCTCGAACTTTCCATGGAATTCGCCGTCCGCTGGAATTTCCTTCCAGGTCACAACGTTTCCTTTGGTTAGTTCACAATTATCCCCACAGTTTTGAGCTGATAGAAAAAAATCTTTAAAACCTCAAGTAGAATTAATAAGGACTCGCGCACATTAGTCCCCACCGGATTTTTAACAATAATAATAAAATTAGAGAAGAAAACAAAAGAAAGAGGAATCGATCAAGTTGAATACATTTACATTCTAGGTCGTGATTGGCTTCCAACTCAGACAAGGGGGGATGGGAACTCACACTTAACGTTCCATCTTTTACAAATCAATTAGTTTTTAGTTATATAGTTTTAGGTTGGGCACTCGGCCGTTCTCCTTTTAGAGCAACATCCGCGTTAGAAGTACAAGTGTCTTCAACGTTTTCCAATTCGAACCCATGAAACAGACCGCCCGTCTGTCAGTACCTACTCATCGACGATTTGTTTGTTTTACGATACTGAGAGAGAACCACTGGCTGATGGACCATGGTCACCCTGCTCTCTCGCACTATCGCAAAACGAACACCTGTAAACCTGTAATTAAAAAGGAAAATTGGAAAGACGTAAGGAAAAGGGAATAGAAAGAATGAAGATTGTTGCGGTTAATTTAATAATAATACCGCAACAAACTGTCAATATTACATGCTTTTTAATTATGACATATGTATTTTTTGCCAAATTATGCATTTGGAAAAAAATACCGATACCTCCCTTACCCTTGTTTTCGAAATGTTAGAAAATGTTTATTTTTTCTCAAAAACTGTTGCACAGATTTTCTTAGGGCAAAATCCTAAAAAATAATATAGTCAAAGGTAAAAAAAAATCCAAAAAATGCTCCCAGGTATTACCATTTTCTTTTTGATGTTCTTAAAAACGGCTGAAAGGATTTTGAACAATTTTTTTTTCTGCGAAAGGTGCTAAGAACTTTGAATAGTTTTGTGTATAAAAATTTTCAAAAAAGCGTTTGTTTTTTTAAAGGGGTTTTTTGTATGATTACATACGTGCAGTAAGCCTGCAAAGTATCATATGAATATGACCTGTGTCAAATCTTTTATCAAATCTCCCCCCTTGAATGTTCAACAGACTGTTGGCTTATAAACAGAGTACGGAGAAAAAGAAGAAAACCGAATATACAACACCAAACTTGGTCGACTAGTTAAAATTCTAGTCCTCAGGTCAGTGGCGTAGCGTAGGGGGGGCGGTGGGGGCGGGCCGCCCCGGGCGGCAGGCCTAGGGGGGCGGCAAAATGTCGCCGGTGATGCGGCATATGTTTCATGACAAATCGTTTGACAAGTCAACAAACAACAATAATGTAAATTTGAAATTTGCCACATTATACCTATGTGTTTCGTCGTTGACGCTCTCGGTTGATTTCCGTGAATTCGTAAACGGTGAGTAAGGCCATAAGAGTGCATTACGTATTGTCGCGCGACTCGCGAAACTAAAACAAAACGTTCCGAAACTCTCGCGAAACTGAAAGGGAGCGTTCCGAAACATATGATATGCATATGTTCAGATAACTAGGATTCTAGTCTCAGCCAGCTCAATGTTTTTGCTCCCTCCCGCATCACAGGAAGTTATTTCGATTGTGTTGTTTATAGTTTAAATACTGTTGAATCTTCTAAAACTAAACACTTAGTACTTCACTCAACCTTTGAACTAGTTTTTGGAATAGAAAAGAGTTAAAGGAAGCGGCGCAGAATACCACAATAAGTATGATTCCTCCATCTACAATCGTGAGTGGCCTAGAATTGTCCTCTGGCCAATATTCATGGGAATGCATAACTTATTTTACAGGCAGAAGAAGAAGACGTGCCTGCCGTCGAAGTTGGAAGTCGCTCTGGTCACACCACAGAGCAGGGTCAAGACCAAGTCGACTCAGCGGAAGTACCTCAAGCATTTAGTCACAAGCCTGCAGAAGAAGTGAACCTCGTCTTGCCAAAGATATGAAGCTGTAAAGACGATTAAGAATAAGTTTGTGCAAGTTCTTGAGGTACTGAAAGAATTGACGGATCGGGAGCCAGTCTTCTTCTGACAGTCATGCAGTCATTCAACTTCCTCACTTTTCTTGGCTTTTGAGCTGCAGAGCTACCTGAAAAAGATGAAGTACAGATTTACCTGCAGCAAAGTGGACTGAGTGTGGATAAGTGTGCTCAGAAACTCTGCGCTTTAAAAGCTCTCTAAATGGAGAGCAGAGACCGTTTCGTCCAAGCCGCAATCGACTTTTCTAAGACTCTCTGTGAAAAACTTGGAATCGAACTCAAAACGAGAAGAAATCGCAGGAAAAAACGAATGCATGGCGATGAATCCGCAGATGCAGCTTTGTCTCACGAGCCTCATTCGTAAGGCCCGTAGAATTCGTTTATGAAACCGCTGATCCTATTTTACCTTTAATAAAAGATACCTTAATGCCTGTGAAATGATGTCTCGAAATGTAAAATGTCGATGTAAAATGGGTCTCCCGCCCCGGGCGCCGAGATGGCACGCTACGTCACTGCCTCAGGTAATAATTATTGATAAACAATAAAACCTACTTTTAAATGGACCTAATAATGTGGTCTCAGTAACGTAGTAGGCATTGGCTCCTGAAGATGCTTTGTCTGGGTTCAAATCTCAGTCAATGCCAAGAAGTTTTCCGATTGAACTTAAAAATATAAAGGCTAAACTAAAAAGCAGTCTGGTAATCGACCTGGCACCCGTAAAATAGCTATAACTACAGCCAATACTAAACACTTGGTGGTAGTTTATTCAAATTGTTGTTAAAATATTCAAAAAATTTAATGATTCTTTTTTTATTTCTTAGCAAAATTTTAAATTTCTCATGAAAAACTCAATATTTCGAAAGCCACACGCTCAATTTTTTTTTAAACTTGACAATTAACAGTTATTTAATACTACAAGATTTAGGAACAAATATTGTATTTAATCTAAAAACAACGATAACCACCATACAAATGTTTAAAAATGGTTTCGAAAATCATATTTTCTCAAAAACGACACGCTTATTTTTTACGATCTATAATTCAATATAAAAATTGTAAAATTCAGAAATTACTAACAGTGTCTACCATAGAACCATTTTTCTGATTTTTGGCTTTCTCATTATCGGCATAACGGATCTGAATCAATTTTTTTATAGTGAATTTCTGAAAAAATTTACCAAAACTTAAAAAAAATATATATGTATCTTACGAATTTTGAAAAAAAAAGATTCAAAATTTTGTTTTGAAAATTCGATATCTCAAGATTTAAAGCTCTAACGAGCTGGTTAGAATACGATCAACGCTTGATCTTAATCAGGCAGTCACAACAGGTAAGGTACCATCCTGTAATATTAATTAAGTAATCGAGAGCAAAATTCTGCTTATGTATAAGCAGAAAACTATGGCCTAGTTTCAAGCAACAAAAGACCAGCATTATCATTCAACTGAGTCTATATCTCGTCTCGTGAGCATCAACACTGGACACAACCAACTGGGTTACCACAAGAAAAAGATGAGACTCAGTATGGGCGAGTTCCATGAGTATAGTCCTCAATACCTCCTCGCTGCCCAGCGCTATATCATCTGAGAAAAATGTTCCTTCTAGGAAGACAACTCTTCAAGGACTTGGAGAAATTCTCTTTCAAAAACCTGTTGAAATTTATTAACGCTACCCAATGGTTTGGAAATTCCAACGGTCTATCAACCGGCAGACCAGGAGATTGGTTCGACCAAAGTCAAAAGACATAAAAAGGGTCACGGCCGATAATGATAGAACGAACGAAAACCACTAAACGATGCACGTGTTTCTTGTAGGAGCAGCAACAAACGGAGAATGGGCACTTCGCCTATATACCAGCGATTGTCAACCCTACGGTGAACATAAGCGTCAGTGAGTTGAGGGTGCCACATCTCCCTTAGATTGGTTAAATCCTCTTGAGGAATGAGACAGCCCCTTCAACTAATTTAGCAATCCTGTGAGGGTAAAGAAAAGGATCAAGAATAATATTCGTCTACCTCTCCTCAACCAGGTGATTATGTGACGACAAACATTTCTTCAATGACATAGAAGTACCCTCCGAGATTTCAGGCTTAAGCTTGCTGAAACTCATCAATACTCCTAGATAGCTTGAATGACATAGGATTTACCATAGGTTTTATTACATGGGAGTGACAATCTCTAGGGTACACAACGAATCTAAATTGATCTAAGTATGACGGTAACAAGATCAACTGTGTATGTGAAGAACGGGTTAATGTTTTTTGTGAAGTTAAATTTTTAATAAAAACTGACAATTGCCATATCAATTTTTTTCTTAAGACGGTCTTAAAAATTTTGTATAAAAATTATTTTATTTTAAAAAACGGGCAATACAGATTTAGAAATTTTTTTCTTGCGTATTTGCTTGGCATTCATTCTGTTACCTCCAACTACTTAAGAAGTTGTTTTAGCTTTTATTTTTTTTTAAACATTAATTTCTGAAATTCCAAGACTTTTAAAAATAAAAATAAGTTCGTTTAAACCCGTCATATATTTTATTAAAAATTGGTTAAAAGTCAATTGCATCTAATAAAATATTTTTCTTCTCAAATCTTATATCGTATTTGCAAGCGGGGGCTTGCCATTTTTCATGCAACATTTTATTTGTCCATCCATTCATTGACACTTTCCTCAAGTTCCCTTATTGTTCAACCGACTGTAGTAAATAAACCCTTCGAAATCAGTTTCAAATTCCTAAAGATAATCACTCAAGGTGCACTCACAGAACTATGCATAAAGGTTGATTTGCATATTGATGAAGTTGTATCCCAATCCCTCTATTATAAATGATGCAAAATATCTTTCTTCTCAATGACTTAATCGGAATTTAATTATATGTATGTATATGCAGTAGACAATGAACCGTTAATTAAAAGACTTCAACAATTTTGCATTTATTTCAGGGAAAAGCTTTAGTCTAACCATCGTGATATCATCATCCCCCGTCCAAGTAGCTACCTATATAAAGGCCATCAAAGTAACTGTTGACGGTCCCCGTGAGCCAAGGTCAAAAGTTCGACATCAAGGATTTCATCCGTTTGCATTTGGCCCGCAGCGATTTGGTCCGGATCCACTTATGGGAGGCTTATCGTTCAAATTGCCAGGTAATTTTCAAAATTGATCTGCTTACATGTGCTGTTGTTTTTTATTTTTTTTTTAAATCCTCTCTTAAACTAAGAAGGGATATCATTGAATCCATAGACCAACTTTGTCTTTTTTTGTTTTGTTTTGAGGGCTTATTGAAGCTCTAAGCCATTGTGGAATTTAAATTACCGCATAATTGTATGGGTTTTCTTTGTCTGTTTGGATTTGAAGATAGGTTTATGGGAGGAGGGTGGAAACGGCATTTGAAAATCGCGAAAAGTAGATGTGATTATATCCTAGCGAGGGTGTGTGTGTATGTGTGAGAGTTCTGAAGACAAAAAATTACTTATTCACGACAACACCTCGCGGTTTAAAATTTTCAGTGCCACGTAAGCACGCTATAGGATGAAAGTTTATCCTTCCATGTACTTTAACGCACCCCTTTTTGGGAAAATGTTTTTCAGCTTCTGGGAGGTATGTCATCTCGGCCTTAACCTCTTTCGGAGTTCTTTAGAATATATATTCAACTCTCGTTAGGAGATTAAGTGTTTAATGGATTTTAATCTCGCGCTAGACTCGGTGTGGGTGGGGCGGTTGCCAAGTGCGAAGAATTGCTCGTCTTTTATTCTGGATAATTGGGTGACAACGAGAATAGCGACAACCAGCAGAGATGGGGGCTTAATGTTGTTTGTTATTGATGTGTTTATGAAAATGTTGACAGAAGTGATGACAGTGAAAGGGGAGCTACATTTTTGAACATCGACAAAAATTAAACAAACAAATTTTAAGGGTGTTGGTCTAGTTACCTTGTACCTACATATGTTACATGTTATGTTGTATGGATATCAATGAAAGATGTACCGGCTTGAGTTACAGGGCACAGGGCCAAGTCTTTGAAGAAGGTTACATCTTTGAAGTAAGTATTCAGATTATTTGATTCATAACATTGTTGCTCAAAAAAATATTTCAACGAATAGACACATTAGACACATTTGCTTTCGCATTTAGGTTATTATTTTATAATATAGTAATTAAATACAATAAGACCCTATACGGGTCGTAGAGAATTTAAATCTAGTGACTTACAACTCTCAACTATTCATGTGTGCCAGGGTTGTTAAAGAATGCAATCCTAAGAAATCATTCACTGAATTCAGTTAACAGATTGCATTCATTGACTTCACTTTGAGACTGCTCCTTCGATTTTCCAATCGCTACTTATTTGACATTCAAAAGACTGCAATTAATTTTTTCTACATTCATTACACAACAACCAATTGAATGCAATCTTCTGAGAATTCACGCATTCTTTTCCTTCATTTTCAGTTTTTGCGTTCTCGAGCATTCATTGACATTCATTTGAATCCTTTCTTTAGAATACAAAACAATGTAAAGCAGGCATGCATTCTTAGAATATTGGGATCAATTTTTTGCTTTGTAATAAATATGAGGAGGGGGTGGGGGGTTGTAAGTCATTGCTTTCATTGTCTTTTTAAGGTCAAATGAAAGGTAATTTTTTATAAGTTAGAAAATGAAATCTATGAAAAAAACCTATACATTGAAATCAGTGAATGATTTTTAAAGATTTCATTCACAAAAGATTGCATTCTTTTACAATCTTGCTGTGTGCGTGCTGTCGGGAACAGAGGGTTCCTCCAATTTTATGGTGAATCCAAATAGATAATATGATGAGAAGCAATTTTATTTTTGAAGGATGTCTAACTGAAATCCCTAGGCAAAATACAAAAATTTTACTTGTACGTTTTGGCACAATGGAAACTCATCCACGAATCTAAGAATTTGAAATTGACCTGATATTTCTTAAGGTGATTTGAGATTTTTTTTTCGATTTCTTTTGAGAAACGATACCTGCCGACCTCCGGATTTACTTGCCTTTTCTGTATACGCCAATCACTGTACAGAACGACCTTTTTTCTTTTCAACTTGTGGGACCAAAAATGACTGACAATTACAACGAAAAACTATAGATAGATATCCATAACACCCGTTCTTCTTTTAAACCGGGTGAAGTGCAGCATCAACGTTGTCCGTCGTTTCTCGGGCGCTTACATCGCTGAGGAGGCTGTGGCTATTCGTGACCACCCATCTGATGCCAGTGGCAGAAAAGTAAAGAGGTAGGAATACCTATAATTTCGGTAGTGGTGGGATTGTGCAACAGGGCCCTTGCACTACTAACGAGAGTAAAACTCCTCCAAATAAGTCTCGAAAGGGAACCTAACCTGTCGGTTGTGCAACATGGCCTCTCCACAGATGGAGGAGGTTCTCTTCCGAGCACGTCACGGAAATGTAAGCCATCTAAGCATCCCTCAGGCGGCATGCTGCGAAGATGCTGAAAGATACACTGAAAATAAAATCTAGGTATATATGATAAAAATCTAGGTTGATTTAACAAAAATTTTGTCAATATACGTCCAACAAAAAGTTTTGTCAAATTGACAAAAATTATAGAATTTTGTTGAGGTAACAAAAAATATTTTGTTGTATCCACAAAATTATTTTGTTATGCTCACAAATAAATTTGTTGAAATAACAAAAATATTTTGTCAATATGACAAAATTTCGTAGAATTTACAAAATTAATTTGTCATATTAACAATTCTTTTGTTGTATTAACAATTTTTTTGTTAGTGTTATTGTTTTTTTTATTATTATCGGATTAACAAAATTTTTTTGTTAAATTAACAAAATTGTTTTGTTAAATTGACAAAATTGTTTTGTTAAATTAACAAAATTGTTTTGTTAAATTAACAAAATTGTTTTGTTACATTAACAAAATATTTTGTTAAATTAACAAAAATTTCTTTTTATATTTTGTTAAATTAACAAAATATTTTGTCAATTCAACAAAATATTTTGTCAATTTTACAAATTTCTTTTGTTGAATCCACAAAAAACAAAATTAATTTTGTCAAAATAGTTTTTTTTTTTGGGGAAAAAATCCACAAAAATTTGCGTTTCGTCCCTACGATCTCACATGCAACGATCTGTGAGGGCGTATGGACAATACGCAATTTTTGTTAAGTTCAGTTAATCTTACATCGATTTTTTAACAAAAGTGTGAACTATATCATACACAAAAGAAATTTTTTGGTTTCCTTACAAAATAGTTTTATCTATCTGATAATATTATTTTATCAATATTACAAAATAATTCAACCCCAAAACAAAATATTTGTCATTTTAACAAAAATGTTTTCATTTTTTGTTAAATTGACAAAAAAAAAATTAACAAAAACTTTGTGATATTGACAAACATTTACAAAACAGATTTTTTGTAGATACAACAAACATTTTGTTAACATCACAAAAAAGTTTGTCGATGTGACAAAAATCTCTGTTTTATTTTGTTATATTAACAAAACTTGGTTTGTTAAACTGACAATATTATTTGTAGTGCATATTTTGTTAAACTGACAAAAAATCATGCTGGATTATAAAAATTTTGTGAAATCAACAAAATCATTCTTTCGTATTGACAAAAATTTTATCAAAACGATAAAATTGTTTTGTTAAAGGTCAACAAAACGTTTTTGTCAATATTACCTAGGAACTTATTTTCAGTGTACTAGTGATTTGATTAATTGGAGTCTGGATGATAATCTAGCCTTACCGGTCAGGGGCTCAAACCCACCGCATTACTCACTGGCTATAAGTACACCTCGGTAATAAGACCGATTCTAATATACGGCAGTATGGCAGTATGGTGGACACCTCTAGAAAAAATAACACTTATTGTTTAATAGTAAGCCAGGTCAAACGGTCAGCTTGTCTGTTTAGCTTCGCATGACTCCCTCCGCTGCACTGGACTTTCTGTTCCATCTAACATATATATTCGGCAAACAACTGGCTGCAAACACAACTATATTTGTATAAAAGCCTCCTCATGGCCTAAGTGTATCGGCTCTCCTGTTGTCAGCCCCATCTAAAAATTACAACTATAGATTTTTCAACAAAAATTTACGGTACAGGGAAAGCAGAACGTTTGCCTACTTGCCTACGTACATATATACATATAGGGAGTCAATGAAGATATGAAAATTATTTCAATTTAAGTGGAGTGATTGAATTTAATAAATAATTTTCATATCTTCATTGATTTAATAGTCTGACCACGAACATTATTATTCTAGGTGTCTGAATTTAATAAAATTCCCCTAGAAAAATAAAATTCACAGTCTATTAATGCTGTAAATTTTATAAGCGTTGGTACACTGAAAATAAAATCTAGGTACGTGGCGAGCAAAATAATAGCAGTGTAATAGGCAACAAGCTATAATTTTTCATAAATCAATAACACAGCCATTTTTTCGCAACTCTACTGTATTTTGGTACTCAGAGTAATTATGTTTACAGGTGCAAGTGGTAATTTAACGGTAAATTCTCATTGCTTTGTTTACATGGCGCTTTGTGTAGTGTGATTCATTATTTTAGGCGAGCAAAATAATAGCAGTGATTGACAAATTTAATTGAAATAATTGTGTTTTAATTTAAATTTTGATTTCAAAAGTGATAAAAAGTAAGTCCTGTTATTCTATTTTATATTTCCATTAAAATTTTAATAAAATTATTGAATTTATGGATTTAAAGTGGGTCGAGGCAAACACTGCACACTGGAGAGACGGTAAATTATAAAAAAGCTTGTTTTGGAAGGCAAAACGTATAAAAAGATTCAGGAACTTCTTGGCTGTTCGGCGAAGATGATAAGGAACGCCATAACCTTTGAAGGAGAAGCAGAAACGAGGGGACGGAAACAATCTCTTACACCATCTCATATAAAACGTGTGGTTCGCTTTTCAAGGAATAATCCTACAGCAGCAGCTACAGAGATTGCGGACGAGCTTGAGGTTCCGTGCGGTGTGCATACGGTGAGGAGAATACTAAGGGAGTATAACCTAAATGCTCGCAGTCCAAGAAGGGTTCCACTTTTAAAGAAGAACCATGTTGTTAAAAGGATGAAGTTTGCGCGCGAGCATTTAGGATGGGCTCCTGAAAAGTGGCGAAACATTCTCTGGACCGATGAGACCAAGGTGGTTCTCTATGGTGGTAAAGGATCTCGGCAGTTTGTGAGAAGACCCCCGAACATGGAATATAACCCCAGATACACCACAAAAACTATTAAGCATGGGGGATCCAGTATAATGGTTTGGGGATGCTTCTCCTATTATGGAGTTGGCCCAATATACTGGACCAAAAGCATTATGAACCAGCACTCTTACGTGGATATCCTGCAAAACACCATGCTGCCATATGCCGAATACGAAATGCCGCTCAAATGGGCTTCCAGCATGATAACGACCCAAAGCATACCAGCAGAGCAGCCAGGCAATGGTTCCATGATAATAGGATTGAGGTCATGGAGTGGCCTGCACAGTCTCCTGACCTCAATCCCATCGAGAATCTTTGGGCAGATATTAAAAAAGAGGTATCTAAGGGAAAACCAAAAAATAACAGAGTTATGGAGCGTTGCTGAGCAGGCTTGGCAATCAATAACACCATCAAGATGTCAGGGACTTGTGGAGTCAATGAAACGTCGCTGTGAAGCAGTTATAAAAAATAATGGTCATGCTACCAAATACTAGCTTTTATTAAATAAAATACCGTTGAAAAGAACTTTTTGTACTCTTGTTTTATTTTAATTTAGTAGAAAAAGAAAATCACTGCTATTATTTTGCTCGCTTTATTTTGAGGTTTATTTTGTTTTTGGATTACTGCTTAGCTAATTAGCAATAAATTAAATTCCATTCTTACTAAAAATTAAATTTTAATGAATCTTAAGGGGTTTTACTTAAAAACATTTCCAACATCAAAGCTCTTTTTATGTTTTATGTATTATTAAAAATAATTTTCCATGCACTGCTATTTTTTTGCTCGTAGATGTATATATGATAAAAATCTAGGTTGATTTGACAAAAATTTTTCAATATACGTCCAACAAAAAGTTTTATCAAATTGACAAAAATTATAGAATTTTGTTGAGGTAACAAAAAATATTTTGTTGTATCCACAAAATTATTTTGTTATGCTAACAGATAAATTTGTTGAAGTAACAAAAACATTTTGTCAATATGACAAAATTTCGTCTTTTGTTGTATTAACAATTTTTTTTGTTAGTGTTATTGTTTTTTTATTATTATCGGATTAACAAAATTTGTTTGTTAAATTAACAAAATTGTTCTGTTAAATTAACAAAATTGTTTTGTTAAATTAACAAAATTGTTTTGTTACATTAACAAAATACTTTGTTAAATTAACAAAAATTTCTTGTTATATTTTGTTAAATTATCAAAATATTTTGTCAATTCAACAAAATATTTTGTCAATTTTATAAATTTCATTTGTTGAATCCACAAAATTATTTTGTCAAAATAGTTTTTTTTTTGGCATTTAAGTCCACAAAAATTGGCGTTTCGTGCCTACGATCTCACATGCAACCATCTGTGCGGGCGTATGGACAATACGCAATTTTTGTTAAGTTCAGTTAATCTTACATCGATTTTTTAACAAAAACCAAATGTGAACTACCTATATCATACACAAAAAAAAATTGGTTTCCTTACAAAATAGTTTTATCTATCTGATAATATTATTTTATCAATAAAATAATTCAACCCCAAAACAAAATATTTGTCATTTTAACAAAAATGTTTTCATTTTTTGTTAGGTCAACAAAACGTTTTTGTCAATATTACCTAGAAATTTATTTTCAGTGTATGCATCGACCAATATTTATATTTGCGTCTTAGAAGGGTACGACAGCATCTAACTGATGAGCCCACTGTCGTACCTAGGCGAAATGCACCTTGGAGTTGAGGTCACATGAGCTTTTAATTGAATCATATTTATAATATACAAAAATAATTTGTCTATAGTTTCAGCATTGACCAGGATTCCAGTCATATAATGCTCTTTTCAATTCTTTTATAAGTTTTAGTTTGGACCTTAGCCTTATTATACCTTGAAATGCTCTCTTTAAAAAATTTGGTGGTGCATCAGCTCGGAGTGAACCAGGACCTAGTGACTTACAAATCTAAACCATTCCTGTGTGCGCGTTACCAGGAACGAACGGCTAGTGAGCAGTACTTTCCATGACAAGAGATACTCTTGGAGAATTTGTCAATTCCTCGCAAGAGGCAGTACACCCCTGAAAAAACTTTCTTGCAGCGGCTGAGAATCGATCTCGAGACCTTCCGCATGACAGTCCAACGCACTAACCATTATGCCAAGGGGTACTACAAAATGCTCTCTTTACTTTTGTGTAAAATAAAATAAGGGCAAGCTATGACATCTTTTTATTTGCTCTATCCTAAGCTGATAAAGGTTGATAAACACAAAAATTGTGTTCTTAGAGTTGAATTTAAAAATTAGGAGAGAGATATAGCAATCTTTGGATGTTCTTTATTTTTGAAAATAAATTGCTTAAGCTTCCGGAAAAAAACATTTTTTTAAAATGCACTCTATTGAGGTTGTGGTTATCGTAGCGGAGCGGGAATTGTTATATACATTTTTTTATATCAATCTTGCAATTTTCACGGTTCTATATTCTATGTTCAAACATGCTCTTGGACTTTCTAATCGTTCTGTGAGGCCACTTCTTCATGATGACATTCACTACCATCTGTACAGATCGTACAGATTGTGCAGCAAAACTCTTAATTTCAGGAGGAATGCATATGAGCCCCACTGAAAAACGTTCCAGAACACCCAGTTTTATTTAAGTGCTCTAGAAATCCAAAAATGAAATTTGAAAAAAAATAGTTTTTTGTTTTTTTTTTAATTAAAAAAAAATGTATTATATTTTTTCAATTATTTACAAATCAAATTGTTTTGGTTTATGAAGAACTCAGTTAGTTCGAATTGAGTAACCTATTTTCAGAATCGTTTTTGAAGATTTGACGCAAAAAAAAATAATTTCATTTCCCGTACATTTCCTTGTTATGCTAACTTGATTATTTTAAACGCCATCAGTACTGCTTAATGCAAGCATTTGTAACAATATTTCTTTTCTCATCCGGTTTTTTCACCTTTAGATACTTGGAAACATCAGCTTGTCACAGTCATCATTTAGCGTGGTGTTAGTTGTTAGTAAATAAATATACATACATATAGCCTAACACTCTACTAAAAAACGAACAAATATGACAAACAAAGAAATAATAATTATTAATCTGCTATCTGTAGCTACAAAAATAACTACAAGTCAAATAATACTAGCTATAAAAACAATAACGTTACGAGTAGTTTCGAATACTTAATGAGAACGCCCATACAACCTGTGCTTAAGTGTAAGCTTTGAGTAACTTAAATCAAAAACATCATGATTTATATTAGCCTCATGTTTCATACGTGTCAAAGGCTCATTGAGACCATAATTGGTACGGTGGAAGTCTATATGAAAAATTTCAGAGTTCCGAGAACTGTGGCTTCTAGTTTTAAAATGGATTTGTTCTAGAAGAACCGGTGAATCTATGGAACCAACCAAGAGCTGGTGTAAAAACATAACATCGCTGACTTTCCGGCGTTTTTCTAGAGAATTCATGTTTAAAAGAAGAAGGCGACTGCTGTATGGAGGAAGATGATTTGGGTCACTCCAATTAAGATGACTTAATGCGAAGCGTACATATTTACGTTGGACAGATTCGATTCGATCAATGTGTATTGAGTAAAGTGGCGACCATACAGAACTAGCATATTCTAATTGGGGACGAACAAAGGTGTTGTACAACGAAGATGTTATAAGACTACAAGAAAATTCCTTACTCCAACGCTTAATAAATCCAAGCATTGAGTTTGCTTTACTGACAATTTTCTCAATGTGGAGTGAAAAGTCTAGATTTTGCGAGAAGTGAACGCCCAGGTCGCATGTTGTTTCTACCTTACTTAGAATGTCTTGATTAATGCTGTAATTGTAACATATTGGGTTTTTTCTTCTAAAGAAGGACATTGATTGGCACTTTGAAACATTTAGAAAAAGGTTGTTATATGAGCACCATTCAGAAAACATATTTATGTCATTTTGAAGAGAAACACAATCGGATTGGCTTCTGATGATTTTAAATAATTTAATATCATCTGCGTAGATAAGAACCCTACATGATTTTACAATTGAAATAACATCATTGATTGATACTATGAAAAGAAGTGGACCAAGGTGACTACCTTGTGGAACACCAGAGTCAGCATTAATTGGATCAGAAACGATTCCTCTAAAAAGAACTTGGTATGTTCTTCCCTTCAAATAAGACCTGATCCATTGAACGAATGCAGAAGGGAATCCAAGAGATGAAAGCTTATATAAAATTAGACTATGAGACAACTTGTCGAAGGCTTTACTGAAATCTGTATAAATGCAGTCAACTTGATGACCATCCTCGATAGTTTTATTTGTAAACGACGTGAATTCAACGAGATTAGTAACAGTAGATTTCTTTTTCATAAACCCATGTTGCTCACTCGCAAGGAAAGGTTTGCAGCTGAAATAAAAACTCTTAAATATGATAGCTTCGAATAGTTTCGGTAAGCAAGAAAGTTTGGCTATTGGTCTATAATTAGAAATATCACCGCGATTTCCTTTTTTGTGAATAGGTATAATGAATGAATTTTTCCAAATTTTAGGGAAAACAGCTTGTTTTAGGGAGTTTTGAAATAAAAACGTTAGGGGTCTTGCCAGAGGTTTGCAACAATTTTTTAAAATATACGCCGGAATTCCATCAGGTCCACTGGACGTGTCGTGGTCTAAGCCCGAAAGATGGTCTAATACATCTTCAACTGTGATAACAATATCACTCATTGAGCTTTGAGAAAAGCTATTCAAATGAGTAAAATTACTCTCACAAGGTTCAAAATCATCATCACAAAACGAAAGTTTAAAGAAGGAAGAAAACATATTGCAAATAACAAGAGGGTTGTTGTTGGTTTCATCCAAGTACTTCATAGTAGATGGATATCCGTCAGATTTTTTCTTGCTATTAACAAATTTCCAAAAAAGTTTTGGGGTCAACAAGAAGTGAAGACCGCATTTTTAACATATAACAATCATAGAGGATTCTGCATAATGATTGGAATTCTTCATATAACGATAAATAACTGTTGAAATCATCCAATTTATTAGATATTAGGTACTTTTTCCATGTTCTATTTCTTAAGTTACGTAGACTACGAAGCTCATGGGTGTACCAGGGGGGTGTTGTTAGGGCCGAGTGCCTCGATTTTTTTACAGGTACAGATGCAATGAAACATTCAAAGATACTTAAGTAGAAATTGGAAACCATCACATCAATGCTCCCTTTCAAAAGTAAGTCAAAGTCAATGTTTGTAATTAGTTCATTGAGTAAAGGGAAGTTCGTTTTCTTGAAGTCAAATTCAAGAGAGCCACTATCAAAGTCATAATCAGTTGTATGAGCATGGGAAATCAAAACAGAAAGTGGGGGATGGTAGCTATCAACTTTCGTCATGGGAATTGGACATAGTTCAACAACACAATTACAAGGGTTAGTAACGAATATCAGATCTAACTGTCGAGAAATACTATTTTTTATACAGCTCACTTGCTGTAAGTCACAAGATATCACATTGTCAACAAACGCTTCCTGCGGAGAAGAGACGTTGGTGGGTATTAAACATATTTCGTCATCAGATTGAGTCCATTCAAGGTCGGGAAGATTAAAGTCTCCTGCAAGAAGAACATCGTCAAGAGGATCGCAAGTATCAGAAATATAGTTAATGGCATTTGAAGCAATATTATATATTTCCAATGGGCTTTTTGGAGGAATGTATTATGATTATGATTATGATTTGTCGTTAAGAAGTTCAACAAATAGAATTATTTTTTTTTGCTTCAAATTTTCGAAAATGATTCTGAAAATAGAGGGCAGTTTGAAAAGTTCTCGGCCTGACCAATAAAACGCAATAAATTTTAAAACTTTTTTTAATCTTTTTCTACATATTCTCCTCTTGTATCAATGCACTTATTTCATCTGTGTTCCAGTGCTTCTATACCCATTTTATAGGCCGATTCCTCTAACTCTTCGAAAAACCGCTCCGTCTCAGCAATCACCTCCTCGTTGGTGAAGAATTTGCGTCCAGCTAAATTTTTTTTTAAGTTAGGAAAGAGGTAATAGTCTGATGGTGCCAAATCAGGTGAATAAGGGGGGTGGTTCAATACACCAAATCGAAATTCATGGAGTTTAGCCATGACAACAACCGACTTGTGTGCTGGAGCTTTATCCTGAAGAAAAAGGATCTTCTTTTTGGCTAATCCTGGTCTTTTTTCGGCAACTTTTCCAGCCAATTTGTCCAACAGGTTTGCAAAGTATTGACCAGTGATAGTTTGGCCCTTGGGAAGGTAATTAATAAAAATAATTCCCTTGTAATCCCAAAAGACTGACGCCATCACTTTCCCAGCTGAAGCACACGACTTGGCTTTCTTCGATGGAGGAGAACCGCTATGCTTCCATTGTTTTGATTGTTCTTTTGTCTCAGGAATATAGTGATGAATCCATGTTTCTTCGGTGGTAATGAATCTTCTCAAGAAATCGCTGGTATTCCTCCGAAATAACGCTAGATTCTCTCTAGAGATTTCAACTCGATAGAATTTTTGTTCTTCGCTCAGCAAACGCGGCACCCACCTTGCGGACACTTTTTTCAACCCCAATTCTACGGTCAAAATGTGGTAATCCCGCTCAGAAGAGATCCCCATTGTGTTGCTTATTTCTCGCACTTTTAACCTTCGGTCGTCTAAAACCATTTTATGAACTTTATCGACGTTTTCTGAAGAGGTGGATGTTGTTGGCCTTCTGCTTCTGCGATCATCTTCGACGCTCTGTCTGCCATGTTTAAATAAAAATGCCCACTTTTTGACCATGGAATACGAAGGTGCGGATTCCCCCAATGTCTCATCGAAGTCATCTTTAATTTGATTTGGTGTCATATTCTTTTTGACCAAATATTTAATGACGACTCTAATTTCAATTTTTTCCATTTTCGTTGTTAGCAATAGGTTCGTTCAAACAAAAAATTGCACTGATATAAATACGCGAGCAATTTTAATGAAACTTCACATACAATTATAATATAATTATATAAGGCTATTTGAGGAATTAAAATTTTTTTATTAAGACAACGTCTTCTATGTTAGGCCGAGAACTTTTCAAACAGCCTCCGTAGGGTACTTAACTCAAACTAGACAAATTTATTAATTAATCAAGAAGATTTGTGTAGACAAAAGTTAAACTTTTTGACAAAAATCGAAATCAATTTTTACCAATAGTACTGGAGCACCTAATTTAATTTTGGCTACTTAATTAACACTTAATAAGTGCCTAATTATTGCATCACAAAAACTTTGTTCTGCTGAGATTGGTCTGCTCACTTGTTGTGGGTAATAGAATTTTCCAATATACCCGCTGCTGGTAAATATTTGCTTACAAATTCCAGAAATCTGCTTATTCAGTAAAAATGAGATTGGAGGCGACACCTAGCGGATATGATTTTCGAAACTGTTCAGAAAAAAATTTTAGACAGTTCTGATTAAAGGGTCTTATTGCTTTTTGAAAAAGAGAAGTTACGAATATGTAGTTTCATCCTGTTTTATTATAAAAAAAAACATTATAGAAGCTTCTTTAAATCATAACTTAAATTTTTGGAAATTTTGTACCAATGTGCTTTTGTACCCTGTATGAATTTTTTGACTCGAAATTAGAACTTAAGAACATGTTTTTAAAGCAAATAAAGTACAACTACTACATAAAGCCTGAGTGTTACACGGTTAAAAATTCTGGGATGTTTTTTAATACGGCCCTCGTATTACAGCCGTATGCAATACATGAATAATTTGTTTTTAATATTCCAACTTTATTAAACATTTTTTGTAATAATTTGGTATTAAAACTCAACACATATCCCACTAAAATGTTTTTTTCAATACTTTTCAACTAAAATTTAATCTTCAAATATTAAAATATAGTTTTTCTATATTATAATCTATTACCATTACTATTGAAAACTTGTATTTCAATAATTTGTTATTTGATTTTAGTAGAATATCAGGTTAAAAGTGACCATAATAAAATAATGTATTGAAATTTAATATTTGATTGTATGTATTAAAATTCAATAAATTTTTTATTTAGGCCGAAACTCTTGACTCAATGCTCAAGAAATACTTTTTAACTCGTACTTGAATTGAATATCGAGGTATTAATTTTGAACACATTAATATTAGATTTTAATACATAAGTATGTAGCTATTGATTTTTAATATGTATAATTTTGTCGAAAGAAAACTCCGTTAGTTTGTTTCAACACGTCGGCGTCGTCGGTCGGCAACATGGAGTTCCTAATGGAAAATTTAGTTGGGATTTACATTAAAGTGAAAAACGTGGAAAAAAATACAATCATTTACAAAATCAGACGCATGAATCATCTAAATCCTTAATTGTTTCAAATGAAGATGTCCTTCTTTCAAGTAAGTAATAAATAGCAAGTTTAAGTGCAAGCCGTGCTAATTTATGTACATTTTTTTTGTTTCAGTCTTGGAAAACGAAGAACTGGTGAACGGATTTACTTTGAAAGATCGAGACGGTGTGCTGATTCCAGTGGATTCCTTGTGCGATATAGTGCGGCAGTATTCAGGCTGTGCCTGCTTCCTTGTGGTTCTTGACACTGAGAGCCTCCTAATTAAATAAGTGAAAATTTGAAAAAACAAGAAGCAGCAATTGGGAGCTCTCTTACACAGAAGTAAGTAAAATATACCTATATAAATAAAATTTTCCTAATTTTACAGGGATTAAAAGCACTTATAAAAACAAGCACACTGGCATACATTTTGGATGAGTACGCTAAAGGATTCTTCTCGAAGGGCGTTAGTGATGGCGGGAGCTGAGTATCTGCTATTAATTTTCAATACTATGTGGGTTAAAAAGTAATCCAATCAAATCTTATAAATAGTATTGAAATTTAATAAATAGGTATTAGTTTTCAATACTATGTGGGTTCAAAAGTAATCCAATGAAACCTTAAATAGTATTAAGATTTAATAATCTTGTATTACATTTAAACTCTTTTTGGGCTTAAAACAAGTAAAAAATATATTCAATTTAAATGAAAAAATATATGTTTTCAATATCCAGCGTATTAAATTCTAATATAAATGCATTTAAAACCAATACAAGGAGTGATGAATTTTATTTTTTTGGTTTGAATACTAATACTTATGCGTGTTACTATTTAATAATACGAACTTGTTTTTTAATACAAAACAGTATTAAAATTCAATATGTATTCTATTGAGTTTGAAAATCAAATATATTCAAAGTATTACATTTAAATACCATTTTGGACTGGTCATATATACAACCCAAAAAATATTAAATTTAACGCCAGGATTTTTAACCGTGTATTAGATCAAATACAAAATGTCTTTAATGTCGGAAAATTTTGAACTTTTCTCAAAAAGGCTAGACAGCCTTGATCGCACACCTGCTCGTTTGCGTAGGATAAACTGTTCACCACAAATTGTGAATTTCCTTTAAAAAAAAGTTCCGATCCATTCGAAATATATTTAAATTGGTTGCTATAACGGAAACAGGATGAATTTATTGACGTTAACTTTTCACAAAATTGAAACACCCATTTTATTTGAAGGACTTCCGCCGCCGCTGTAAAGGCAAGTCTCTTTTAAACAAGGACATGTGTAAGCCTCCCAAACACTCAAATTCCATTATTTGTAGAACTACAAGGACTGTTCCTCTGTCTCCAATGCAACAACAAAAAAAAAGGTTAAACTGATTTTTATTTTGTAATCCAAAGGGACTTTTATACCGACAAGAAAACTTTTTGCCAATTCCCTTTCTGCCCATCAAACATGGGTTGGACAGACTCCAAACTTATTCCGCACTCACTCACATGCTAAACTTTCTATCTCTCATGCAAATTGCATTAGAATAAATTTATTCTCACTTGAAATACAAAACGTGTCGACAATGCCGAGCTCCTCGTTCATAAGAAACTAAATGAATTTCAACTTAAAATTAATTTTACCAAACTTTCCAGGACTAAAAAGGACACGAGAGTTAAAATTTTCAAAAAAGGGATTGTATACATGGAAAACTTTATAAAAGACTGACGTGTGTGGCGGGAAAAGGGGGAGGGGAGGTCGGTAGAATTGTGTGATGGGCGTATGTCAGGCAATGAAACGCGTAAGTGCGTGTGACCTTGTTATAATGTGGAAATCGTTCACATCCTGTATAATAAGGATCACATCCAAAATGCTCTTGTTTAATAATTTAAAAAATGTATAATGAATTAAAAATCATAACAGGTAGGTAAATATAGCGCCGAGGATGATGACGCAGGTTAAAAGGGTTATGGAACACACAAGGATATGAAATTAATCAGCATAAGAGCACTTCCACATTAGAGGAAAAGGATATACCCATGAAAGAGTTCTGATTGATGTTTTCTAAGTGAAAGAAACCCAACGGAACCGGTTTTCTCTCTCTCTGTGAGAAGGGTTTCAGCAAAGGTGTTCTCAAAGTGAACAGACCTCCAACCTTATTTCTTATTATTAAGGGCACCTGTCATCCTGGTGCTACATCCTAGCGCTACCATCACCACCACCACCATGGGAGTATGTGACGAGGTAGAAAAATTTCATTAAAATATCATCACACGATGTACCTACCTATAAAAGAGATGAAGACTACACAAAGAAGAAGAAGGAAGTACGAGTATATATGTATGAAGGAAGGTAAGAAGTGTATAGAAGAAGACGAAGAACTGAAGCCGAGTGGAGCCTTTGAAATTGATTTGGGTTTTTAAGTCGTCGGAAGGACTTATGCTTGAAGAGTAATTACATTGGTGATGATGATGGCGTCGGTGATGATAATGAAGGTTACTGCTGCTGTAGACTTATTGCGTTTAGGGGTTGAAGGTGGTAAATTAGTGAAATTGGGACAGGCAGAGAGAGGTATAAATTTTATAACTTAAAAGTATCAAAGAATGTTTTCTAATGAGATTGGATGCGGCGCGGCGGATGGGAACGGGAAGTGCGGATGTAAAGAGTTATTTGGAATTATAATTTGTATGAAGCATGTGTAAGTGTATTCGTGCAGGATTTCTATATAAAGCTTGAAGTTTGTCTCATACGAGTATGCCATAAAAGATATTAGAATTGTTCAAATAGATAATATGTGCTGGGATTAGTGCGGAAGATGAATGATAACTGCTGCAAACTTGTGTTGTCACACAAGGAGTATTTGTACCAAAAGAAAATTTATTGAGGTCGCTTAAAAGCCAAATAAATTGCTGTATACCTAATATAAGTTTTTTGTATAATAGAAGTTCAGAAAACTACAAAATCACACCCCAATCTTCTTAAAAACAGTTACCCATTGGCGAAAATTATATAAAACTTAATAAAAATATATTAACGATTGGATCATACGAAATTGGTCTTATGGGTTAAGGCTGAAAGATGTATGTTCAAGAAGTGAAAGCCATAGAGTATTAGATTTACAATGTGATCGTATTGTTACAGGAATGAACAAGTGAAAAAGCCAAAAAGTTAGAAAAATACATCATTTTCGGTTCTTTCTCACATTCTGTTAATTGTTTTTGTCAAAATTTTGGAATGTTTTATTCGTGTTATTTAGAAGAATCCTTGGAGAAAAGTTGGTCTAGCCATCAACGAGATTATAAGGAAATATTCTAAAAATATATACAAAACTACAAGAACACAGTTGAGTTATGTGCATTTTGCGTAAAAATACACGCAGATAAAAATACTCGGTTAAGAGTTACATAGTTCTCATTTAAATTTAAAGAACCAACATGTTTCAATAGTTTCAAAATTAGTTTTTTCTCACATTATTTAAATTCTTAATTTTGTGTTTATTGTTGTATCACTAATGTTTAACATATCTTTATAAATTTGAATGTTATACATAAATCATTTATTTAGTTATAAGTTTTTGTTTGTTAACTAAGCGTTAGTATTTAGCGTAAATAAATAAATAAATGTTTAATATATTTTAAATTTTCGAAAAAACTTTCTGGGTTATATAGTTCTAAATATGTTTGATTTAAATAACCCATTAGGTTGGTAAAAGGAACTGATTTGATCGTTTTATAGTACCCAAGTTAAATGGTAGATTTGTCCTGCTTAATATATATTCTTTCTTTTGTTCCGCGGAGGTATGATACTGACATGCGATCGGACAACAGCTGTCAGTGTCAAAATAACATATGTTTTAAAAAGAAATCACTAGATGGCCCAACATTTATAATCTCTTAGAACATCACAAGGTCAAAGCTTATACAAAATCGGTAAAGTCGTGTTCGAGAATGTTTGAAAAAAAAAAACAAAATTCTTTTATAACAGCTTCTCGTACTCTATAAACAAGCTTAATTAAAAAATCATAAAATTTTTCCTTCCGGGAATTGCATAAAAATGCTCTGTACCAAATTTGAAACAATTTGGTCAAACCGTTTAGGCCTTACATTGCTGTACATTGAACATACAGAGACACAGAAGTTCAGATGCTAACACGTGCATGTGGACAGACGAAAAGCCGCATAGGCCAACGGACTGTACGACGAAAACTGCACTGATGAACTTCACTATCAACGCGGTGTTAATTTATTTTGATTTAACAAATGTTTTAGGCATCATTCTGTGCGTTCAATATTATCGAATTAGTTAATAATCTAACCTACATAAATACTTAAATTGAAGAGCATTCAATTTCCAATATTTTGATATATTTTTGAAGACGAAGCGATATCGCTTTCTACAAAATTTCAGTCAAATATCATGTATGTCCATTTGTCATTTGATGCCTAAATTTTGTAAAAGTTCATATTAAATCAAATGCGTGTCCGAAATAAAGATTAACATATTAAATCAATATAATAAATACTTTTTAAGGTTTAATATGCAATGCTTTCAAACTTTTTAAGGGTTCTGTATAGAAAATCTTATTAAAATCCGTTATGCCATTAATGAGAACGTAAGAATTCGAAAAAATGCATCTTTGATAATTAATTTAAATAATTATGTCTTAATTGAATATTTTTCTTGCTATATACATAGGTAGGTACTATAGGGCAAGTTTTACATTTAAAAACAACTGAACTCGACATTTTGATTCAACTACCTCGACCTACAGCCTAAACCGCTATAGCGATTTTCTTCGAGCTTCGCATTTAGGGTTTTTCGGTGATTCCTTAAAGGGAATCAATTTATCTCGAAAATGGCTCTTACGATTTTGATAAAAAAAAAATCGGGTGTACTATAATAAGCATGATCTACATACATTTTGGTCGAACAAATTTTTAAGAAAAAATTTTACTAACGGTACCCGTCATAAAATCGTTTTTTTTTATTTTCGACTTTCCCATGGCATTAACGATTTTGACAAATATTTTTGTATTTTTTATATACAAACATCCACGAAAAATTAGTTTTAGATTTTTAAAAAGATAATTAGTTTTTTTTTTTTTAAAAATTTAATATCTGGAAAACGACCTTTGACGAGCAAAAGTGGTCAAATGATTTCGCTTTTTTGAAAAATTGATTGAATTGAATCTTTTTTTATTTTTTTTTATTTTGTTTATTTAACTCGCATTAATTATGTATTGTAAAATTTTCATAAAATAATATATTATACAAACAAAAACAATAATATTTTCTGGTTTTGTCCAATTATGCACGTTTTAGTTTGAAGAGATTAAACATGAACATCGTTTGTTCATTGAGAGATGTTCCTCTCTATTGTGCTTAGTAACAGTCAAGATAATTTTATTTGTTGATAGTTTGCTGTGGGTAAATCGTTCATTTTAAAACGTGTAAAGTTGATTATTGTCAAAATGAAAAAAATTTGTAAAAATACCGTCGACCGCGCTATTTTGTTTACTAAAAAGTGGTGAATCATCGCGTGAAGTGCCCATAATTTTGAAAATTTCAAAAACTTTTGTGCTTAATATTAAAAAAAAAAAAAACAAAAACATCGATGTGCCCCCAATGAAAAAAGGACAGAAACGACTAATTTCTGATTTGGAAGCTAGAAGAAAGGAAAGAGAGTTGAGAAGCTGTGGGTCAAAAACACCTAAGCAGGCAGCCCAAAACATAGACAAGCCAGTTAGTGAATGGAATGCACGCCGGCGGTCACTCAAAAAAATTGGGGTCCCTTCCATTTTTGCCCACAACACGCACACAATAATTTAACTTAAATAAAATAACTTTTTAAGTTATAGAATGAACATTATTTTATTTATTATTTATAAATATTTTTTTTCTCAAAAACAGACCCAGTTTTTTTTTTAATTAAAAAAAATCATTTATTTAAAGCTAGGAACCGATTTTATTGTTTTTGATTTTCTCAAGATCGGTACACCACATTATGATCTTTTTTTTCAAAACTCAATATTTTGGAAACCCCTTGCTAGATTTTTTAAAACTTGACAAATAAAAGTTTCTTAATACAATCTACAAGATGTGACAAAAAATGTTTGTATTTTAGCTAAAAATAACGGTACCCACCATACAAAAGTTAAAAAATGGTACCTGACGCAGTGAATCCCTGTGCAGATCCTTAGAAGATCATGGATTACGAGCTTGATCATTTAGGTTTTGGTGGTCGTGTAGAGATTAACACTTACAACACGGAATAGGCAGAAGCAAATTTATTGGTTAGAAGCAAATGTGAATTAAAATAATACAGAAAAACTTGTCCAACTTATCATCGTATTATAAGAACATAACTTGTGACAATCTGCATATCGAATGCGAAGCCTATGTTATCATTTGAATCTGAAAACTCAAAAACAGCGTATCAAGTCTCCATATTAAATTTCGAAAACAGTAAATTCAACGCTCCCCTATATTGGAATATTAATATATAACCACCTGTTACCGTCTCTTTATTCTTCAGCCAAACCATGAACTCCATAAAATCGACATATAATTCTGGAAAAAATCAAAACACTGCTTTGAATATTAAAAAAAAAAACTTCCTGTGAGGGTTGAAAAAAAGGGACAACTTCCCACACTCCAGCAATTTTTAAACATCAACCCATACAATGACTCAATTTAAGAATGTTTAACTTTAAGTTTATACGAACCTTAGGGAGACCCACGGGACATATTACATTGATTCAATTTTATGTCAATTTTCTTGTCAATACGAGCAATCCCATCCCAACCCATTCTACAATATTTATATAGGTATACGCATCGCATGTTGTAAACCAAGCAATTTATTCCGTAAGCATAACAACACGGTTTATATTGAAGATATAGGCTGAGGGGTAGGTAAATTCCGTGCAAATTTTTTAAGCTGGGGTGAGCAAATTTTTGCACTTGATACTTGGGCAATTCACATTATTGCCGTCGCAACAACACCACCATCACTCCTATCGTTTGTCGACATCGGCGTTATTGTCACCCTCACATGAAGTGTGAACGTGTCAATATTACTACCCTTACCTTATCAGACAAAAAGACCCCCTCCATCCGATGGAATTCAATTGACACGGAGACACCTCATGTCTTATTTATTAGTTATTGATACAAGCAAGTGTTTTTGATAACACAAAATATTGACACTAAAAAGTGTTTCGGAGAAATTGGGCAATTTTAAATGGAAGCATTTTGTTTTTTTTTTTTGATAAATTGATTTGTTTTTATTGTGAGTATATACAGGGTGATGTAGAAGGGAGAATGTAAGCATTAACTAATAAGCTGGTTTGAGATTTGGTACTTTTTTTCTTATACAATAAACTCAGTCAAAGCAAAGTTGTTTGAAATTTAATTAATATAATGGTGCTTCTTAAAACTCAGTGTTTGAAATTTTTATTTTGATCTTCGTGCCTGAAATACAAATTGAGTAAAATTTGGTCATGTTCCAACTTTCCAACAAGTTTTAAGGGTCGCTACCACATTTCAAAGTTTTGAAAGAAACTGCAAATTTCATCTTGGGGGTAGAACAATTTAAAATTTATGACCAGATTTTGTATTTTATCTATAGTTTCCTTATAAGGAAAAATGTTTAGTAAAGCATTGTTGCTTCTACAGGGAAATGACAGATGTACGCTAATCGGACAGAAATTCCCATCGTTTGGTTTGGCCAAATTAACATCAAAGACAACCTCAAATTCAATGTAAGAGAATATAGCAATAGTACTGCAAATAAAATTTTTAGTATTTGGGAAAAAATTAGAATACGAACCAAACTAAAAAACATGTATAATAAAAAATAGAAACCCTTTTTAGAGGGTGACATAAACTAAAAAAAAAAAATTATCTGATGAGTGTTTGAAACAAAAAGAAAAATTTTGGCAAAAAAGCTCTTGAAATTATTTGTATCCAAGAGGTCAGAGAGGGTAAAATTGGAAACATGGATAAGACACTATCAAAAAATGAAGAAGAAAAAATCAAGGTTGAAGTGTAGGCGATAACGTGAAGATAAAATTATTAATTCACAAACTGTGACTAAAAAAAGTTTTAAGTAATTTATATTGACCAACAGATTGCAATCTGAATCTCTAAACTTTTTTTCTAGAACTGGAGTAGCACAAAGAACAGCAAATTATGAAGCAATAAATTCATGGGGTCTTTTGAACCAAATTAAATGTATGATCTTCGATACAATAGCTCTTAATACTGGTCCCAGGAATGAAGCTTGCATTCTTTGACTGGCCTGTTGCCATCACATGATAGAAATAATGCTGGAAGTTGTATACATTCAGCCGATTGGTTAGAGGATATTTTATTATTTAAAAGATTTAAAAGGGCCTGGACTCGTATCCAGCAAAATAATTTTCAAATTTCTAAAAATGAAGATGTAAATAAATACCAGAAAGTTATATCTAGCGCTGCAATCATATCTTTCACTCAGAATCAATTCAACCAATTTCAAGTTCGAGATGATTAATATGAGCTTTCAAATCTGACTATCGTCTCCCTATGCGGTGTTCCAGAGAAAGAAATCTCTTTTCGTGCTCTGGTAGACTTCACCGGGCTCGATCGAAGGCAAAATCCAGTAGAGACAAGTGTTGTAGAACCTGCTTGGTATTTTTCTTCTCGAATGCCTTCGATAAACAAGGCAAGCTACTTATGGGTCTTAAGTCTGTAGCAGATTTCGGTTTGTTTTTCTTTGAAATAGGCACAGTTGTAGCTATTTTCCATAATTTTGGGAAGGTTGGTGTTGTAAGGGAGTGGTCAATAATATGAGTCAAGCTGGATGTCATTAAGGGTAGAATCAAATTAATAAAAATATTGTCTAAAAGATTTAAAGAAAAAAGTTTTTGGTTTATCTAAAAATAACAATTTCTACCTTACAAAAATTTAAAAACCAAGTTATGGAAAAATTATTTTTCTCGAAAACGGCTTTAGGAATTTCGATAGAATTTGTTCTGTTTCATTTAATTTGTATGAAATTAAAATAATCAAATTAAGGCAAAGAGAAATTGAAATTTTGTTTAGCTCCAGAACTAACGGTACCTACCAAACAGACCTTACGACAAATCACTTTTATCACGAAAACGGGTGTCACGATTTTTATTTAAAAAAAAAATATGTGTACTATTTTAAAATTGGTCTACATTTTGGTCCAAGAAAATTAAGAAAAAAATTATATATATGTCATAGAACTGTTTTTTTAATTTCGACTTTCTTATTAAAATCTCTTCCAACTTCGATCAAAATTTGTGTACAGGAGCGTTTAAAAGTTTAAAGAATTTTTTAATATCTACGTTTTCAAAAAAAAAAAATAATTTTTTCTTTGAAAATTCAATATATCTTAAAAAAATGGTCAATAATTTTTTTTTAATTAATTTTTTTTGTCGGTGGAAATCTTCAAAAGACACTTGGAAACATTCGGTATCAATTGGAGTGGGACTCTTACCGCACGAAAACCACTGGGATTTGAACCAATATATTATAAAAGATCGATAAATGATTTTTCTTTCTTAATTTAAGATCAAATTGGGGAAAGTTTAAACTTTTAATACATACGTTCCCATAGTTTTAAGACCATCCATCAGCTCATGAGGCTTGGTTCTTCTAAGTCTCCGAACATTGTCTCTGGCATATAAGATGGTTTTCATCTCGGAGTTGGTATGACTTCCCAGTCGCTGATTGTGTGACTCAGCGTCTCTGACCATTTCAATTTAAAGGTCACGATGTAGATCGCTATTTCGTATGTACTAAGGAGCATTTATTATTCCAAGAAGGACTTCTCTAAGGAATTTTTGGATGGCTTCAGCGTTGGATTCCTTTGTATAGCCCCATAGCTTGCTACCATACGATACGTCCAAACGGGTTTTAGCACTTGCTTTTATAACACTTTTTTGTTCTGGATAGATAAACCAGAGCTCTGTCCTAGTAACCAGTACATTTTTCTTTACTTAAAGTTCAATTCTTCTCTTTTATTTTCAATGTACTCTTTTCATTTTAGTTTTGCATCCAAAGTCATTCCAAGGTATTTGGCAGTATTTGCGTAAGCTATAGCTTTACCGTTGATAAAAATTGAAACATTATATAGTTTAGTGCTTGTAAAGTTTATATTATGCGTCGATTCTGTTTCATTTGATTTGATACACCATCGTTGCGTCCAATCTCTGACTTTATCGATGGAATTTTGCAGTTTTTCTGTAGCCTTCGTAACGGATTTATCAGGCACCAATATCGAAGTATCGTCAGCAAAGGTGGGCATGATAGCGTTGAAGTCCACTGAAATATCCTTAGTATATAACAAGACACAAATAAAAGGTTGGTCCTAGGACACTTCCTTGGGGTACACCGGGTTTTAATTTTCTTAAGGTCCTAGTAATTTTGGCCGCACCGTAATCTAAAGAGTCGGTTCGCAATGTACAATTTTGGTATTTGGTATAGTACTGCCTGAGAATATGCAGTTTGTACGCAAGTCCTAAATGCTAAAACCTATCAAGTGCTTAGTATAGAGCTGAACATATCTACTAATTTTTCTTGAATTTGAACAGTGATAAAATCTTTAAATTTGATGACAACTTCTGGTGTCGCCCAAGGTAGTCATTTAGACCATCTCCTCTTTATTCTTACTATTAATGACATTGACATGGTCATTAAACATTGTCATATATCCCTTTACGATTTTTTTCAAAATCATCGCATCACCTGAAGACATATCCCTACTCCAAACAGAGCTCGACAGCTTCTTATTCTGGTGTCCCAACAATTGCACAGAGCTCAACATTAGCAAATGCCAGACAATTACCTTTTTACGTAAACGCATTAAAACAAAAAAGAAAAGGAATCTTGGCCTTTTATGTGACCATGAACTTAAATTTCTACTTCATATTGATGAAATAATCCATAAGGCCAACTCAGCATTAGGTTTTGTAAGAAGATGGTCTTAAGAATTTTCCAACCCTTACGTGACGCGATCGCTTTAGATACCTTTCAATGTCTTCCTTAGGATAATCCTATGATCTTACTCCCTTATTGTGACCGCCACCAACTGTTAAAAATTAACTCATTACATGAACGTAGAGAAATTGCTGACATACCTTTCATATATCGGCTTCCCTCTGGTTCAGTTGACTACTCCTCACTGTAGAACTCGACTTCTTTCAACATTAACACCCGTAACTTGTCAAGGGATATTCCTCGTGAATTAGCTGTATTCTCCAAAAAACCTTCATGAATTTTCTCATCCTGTGTACGCTAATCCCCATGATCATCGATCCTCCCCTTTAAAGGCAACTCAGCTCCTATCTCTGCGGTAAGTTCTTTCAATTTGGCGAAGGAACTTGATTTTCTTCTTAGCAGATACAGAAGCAAAACTTCTTGTAGGTGATGTTCGAGTAGTTTGACCAATTTGAACAGCCGAAGTACTGGAAGGGCCGCTTTAACATATGGGAAGTACGTGGGAGACTGGGAGTATACGTTGGGAAGAGTCGCTTAATGAAGATTCTTTGTAGCTTTTCAACTTCTTCGCGTTCTTCATAACCTCATATCTGGTTGCCGTAGGACATTATTGATTGGGCATTTGCCCAATTTTTCGATTTTCGTGCCATCTTTCCTACATAAGAGAATTCTCCACTTTTTTGAGTCTTTTAGTTTTTTTGATGGTTAAGATTAAATGTAAGTCCCGGAGTTAAGGAGACACCTAAATAGCGATAGAGTTTTTAACGACGTCCGAAGCACACTTTCCGAAGTACATCCCTTCTAGTTTTTTGTTAGCAGAACTCTTTCTTAAAAATATTCAATCTTTGGAACATTTCAAAATTGGTGAGACAAATCAATATTCCTTTTATGCCAGAACTTCGAATATCTAAGCCAAAAAAATTGACATTTCATAAAACATAGGTATTAATAAAATTAGGAAAAAAGGATACCTAGGTGAGCTTCGCGTTTTAAAGTATTAGTAATCCCAAAAAAAAGCTCAACTTTTCAACTCTAGGTCTGTGTTATTTTATCTTCTTCTTTGTACCTAGCACAAGAAAATCTACAAAATTTAAACTTCAATATGGCGGCGGCGGCGGTCGGTGCTTGCATCCGCAAATGTCATATAACCCTCCCACAAATGTCCCGACCAGTCTAACCGACAAAAATGTACATAAATATGTAAGTATATCCTATGTGAAACCCGAAAGCGTAAAATGAAAGGACAAAGAAAAGGAACAACAACAAAAAAAAAAAACTCCTCTTCTTAGATATCTAAAAGATATCTCAAAAAAATAAAAAAAAACTTCAATGCAAACAAAGAAGCCGAGAAGATGAAATTTAAAACAGAAAAAAAACTTGCAGGACCTTAAACCACCACGAAAACAGATTTCAATTAATTCCGACAAGTAAATAAAATAGAGACACAGACTGTGTATAAGTCCTGGAGCAGCTTCGTTGGTCTAACTATTCGCATATGGCACCTAAAAAAGGACACCATATGCATTAAACACATAGAAATAATCCTTTTTCTCGTAGATACTTTTTAAGACCCTCGCAGCCCCTTGTGCTGTGTTGCGGAGGGAATCAAGAAGCAAGGACGTCCTTTTTTTTGCCCACACCACTCAGCTCAACACTAAAGAGATGTGATGGGTGGCCATTTGCCACATTCTGCCTTGCCAGTAGTTGTAGGTGTGCAGTTTTATGTACTTCTTGGGTATTTTTATTTTCTAGCCAAGTAAATACGAGACCAAGAATGATGGTGGTTGGCAAAACGCAAAAATAACAAAAAAAAAAAAAAAAAAAGACAACAAAAAATGCCACAATGTAAGGAAAATGTACTTAGCTGGATGATGGCTGGTCCCGGCTGGTCTTTGAAGAGCTCTCTTTGCGCATCCCTACAAAATTAACGAGAGAATCTGTGTCTGTAGACTCTTGGAGACCAAAAGCCATGTTGCAGATGGGGAAAGCTCCAAGTGGCGGAGCTGGAGATTCATGCTTATGAACTTATTTTCATATTCAAAAGACGACGATTTCATCTCCTTGTAAGACGTTGCTGCCTCTGTACACCCAAGGCATAGCCTTACATGTGCTGGTAAATGCCCCACATTTCATCTGGAGAAACGTTCGAAACCCCCATTAAAGTCTCAATGGGACACAAATGTGTGCAACCGTATTGGAAACATTAGATTTCCCAGGATCTATGGGAGTGTGTATGTGTTTGTGAAATGAGAGGAAAATCTCAATTTTATTTCCTCAGCTTTTTTTCGAATGCCGCCGTCATTCTTCGGAGAAAGAACGATATAATTTTTTGTTATTTTCATTCTGTGTGTAGGTGTGCCCCAAAACTCCACCAAGAAAATATCTGCGCCAACAAGGACGAACGGAGGACAAAGTGCGGCAAGTGACGGAGGCGGCTTTGGTTTGGTTTATTTTTTTTGGTTGCTATTCCGATTTTGGAGCAAGGGGAGAGAGTCCTCTGCTCAGAGTGGGTAGGTCTATGACTAAAGTACCCCAGATGAAGACGAAGAAGAAGAAGAAAAGCTTTTTGCGGCGCACCAATGGCACCACGTTATGCCCCACTCCTGGCAGCGTATAACAACGATTTCACCGTACCCAGAGTGGCTAACCCTTTATCGCACATAGGGTTTCCTTACAGGACCGCATATTTAGGTTTTAGTGGGAGTGAAGCAAGCCACTGAACTACGACGACCACGACGACGATATCCGCAGTCTCGTCGGTGTCGTCGTGTCCTTGTTTTGGGTATCTTCCTATAATTCATTTGTAGTAGAAAGGTTCTCGCATGCTGTGTATTCTTGCGGCCAACACACATACAAACATATTGGCTTGAATCGCTTCAACTGTGCCGTAGCGATGTCAATTGCGGGTTTGTCGTCTTCGTCAAGCATAAGATAAGGCTCCACAGGATGAACCCCGGACTAATCCTCCGACACCGACTGTATAGGTAATGTTGCCACCGACGATAATGATGATTCTTGAGCTCTGATGCTAACTTGGTGTTGTGAATACAACCACCTACAGCCCTACAGCTACAGCTGCTGTTGTTGATTTTGATCATAAATGATACCGCTGCTGCGCGTTATTGAGGGTGACATAAGTTGTAGGTGCAGTGGTGACCAAGAAATGGTTGCTTAGGACCAAAAATCTCTCAGTTTTGTGTCTCATGTCGTTCTATTCAAAGCCAGTTATACCTATCTACCCGATTGGTGTATACCTATGTATGGAGCCAAGGAAAGGGTATTCTTCTTAATTTAAAGGAAATTTGTTAGGTACATTTACATTCCTTTAACACAAACACACATATCTAAACATATACACTCATAAATAACCGCACATATAAAGAGAAGAAGTAGGTTGTGCCTTATGGGCGAAGTATCCTGCTGTTGGTGGTGTAATTATAATGATTATTTAGGTGGGTTTTGAGTGTGTATTTTTGGTTCTAGCAACATTCATGCACTCAAATAAGTTCATATACCTATTTGGAGTGGCGCCCGGGAGAAAGTGGGGGTGATAGTTTGAGGTTACCACCAAAGATGGTTACTTTTGGTTATGTACATACAAGTCTGTAATATCTGTTTTTTTTGTTCGTGTGTTCTTATTTATTTGGTATATAGGTATACAAATTTTTATTAACTGAGACCCATATTTGATATTTTATCGAGGGGTTTGAGAATGAAAATAATTTTGAGGAATTGATCAAAGAATGTCACCTACATTAATATTGTTAAATATTTCAATAAAAAAAAACTATTTCTGAAGTATACGTGGAAGATGGTATTTACGGGGAAATTTAACACCCGCCATCCACAATGAAAAGAATCCTTTGTGACCACCATGTAGGTACCAAATCAAATTTTGTAGGTACCAAGAATTTTTTGTTTAGCATCTACTTATGTAGAAAGGGTATATTATATATGCTCTATACTCCGAATTACAAACCTGTATTTTGGTAAGAAGATTCAAATTTATTTGAAGATAAACTAAATTTTATTTGACATTTCAAAACGATTTCGGTATTCTTGAGACATTTGAAAAAAAAAAACCCTTATGATTATGAAAAATCGACATGAATACCCATCATTATCTGAGTTTAACCAGCGAAAGTGAATTTGGATGTCACACAATTCAAATGAAATGCTTATTGTGAATTGGATCTTCGAAAACAAAAATGGATGTTCTGCATTTATGTAGGTCTTTGCCTTTTTGTGAATTTATTCTATCCACCTTCTTTGCTGTCCCGATTTTTTTTTGTGAATTTAGCTCATTTATTCTAATAAGTTGTTTCTAAACGGAGTTCCAATTGGGTTTTCACAACTTTGAACTTTCACTGGGATCGCAAGAGTGTTAACGCCGTCATAAAACTAGGACCTGCCATGTGATCTATGATCTGACGATGGTGGAAGGAGTAGACTTATGTCTACGTCTCTTTGCTAGTCGGCGGACCAGCAGTCACATGACGGGGCCTGGTCTAGATCAAGTTGTTTGTAAATTTTAGTTTTAGTTTCTTAGTCAAAATACAAAAAAAAATCGTTACGGCTGTGCTATTTCACATTTTCCTATAAACAAAATAGGTATACGCATACAAAAAGAAAAACCTTTAAATACAAATTGAATAAAAAAACTTAGTACAAATCATACCGTAAAGGTCATTTGATCCAGTTATTGTTTTAATTAACAAATATGTATTAGTTTTTAAGTTTATTTAGACTATCAATAAAAATTGTAATAGATCTTAGTGAATAAATAAACATTAAAAAAAAAGTGTTAACGCCGTAAACGTTATAGTAGTTCGGGCACTTAAGCGTATTTTTGTCAATCAAATTTGTCAACAAGCATAATTTGCGAGATTCGGAACTAACAATTTTACTTCTATATTCATCTAGAGAAGCTTTTTCTTACTATTTATTACACACATTTAAGGGCTAAATGAAACACCAAAAAGTTGAAAGGTTGACTGTTTTTTAACTCCTATTCTATCTTTATGTAAATTGTGTTACTCCAAAAAATAATGAAGCTGAAGATCGCTGCATCCAAATTTATGTTTTCATTTAGGATAGCAGATCTCGATAAGTATCAAAGATATTGGAATATTTTAAACGCCAAAATGTTGAGCGCAAATTTTAATAGGGGCGATGTCCGTTACTTTTTTTAAATTGTATCTCGTTATATTTTATTTTAGTGGGTCTTAAGACTTTAAGACAAAACAATTTTTAGGAGAGGATATAGACCGCAATAATTTTTTTAGAAATAAAATAAATATGACCCAATGTAGAATATACGTTTCTCTAGAGGCGATGTTTCTCCATTTTTTTAGTTTTTTTATTAAGCTTATTTAACCATGATTTAACCATGAAATTAAAAAAAAAAAAAGTTTGGACCCTTATAACTTTGGATTGACTAATCGTAGGTAAAAAATCGGTACATGAAAAAATTAGAATTTCCAACTCTAGGGGCGATGTTTTTTCTTTTTTTATTTTTTTGTCTATTAAATTTTTTTAAACATGAAAGTTAAAACAAAAAAAGTTTAGGCCCTTATAACTTTGGATCAACTAATCGTAGGTATAAGAACGGTACATACAAAAATTAGAATTTCCAAGCTCTAAAGGCGATGGCTTTTCTTTTATTTCAAAACATTCAAGCAGAAGGACGCAAGTGGCCCCCAGCAATTGGCCAATTAATAATATTTTTTGAAGCGATTGAACTTTCAAAACATACAAGCAAAAGGCCCAAGCCACTCTTAGCAATTGGCCAATTTATAATATTTTTCTTGAAGCGATTGAACTTTCAAAACATACAAGCAAAAGAGGGCAAGCCGCCCCTAACAATTGTCTAGTTTACAATATTTTTGAAGGATAAACAAAAAATACAAAAATTTAAAAAATGCGATTTTTTGAGTTTTTCAGGAATGACAATTTTGTCAGTGCCGTGAGTGTCCGGCTGTGAGAGAGTTCACTGTAACATGTCACTCACTTTTTTCACCATTTACTATTCTTATTTTTTATTAACGATTTTTTATAATGAAAATTCATAATAAAAATATTTACAGACATGTTTACCTATTCTTTGGAACAAATTCAAATGAAACGAAAACATTATCTAAAAAAAACACTCGTTGCTACCAGAGATGTGAAAGAATGCAGTCTTTTTAGTCTTCTTCTTCTTCCTTTGTTTCGGCGCTGTTATGATCTCGATGTCGAGGGGATCATAACTCTCCCACGTATCTGCTTCACACTAGTGATCCGCCTGTGGGGTTCGCCGGGTTGACCTCAGAAATCGGCGGCAAGCCTCCCGGTTTTGTATTGTTCCATTTCTGAGGCCAACTGAATGCTGGTGTTTTTGCATTTGTTTGTACCAGGAGTGTTTAGGCCTACCTTTCTTTTTATTCCGAATTGGAACGTTGTATGATATTGCCTTTTTGACGGGGTTCTCAGGATCTCTCCTTTGAACATGGCAATACCAACTGAGTCGGTCGTGTTCAATTTTTTGGGAAATGGTATTCTTAACATGAAGGCTTCCTCGGATCTTCGTACTTCTAATTCGATCAAGCTTTGTAACTCCTGCTGTCATACGAAGCATCTTCATCTCAGCTGCCGTTAGCTTACTCTCATACTTTTTGTACATTGTCCAACATTGTGAACCGTATGTGAGTGCTGGACGCACAACTGAAGTGTAGAGCTTTCCTTTCAGCTTAGGGGGCATTTTTTGGTCACAGAAGATAGCAGAATTTTCCCGCCACTTCATCCACCCTACGCTTACGCGATGATTGATATCGTCATCACAAGTAGCTTCGTTATTTATCATAGACCCCAGATATTTAAACTTTTCACACTTGGGAAGCACTACTCCATTCAAATAAATGTCTGGAATAGGCCTGTGTGGATCAGAAAATGGGCAGCATAGGTATTCTGTCTTTTTCGCGCTTATGCGGTACCCACTTCCTTCTAGAACATCCACCCATACGTCAAGTGCTCGTTGTAGGGATATCGGGTCTTCACTTATGATGGCTCCATCGTCAGCAAAGAATAACTGATGCACTTTTGGATCCGTCACTTTGCCTTCAAGCAGGTAATCAAGAACTGTAATAAAGAGCAGGGGACTCAAGACACTTCCCTGGTGTACACCTACTGTGATTTCGAATTCTTCGGTGACTCCAGCTGCGCATCTTACTTTAGTAACTGCTCCATCATACATGTCCATAATTATCCGCACATAGGTTTCTGGAACTCCTCGTTGCCTGAGGGCCACCCATATTAGATCTCGTGGTTGCCGATCGAATGCTTTTTCAAAATCAACCAATACGACATGCAAATCCTCCAAAGAATCCCGATGTTTTTCCATAATTATTCTTATACTCTGGATTGCATCCGTGGTTGACTTACCCCCGACAAACCCGCACTGGTCATCAGATAGCCTAATTATTTTTCGCAGTCGGCTACCCAAGACTCGCTCAACGATCTTCATGGTGTGTGACATCAGCTTAATCGAACGGTAATTATCACAGCTTCGAGTATCACCCTTTCCTTTATAAATTGGAAGAAGGTAACTTTCCCTCCATTGATTAGGCATGCGATCACCTCGTATAAGTTTGGAGACAAGAATCATGAGCCATCTAAACCCGATGTCTCCCATCTTTTTCCAAAACTCTGAGGGTCAGTCTTTTTAGTATTGCAGTCAATTGAATGGAAAGACTTTTTTTTAAAGCCTTTTGATTTAACCTCAGTACTGTGACTTTCAAACTAAAGTCCCAGTCAATTTTGCATTCTTTTATTTAAAAATCATCTGAAGCAGTCAAATGAATTCAAATCAAAAGAATGCATTCTTTCTGGACTGCTTGCAGTCTTTGAAGTCTTTCAAAAGTCTTTTACATTCTTTGCATTCTTAAAGTCTTTTCAATGCATTCAATGTATTGAAGTCTTTTTACGGCTTTGAAGTCTTTTTAGTGATTGAATCCTTTTTACTGCTGAAAGCTTTTTAATTGCTTTCAGGTCGGTTAAAAGTAGCACACTTCAGCAATCATTTTAAATCTCCACTTAAAATCAAAATTTTGCCAAAACAGAAGTCATTGTACAAGTTAAACGGTTTTCGCACAGTTTTTCTTTATGACTATATAAATCTTTATAAATGATATTATTAGTTTACAGATGTTCTCTAAAAAAACTTTATTGTTGTTATAAAATTGTTTAATAAAACTGAATGGTGTTATCAAAATAAATACACCGCTTCCATCTTCCGCCAGCAGTAGAAAGGCTTTTTTCTTTTGCCGGTTTGCTTAACGCTCCTAGACATGTAGACATGGAGCCCTTTCAGACTCCAATTTCGAAAAATTGTTGCTCTTGAAAGTGAATTGTGATTTTTGAATTATTTTTGTTTATTTTATTTTATTTATGCGGTTAAACTGTTTTTTGAATTAAATAATAGTTGTATGTTTATTGTTAATTTAAGAATACATATAATCACTTATTCTGTTTTTACTTGCGACTTACAGGTAGATACTATAAGGCAAGTTATGCATTCGTAAAAAATCGAACTCGAGATTTTGATCAAAGTTGACATTACGATGATAGCGAAGACTAAAAAAGTGGGTCTCGCAATTCTGTCTGTCTGTCGGTTCGAATACAGCCTAAACGGCTCGGCCGATTTTCTTCAAACTTGGTAGATATGGGTTTTAAGTTTTCCCCCCACACTTTTTTTTCTTTTTTTTTTAAGACCAAAAATAACGGTACCTACCATACGATTTCTTTTCGAAATTTTATAAATATTTTTTTTTTCTCGAAAACTGTCCCACAGAATTTTTTTAACAAAATTTGGAAAATTTCATTTGGTTAAAACTAGCTAATGGTTGAAAAAGATTTTCCAAAAAATTGTTATTTTTGTTAGACCCCCTTTTTTTCAAGAAAAAAATGTGGGATGCGAATTTTAAGTATTTAATAATATTGGCGCAAAATTTTAAACATTTAAAACCTACTCTAAATCAATTTTAGAATGGGAGTCGACTCTAAATATTGAGTATAAAACGAGAACCGACTTTTTGTTAATTTTAAAGGACATAAACTATACTTTAACGTTAAAGAGCTCGTCTTACTTTAACAGCAGCAAATAGCTAGTTTATTTTTTAAAAGTATACTTTATCCATATTGACAATGGTCATTTCATACCAAAGCAAATCGAAGAAAAAATGTTTACTGATGTTTTATTCGATTTTTTAAAGATGTTCTCTGTAAATAGACTGAATCACTGAATATTATAAATTCGAAACAATCGTACGAAAGTGCTCTACGATAAACAAATGTACATATCTTATGTATGCATGCCGAGACGAGTATAGCTAAATGAATCTGCACCTTGCAACAACAAATTAAGTTTTTGTGCTGTGAATTTGCGATTTATACTTTATTTCCATCTAAAATAATGCAAATATTTTATAAACAATCAAAATCTGTACCGAGGTAATATATAAAATGTGCTTTTTTCGGCGAAAAACTATTTGGTTTGAAGTTGTCTCTTCTTTTTACTTTTTTTTTGTGTTTTTGTAGTTGTCTGAGTTATGTATCTGTCAAATTAAGTGATGTTCAACGCAAAATCGCTTAGGTTCTGTTGTAAAACGCACATTAGTTAGAAGAGTTGTCTAACGTGTTTAAAATTATGCAAAAGTTAGACCAAGTCTCCAAGCTAAACGACTGCGTTAAGTAGAGCCGGTTTTATTCCTTAAACGAGAACTGTTTAAAATTTTGCGCCATTGAGTTTAGGAAATAATTTCAAAAAATAATCGTTCATAGGTTTTGAAGATATTGATTTTTCAAAACAAAATTTTTTTCAAAAAAACCCAACAAATAATTTTTGGAATATTTTTATATACAATATTATTTTAAACTTAGGGGGACTGTAATAACTCATATGGTTTAGTAATGGACTGTATATTTTAGAGTGTCTTTATTTTCATCTGTTCTTCTTATTTATACATAATTCTTAATTCTAATGAACAGCCACACCTGTTCGTTATTGTGTTGTGCAGACCTTGCAATTCTCTTAGTTTGCAAGTTCCGCATTACAATTGCTTAGGTACTCTACTTAACATTTAAAATTATTTTACAATTTGCTTATTCTATTTAATATTAAGCATAATACACACATGTTGGTCTAAACAGGGACTCCTAGTGAAAATTTTTGGTTAAAATCGTTAGAGCCGTTAATGAGAAAGTCGAAAATCAAAAAAACGGTTGTATATGAACGGTACCCCTAATAACATTTTGGCCCAAATTTTTTTTTTTACCAAAACGTAGTCCATGTCCATAATATCACACCTAATTTTTTTTATCGAAATCGTTAGAGCCGTTTTCGAGATAAATAAGATTTTGCATTACGGGTGTATGGGGGGTACCGTTAGTTTTAGAGCTAAAAAAAAATTTCAATTTCCCTCTAGGGAATCACCGAAGACCCATAACCAGCGTTGCCGGAAAAATAAATTTGAAAGTGCCAATGCTGACAACAGAAAGTGCCATTTTGGGCCCCTGGGTGCCTTCAACAAAAATATTTAAATATATTGTATACCTTATTAAACAAATAGATATACTACTTACTTATCCATCTTGTATTGTAATTTGTAACACAGAATACTATAGCACAGACACAATTGTAGGAACAAAAACAATCGGGGAATTACCTAAATTCGCAAACAAAACAACAAACAAATTGAAAACAGTACACGTTGTGGATATTTTGACAGACGACAATAAATATTGTGGATTGCATTCTGGGCTGAGTTCCAGGTTGTTACAATTCAATGCGTTCAGTGCCTATAAAGGTAAATGTTGTTTACACGTCCTATGAACTATTTTATATTTTATTTTTAACATTGCATTTTCGTAGAGTGCCATTTAAAGCGTTTGAGTGCCACAGTGCCATTTAAATTAAAAAGTGCCAAAAGTGCACGATAGTGCCATTTCGGCAACGCTGCCCATAACTACCGAGTTTGAAGAAAATAGGTGCAGTGGCTTAGGCTCTAGATCAAGGTACAGACATACAGACAGACAGGCAGACAGACAGACAGACAGACAGACGGAATTGCCGGACCCACTTTACTTGTCTTCGCTATCATCGTAATGTCAACTTTGATCAAAATCTCGAGTTCGATTTTTTTTCCAAATGCAGAACTTGCCCTATAGTACCTATATCGCAAGTAAAAAATGGTTTTCGAAAATCGTATTTTTCTAGAAAACGGTTCCGAGAATTTTGCTCAAATTTTTTTTCTGTTGATAAATTCTTACGATCTATAACTTAATAAAAAGAAATTTGAAATCTAGATATTACTGACTGTACCTACCATAGAACGATTTTTTCGAATTTTGAATTTCTCATTATCGGCGTAACGGATTTTGATGAAATTTTTTTATAAAGAAGCTCCTATAAAGTTTAAAAAACATTGCATTTTAAAACTTAAAAAAAAAAATATTTTTTCAATTTTTAGAAAAAAAAAGTCATTTTTTTTTTTTTTTGAAAAAATTCGATATCTCAAGAACGGCTGAGTATTTTTTTGGAAATTAGACTCTTATTCGTACAATAATAAAAACTTAAGGTTGGCGTACCAAAATTTTTTCTTAAAAATGTTTTGAAAATTTTGTACATAAAAGCGTATTTTTTTAAGGAACCACTACAAAGACTTATAATTTTTGTTCTTTCATATATTCATAATTGCATAGCATTTTGTTTTAATCTCTTACTACTAAAAGAATTTAAGAATTTAAAAAATTTATTTTATCCTTATGAACAGTTTTCTTTAATAACATCCGTTTTTGAAATTCCTAATCTATTACATAGGAGCAAGTTCGTGCGACCCAATTGTGCATTTTATTTTCTAGGTCGTTTGAAACTTTATTGCTTTTTTTCTTTAAGAGTAAGATCGAAATAACTTTTGTAAAATAGGTACTGTTATCTTATTTTAAATAAAATTGCCTCTCAATAAGATATTGTTTTTATTTGATATACAATTTGCTTCAGTTTTGGTATAATTTTAATCTTTAAATGGAGATTTAAAATAATTGTTGAAATCTATAACTTTCAATGGCGGCTTCACAGTAGTCGAAAGGGTTTCATAAGCAGTGAAAAGTCTTCAATTAGTAATAAGACTTTAAAGCAATAAAAAGACTTCAATACATTGAATGCATTTAAAAGACTTTAAGACTGCAAAGAATGTAAAAGACTTTTCAAAGACTTCAAAGACTGCAAGCAGTAAAAAAAGAATGCATTCTTTATAGGTATTTAAAGTCTTTTGACTGCTTTTGATGATTGCATTATTAAAGACTTCAAAATAGAATGGGAATGGATTTATGAAGTTAAAAGAATGAGATGATAAATTCTATTGCATTCCCGAAGAATCAGTTGAATGAGTGGGACTTTTCGGAATGCAATATCATAATATTGCATTCTTTTACAACTCTGGTTGCTACGTAGCTCTAAAAAAATGGGTTGGAAAAACTTTGTCTGGACGGATCTTAATTTTTTGTTTTTAAACCATGTACAGAGTCCCTTTTTATTAAAAAAAAAATTATAAAAATCCATCAAGCCGGATTTCAGATATAAGGTCACACACAAAATTGTATTCTTTGTATATACCTAGCAAATCATGCCTCAATCTTTTTTAGTTTTGGCTGACTCGTATCCCTATATATCACAAATACCCTTCCCTTCGTCAATAGTTTTGAACGACTTATGAAACAATATAATGATTGTTTCTTGTACAATGGTTAATAATGATGGATAAATAAAAGGATAGGTATTATTTTAAAAACTATTGGCGCAAAATTTTAGTCGAATTAGTACGATGTTAAAACTATTTTAGTATAATACTAGGTTAAAAATACGATTTTGCAAATTTTAATCAGATTTAGCATCATGCTATCTGTAACATTTTACTAAACGTGCTAACTTTATATGCCTCTTGCATACTTCCAGATGTTAAAAAAGGTCTGTTTACTTAGTTTTTTGCACGAACTGTCATTGTTTTAGGTGTGTTCAGAAGCAATTTAAACAAACTGTTTATGATAGGAAAACGAGAATGCTTTGATGTTTTTGAAGAGATAGGAAAAAGCAAAACCTCTGAAAATTACAAAATGGATCAAAAAAGAATCGTCAAGAAGAAAAAACGAGATGATGAGTGTCGCGAAGAAGAGGTTCTTTTTTGTGGTTGTATTTAGTATTAATTTCAAAATATATACATTCATTCCCATTTGCGACCAATTATTGAGTGCGCCAAAGAGAAGAAATTCCTCCTATAAAGCAATAACAAATGGTTTTATTTTTGTATCTAAGCTTGATCACATGAGTGAAGAAGCAACTCGAAAAAATGCAACCACTCTTCAGAAATTATACCCGGTTGATCTTGGGGAAGATTTTCAAGAAGAGTGTGTCTTACTTAAACATTTTCTTGATCAAAACAACACTGAAAATATGAGTTTAAGGCAGCTTAACCTTCATATAAGAGAAAAAGAATTGAAGGAAGCATTTCCATATGTTGAGGTTTCTTTAAGAATATACTTGTGCACTGCAGTGACTGACAAATTGTACTGCAGAAATATCGTTTTCCGTATTGAAACGAATAAAAACCTATATAAAGTCTCGCATTAGCGAAGAACGCCTTAATAGTTTAGATTTATTAAATATACAAGCTGAACTGACAGAAAATTTAGATAACGAATCTATTGTTAATATATTTTGTAATCAATATACACACAGAAAAAAAAATTGAAGACATCAAATATTATGCACTTTGTGTTTTTGTATTATTATTTTTTATTACTTCATTATCATTGTTCTAAAGGGCGGCAAAATTTATCAGCCCGGGGGCGCCAAATCCTTACAAAAGCAAAAATAAGCAAAATCAGAGAATATTCTTAGACCATTAATAATACTAATCACTGATTATTATCGATCAAAAAACACCTACGGAAAATCCATTTGTACTCAAATTCAACTCCTATAACAAACTGTTATAAAGCTCATCAAATAATATTGGTGAAAATAATTTGTGCTTTACTATCACAAGAATAAAATACTAATAGGAGAAAATAAGTATTTACTTTGTGCTTATTGATTTCACATTTATTTTGATGCTTTCCTTACGTATGTTTTTCGGCTTTTTCCCCGTGTTTATGTGCAAATTTCTTAGAGTTTGATCATTTTTTTATTATTTTATTCCTACTTTTACTATAAAAATTATATTGGAACTCGGTTCCAAATATCGGTCGGAATATGTAAAACCTGGCATTGAATCGGGTTCAATTTTATCATGAATTATCTCCTATAAAGCCACATAGGCTTTCTTTATAGATGCTTTTAAGACTATAATATTAGTATTCATAATCGTTATAGAAAATATCGATAGTCTTACAAAGGTAATTCGCATAAGCTGTGACAAAAAGCTAGAGTTGTGTTATACCTAGGATAAGTTCCCGTAATTGCTGATTTATTTATTGATAAATTGAATATTCTCAGCTTCCCCATCAAAACTCTGGCTTGTGAAATTGTGTGGTATGCTGCAGTTGCAGTACAAATAACTCGTCAATCAATTGGCAATACACGTCAATCTCGCTAAAAATGTTCGTAAGAAATAGTTGTTTTCGAGTTTTATAACGAAACTTTAATTTATTTTTTCAAATAAAATACACTTTTGACTTTTACCTTGCGACATAGATACCATATGGCAAGTTATGCGCTCGTTAAAAAACACCATGTTTTATTTTTCTTAAAACATAAGAATACATTTTTGTTAATACAATCTACAAGATGAAATAACTGACTGTACCTACCTACAATAGAACTATTTTTTTTTTGTTTTTTTTTCAAATTTTGAATTTCTCACTATCGGCATAACCGATTTTAATGAAATTTTCTATAAAAAAGCTTCTACAAAGTGTGAAAAATATTGCATTTCAAAATTTTAGTTTAATTATTTAAGTTATTTAAAAAAACGTTACAACCAATTTTGATCAACTTTTTATAGTTATAATATAGGCCTAATAAGTCTTAATAGCATTGTTTATTCAAGTTTTCAAATAAAATTTGTTTTTGATTTAAAAAAAAAAAATAATTTTTTTTAAGAACTCAATATTTCAGGCGTATATCCTCGATTTTTTAATTTAACAATAACCTGTTTTTTATGCTGAAAATGGAAAACTTGCTATTTTGTTAAAATCATATAATTGTTTTAAAATATCGTTTTCTAAAATCATATTTTTTTCTAAAACGAAATCTAAAATGCTAAACAATTTTTTTCTTTTTCCTTTAATGAAAAAAAAAAACTATAAATTAAAGATAAAATAAAATGCACGGCTGGGTCGTACAAACTTGCTCCTTTGTAATAGACTAAGAATTTTAAAAACGAATGTTATTACAGAAAACTGTTCATAATGATAAAATTATTTTTTCAAATTAATTTAGTGGTAAGAGATAAAAACAGAATGTTATGCAATTATGGATTTATGCAAGAACAAAAATTATAAGTCGTTATAGTGGTTTCTTAAAAAAATAGCTTTTATATTATATTTGGTACGCCAACTTTAAGTTTTTATTAAATTAAATTTCCAAGAAAATTACTAAGCCGTTTTTGAAATATCGAATTTTCCAAAAAAAAATGATTTTTTCTTTCAAAAAAATTCAAAAAAATATTTTTTTTTTTAAGTTTTTTTTCTCACATCTTGTAGATATTGAGAAACTTTCATTTGTCAAACTTAAAAAATCAAAATACTTATTGAGTTTTGAAAAAAAAAAAATATTTTTTTTAATCGAAAAATTTTTTTTTTCGAGTTTTTTTTTTCTATTCAAGTTTTTGGGGAGCTTTAGCAAAAAAAAATATAATCAAAATCGGTTGTACCGTTTTTGAGAAAATCAAAAACAAAAAATGGTTCTTTGGGGGGTACCCTTAATAACCATTTTTAGAAAAAAAATTTTCAACCTTTATCAGTTTTTGAGAAAAAAAAATATTTATAAAATTTCGAAAAAAATCGTATGGCAGGTACCGTTATTTTTGATTTAAAAAAAAGGGAAAAAAACGTGTAGGGGGTATAGAACCTATAAGTCGCAAGTAAAAATTTGGAAATTGGGATATAACTGACATTACCTTACATTACATTAAATGGGTCTATTGTCCCCATTTTTTCGAAATTGTACTTTCTCTTTATCTGCATAGTGGATTTTAATGAAATTTTTTTTACAGACGTTTTTAAAAACTTTCCATATCAAAACTAAATAAGAATATATTTTTTAAACTTTAAAAAAAAAATTAGAAATTGTTTGTATTGAAATATACCTAAAAAGAAAACAAAAGACATTGTTGCTAAGATTTTTACCAGTTACTGTTAACTTATTAGTATCATACTGGGTGGGTCAAAAAAATCAAGTATTTTTTTTTTGATCCGACACATGAAAACTAGTTCCTAGGTACCTCTAGAAAGTACTTACCAAATATTAACTCTTAATATTAACGGGAAGATTATGCTCATCATAGTTTTCCATTTTCAATTTGGTATCATATAAAAATGGTCATATCTTATCAACAATAGATCGTTTAACCAATCGCATAGTCAATATTTGTAGGAAATTGAACGCTCTATAAATGGTGTAGTGAAAAGAATTTTTCGATGTCATAACAAATGGTTAAGGATAAAAAAAAACTGCACGCGTAAAAAATCGCCAGCACAAAAAAAGAAAGAAGCAACATTTCAGAATGAACTCAAAATGAGTAGAATGTGGGGGAGTTGAGCATGAGAATTTTTTTTATGGCTTTTTTAATGGTTATTGTTTTGAATATTTTTTAATGGGTTTTTAATAGGTGCGGTATGGTGTTTGATGTGAATGTGATGATGATGAAAGGGAGTTTGGATGTTGAGGATGGTAAAAATATTTTCTTGGGTTTGAATAGCAGCAGCAGCAGCGAGGAATAGTGCGTGTCTGTTAGAGTAGTTTGGGGGTGTGGGTGTTGGGGGGTGATGATGTACTCGTAATAATGTAAATTAATGAAAACCCCGAATGTGGTGATCATGAAGAAGAAAGAAGTGAGTTTGGATGTTTGAGGATGGTAAATGTTTTCTTGGGTTTGAATAGCAGCAGCGAGGAAGAGTGCGTGTGTGAGTATAGTTTGGTGTGTGGTGATCATGAAGAAAGAAGGGAGTTTGGATGTTGAGGATGGTAAATGTTTTCTTGGGTTTGAATAGCAGCGAGGAAGAGTGCGTGTGTGAGTAGTTTAATATTAAATATTTTCTTGGGTTTGAATAGCAGCAGCAGCAGCGAGGAATAGTGCGTGTCTGTTAGAGTAGTTTGGGGTGTTGGGGGTGATGATGTACTCGTAATAATGTAAATTAATGAAAACCCCGAATGTGGTGATCATGAAGAAGAAAGAAGTGAGTTTGGATGTTTGAGGATGGTAAATGTTTTCTTGGGTTTGAATAGCAGCAGCGAGGAAGAGTGCGTGTGTGAGTATAGTTTGGTGTGTGGTGATCATGAAGAAAGAAGGGAGTTTGGATGTTGAGGATGGTAAATGTTTTCTTGGGTTTGAATAGCAGCAGCAGCGAGGAAGAGTGCGTGTGTGAGTAGTTTGTGGTATCGTCGTCGTCGTCGTCGTCGAAATAATGTAAATTAATGAAAACCCCGAATGTGGTGATCATGAAGAAAGAAGGGAGTTTGGATGTTGGGGTGGGGTGGTGGTAAATGTTTTCTTGGGTTTGAATAGCAGCGAGGAAGAGCGCGTGTGTGTTAGCTAGGAACATATTATTTGTATAGATATTTTTGTTTGTCATCAGGTATGCTGACTGTGTTTAGATGAGGGCATCGCATCGGTCCAGTCGGATATTTTTAATAGATTTTTTATTGTTTTGTTTTTCTCTGCGGTACGAGGCTGCTGGTTTTTTGTTGATTTGTTTCGGGGGTGGGTGAATTATGGATTGGTTAAAGAAGATGTGGTGCATGATGAAAGAAAGAGATCTTTTGTATATTATTTGTATAGATATTTTTGTTTGTCATCAGGTATGCTGACTGGACTGTGTTTAGATGAGGGCATCGGTCCAGTCGTTTTTATTGTTTTTGTTTTTTCTCTGCGGTACGAGGCTGGCTGGTTTTCTTTTGTTGATTTGTTGCAGGGGTGGGTGAATTATGGCTTGGTTAAAGAAGATGTGGTGCATTATGAAAGAAAGAGATCTTTTGTGGAGTTTTAATTGGTTTTTGTATATTGAGGATACTGATCCTCAATATAATATATGTCAAGTGAATCTTATGCACTAATGTTGAAGCTAGAAACATATGTGTTTTATTTTATGACTTTTTAGATGAGGGCATCGATCGAGTGCGTTAGAATTTGGTGGTGGTTGAGGGTTAAAATTGATATCAATTTTGTGGTGTGTACTAGCGAGAAGTGTGTGTGTTGGAGTTTGAATTTAAATGAGTAACGATGAGAAGGGATATGTTTTTGTTTCTATTTTTTTTTTAATGGTGTGCCTTGGGGATGATGTATTGTTTGAATTAAAAGATTGGTGGTTGCTTGTGCGCAGATGGGCGCACGGTGGTGTGTTGGGGTCTACGGTTGCTATTTTTTAAATGAAATGAGTATGAATATATCTTAAATAAAAGTAAATTGAAATCATTGTAATAAAATAAAGCTTTTTATTTTAATAATATACATAAAAGATGGTTTTTATTTATTTTCTTTTGAAATAGGTATCCATGAATTGTGATCGGATGCAAAACCAAGCCATTTTACAAATAATTGATCTTTTTTCCTTCGCAGCACTTTTTCGATTAGATAAGTATCGGGAAACTTAGATTTTTGTAGTTCAAGCTCATAGAACCCGCCTTTTATGGGGTTTCCCTGATAGTCTTCTAACAGATATGTAACTGGATTTGTATGTTGATCTTTGGTTATTTTAAAGATTTCTGTTGTCCAATTCGTTGTGTATCCTTTATCAAATACATGCTTGTATTTTTACTAATTCTTACAAAATCTCCCACCTTGAACTTTGGAGTAATATGAATTTTGATGTGATCATATATAGTTGAAAGTATTTGCTTTTCATTTGTAGCATTGACTTTGGACGGCTTCATTTTAATAGTGCGATGTTTTGAATTGTTGTACTTTTTAGTTAGTGTATCTATCATATTTATCCAACAGTATGAACCATTAGCACTGAACTCTTTCCACATAAGGTTTTTCAAAGTGCGATTAAATCGTTCGACAATCGAAGCTTTAAGAGGTGAAAATGTTGAATAATGATTGATGTGAAGTTTTTTCATAAGACTTTGAAAAGTAGTGTTGAAAAATTCTTTCCCGTCATCTGTTTGTAAATTGTTGGGAATGCGGCCTTTATTTAATATATTTTCCATAGCTTCAGTGACACTCGATCCGGTTTTATTTTTTAATAGGAGCTGTCCAAGCAAATTTAGAAAATGTATCAATTACCGTAAGAAGATATCGATTATTTTCATTATCTGCTGAATATGCCCCCATTTCTACTAGATCAGCTTGCCATAAATCATCAAGCCCCTTGATAATGACTCGCCTTTTTTTGGAAATTTCTTCTTGCTGACTTATGCAGTTCTTCGACAACGTCTCTTTTACTCATCTTTTCACAGAATGATTAAAACAAAAAAACATTTTACCTTTTTATTAGTTTATTCATTTAAGATTTGTTTATAAAAATTTACAATTCTCTTAATTTTATTAATTTTTATTTTAATTTGAAAACATGCACAAGTATCTGGTCCTTCATAGCACAAGTTTGGTGACCAGTTTGAAGTACAGTTCAGAAAATGAAATTTATTTGGTGACATAATATAATCATCCTTTTCGAATCTCTTTACAAACAAAATACAATTCATAGCTTCTGAAAAGTGTGCCTCATGTATGATATGTTGGTTGGATTTTAAAAAGGCTAGAAGATCATCAATGACTAATTTAATTTTAAAAGAAGACATGGAAACTGAATTCAAAATAAAGTAAATAAGAAACATTATTTTTAAAAATATTTATTTTAATCTTTCATACAACGACATTATTTTTTTAATTCTTATCAACCTATTTTCAACCATATAGCATGCACATGTATCTGGTCCTTCTTTGCATAAATTTGAAGACCAAGGGCAGGTAGGAAAATGGCAACCATAATCAGATGTTGTCGAAGATACATTGATAAATCGTTTCAAGAAGACCATGCAGTTCAAAAGTTCCGTATGATGTTCGTCTAGTAAGATGTTCTTATTTTTAATAACGAATTTTAAGATTTGATCAAAAATCAATGTGGGGTTTATTTTGGGCATCGCGATTTAATGACTGTTCACCTAGGTATTTAAGTAAAGACTAAATTGATTTTAAGTAGACATTAGACATGATATGTTTTCCCTTGTTAAAGTATTTTTTCAATTTCGATTTGAAAGCTTTGTCTTAATTGACCAGTTTGCTGATCAACATAGCTTTTGGAAGCAGCGTCTCCTTGTTCTTCAGGTTCCTGAATGTTTTTTAATCGTTTTCCATTTATGTTGTAATCACCGTTTTCTGTTTTGAGAAATCCCTCGCCAGGTGGTCCAGGCAATCCTGACTCGCCCTGCGGTCCCGGCTCTCCTTGTTTGCCTCTTGGACCCCTAGGTGGGGTCCTATATGAATAACGACCAAATTTATCAACACTCATTTTTTTTTTTTTTTTTTTTTTTTTTTATTCGATAATATCGGCTTCTTTAAGTTCTTCAATAATTGAAACAATTTCGTTAGAATGATTGTTATTTCCAGCTTGTTGTGAAGCAATGAGAAGTCTCATTCGATCTACAAGCTCATCAGGGTTAGGTACCCCCAAAATATATAGTCCTTTTTTCAGTTTTGATAATTGCATCAATCCATTTCCCGATTGTGGTGTTGATAGTGAATGTGTTGGATTATTAGAAGTATTTGTATTGAATCCTAATAATTTCTTAATTATTTTCGTATACTTATGACTTGTTTTGTGTTTGATTTTTTCACTAACTCATTTAGGGGTCTGGTAATGGGTCTTAGAGTTTCCTCAATTTCGGTTTCGTAAGCTTCTCTACCAGTCCTTAGAGCTTTGTATTTCTTTCGCAGAGCATCGGTGGTTTTAATAAGCTCCTTTGTTGGTTTTTTCGTCTATGTTAATCATATTCTAAGATTTATTTCTTCATACAAATGCAGTTGAAAAATAAGACTCGAAGTTGCTGGAAAAGCCTTTCGATGGTTTTCAAACTGAATTTTATATTGTAGTTACTGGTCTTAACTGTTAAATACTGCGTCTCAAACTGGTTTGAACCGCTTTTTACTGCTATAATCTGCTCACTGAACTGCTCTGTACTGCTCTTATAGAACATAACTGTTCATATGATGCAAAAATCAAAAATTTTGTCTATTTTATAACTTGAGGAAGCAGTCAAAGCCTTTTCTATAACGACCTTCATTCAAAGGGCTGTCCTTATCAATTACCAAAAAACCATAATTTGTGTTCCAGCATTCTGCACATACCTTTTGAAACATTTTAAATGTCATATCCGAATTGACATGATCATTATAAACGTGTTTTAAATTCATATCGTCCTGTTTGAAGATGATTAGAAAATTCGCATTGTCTCGAATTAAGTGTTTCGGTATTCTTGTATATGTTTGGCACAAATAAAAACTATCGATGTGATGATGTCGTGCCATACTAAAATACACTCGAATTGTGTCTTGTTTTTCACAGGCAATATCGTCAAAGATGAATATAGAATTTGGCTTAGCGTCTTCGGGTTGAATAACATCACTGTTATTGGAAAATGTAAAAAAAACCCATATTTTTCACTGGTTTTATGGCTTTTCGCAAAAACTCATACTTCGGTTGATGTAGAGATTTAGAATATATATAGATATTTTCAAATTTCAAGCCGTTTGGGTGTAGGAGTAAACTCATCATAACATTTGTTTTTCCACAGTTTGAGGGACCAGTAATTAACCCCCTTATACTATACGGAAACAGTTTACCATGTTTTTTTTGTTTCAATATTGCTAGCCAATTCCATATTTTTTACTGGTAATTGGTATTGTTGTTTAACGAATCGCATATTGATAAAAACTAAATAATAACTTTTATATGCGAAGTTTATATTCGAAACCCGTCATATCGTTTTCATCTCTCGCAACGTAAAGATGATCATATAAAATGATTGATTATTTAAAAATTGCAACAGTCAGCGAAACATTGTGAAAGGGGAAGGTTTATTAAACACTGTAATAAACAAACTACCACTCGAACTACATCTACCTGGTTATCAATACTGTGGACCTGGAACAAAACTTCAAGAACGTTTAGCTCGAAGGGATCCGGGGATTAATTTGCTTGATCAAGCGTGCAAACAGCATGATATATCTTATTCTAAATTTACAAATACAAGTGATCGGCATATAGCTGATAAGATTTTATCTGAAAAAGCTTGGCAACGAGTAAAATCCAAGAACGCTAGTATAGCTGAACGTGCAAATGCACTATTGGTTACCAATCTTATGAAGGCAAAAGTAAAATTAGGCATGGGGTGCTCTAAGAATACAGACGAAAAGGCTAGAAATCAGCTAAAAACGAGTTGTTCAGAGCATAAAAACGGTGTTAAGAAGTCTAAAAAAGATAGCAAGACTAAACAAGTCTCATTGAGGAAAGTAATTAAGATTATTGGAAATAATCTCAAACGTAAAAAACCATTCAACATAGAAAATGCAATTAAAATAGCATTATCATCGGCTAAGAAAACTGTTAGAAAAAACAGTAATAACATTAAGACACCGCGAGTTATTTCAGTACCAAAACTTGGTGGAGTACTTCCTTTCCTCGTTCCTTTATTTGCTGGACTTTCGGCTCTTGGAGCTTTAACAGGAGGCGCTGCAGGAGTAGCCAAAGCTGTCAATAATATTAGTATTGCTAAAAAAGATCTGGAGGAGAAAAAACGTCATAATGAAAAAATGGAATCGATTGCAGTTGGACATGGCTTACACCTTAAACCATATAAAAAAGGACTGGGGCTTTATTTAAATCCACAGGAAAAAAACTTCTAGGTTCGCTACCCAATCGTGCATTAAATGAAATAGACTTGAAAAATTTTGCAACCAATTAAATTCCAAATTTTCGAGGAGTTTTCATGCGTGATTTACCCTGTGAAAGCTACATTTATATAGAAGGAAGTCTCACAAAATCAGATGGAAAGCCTTCTTCTACTGGGAAATTAGCAAATAATGCTATGGCATTTCTTTTTGAAGAAATACATTATGAGCTAAATGGAGTGGACATTGAGAGCAACAAAAACGTTGGCATTACAACATCATTGAAAAATTATATATCATTGAATGAGAATGAAAGTAAAAGCTTAGAAAATGCTTCATGGACTGGAAACTCCACCGTTACACCTGTATCAGGTACTTTTAATTTTTGCATACCACTAAAAAATCTTTTGGGATTTGCTGAAGACTATAAAAAGATTATAGTAAATGCAAGACATGAATTGATTCTAATTCGTACTCGAAGTAATGAGAATGCCTACTATTCTGACGAAGAATTAAAACTTTCAATTTTTAAGTTGCAATGGAGAGTTCCTCATATAACATTATCCGATTCAAATAAACTTACATTATTGAAACAAATTCAGTTAAATCCAATTCAAATTCATTTTCGAAATTGGGAAATGTACGAATACCCAACACTACCAACTAACACTGATCATGTATGGACAGTTAAAACTTCAAGTCAACTTGAGAAGCCAAGATATGTTATTATTGCTCTACAAACCGATAAAAAAAACCAACGAACCAAGGATGCCAGCAAATTCGACCATTGCGAAGTTAGCAATATAAAGGTGCATTTAAACTCTGAATCTTACCCTCGTGAAGATTTAAATCTTAAATATGAACTAGACCGGTATGCCATTCTCTATGAAATGTACAGTAAATTTCAACACTCATATTATCAGAAACAATCACAACCACTTTTATCTCGACAAGACTTTAAGGATATCGCCCCAATAATGGTGATTGATTGTTCCCGTCAAAATGAATCAATTAAAACAGGACCAGTAGATGTAAAAATTGAGCTTAAGACAACAATTCCAGTTCCAGCTTCAACAACTATGTATTGCCTTATACTTCATGATCGTATAATTAAGTATAATCCCTTAACAGGAGAAGTTAACAAACTCACTTAATTTTATTGTCATCATTATTGTAAGTGTCAGTAGAAAAAGTGAGTTTATCAAGAACGTATCTTAAATATGAATACCTATATTGTAGACTTTCAAGGATTTGGAGTATTAAACAATGGCTTCATTTTGAAAGAAATCGCTGTATTTCATAATGACCACCATCATCATTTCATTGTTAATTCTCCATTTAATTTAAATCTTCTGTCCACACCACTTAGAAGGCAGGCAAGTTGGTTATATCAAAATTATCATGGATTAACCTGGAATAGTGGGTTTACAAATTTTTCTCGAGTAAAGATATTTCTTCGAGAACAAATCCAAAGTGGAGTTGTTTACGTTAAAGGAACTGAAAAATCGCAATGGCTTAGAGAATTACTCAATAGCGAAAACATAGAAGTCATTAACCTAGAAGATATCTACAGCTGTCCAGGTTTAAAGGAACTCAGAAGAATTTATCCTAATCAAATAAAATGTCAAAGCCATGCAAAATGTTGCGCACTTCAAAATGTTTACCTTTTATTAAATTTCTTAAGTGAATAAAAAGCAAAGAATGTATTCCTTTTATAAAAAAAAAAAATCAAAACATTTTTTTTTCTTAAATTTTATTTTATTATTTCAGGATTTTTTTTTCATGTGGGTTTTTATCCCTCTTTTTCTACTATTTTCTAATGTTGGTGGGATGACGGTTTGTAGCGTTTTTGCGGTTATCTTTTAAGCTCGTTGAATAGAGTTGTCCGAAATGTCTCTATTTCTTGCACAGATGATGTTAATTTTTTGTCATACGCCAGGTAGTTTGTTACCATACAACTAATTGTCCCGTCATCAAGCCCCATTAGATTTCTCGGAATCTTCACATTTTTGATATTGTATATGGGTGCCTCTGTTTGTCCATTTCTTGCTTCCCATTCTTTCTTCATATATTGGTCTAACTTTGAGAGTGCTTCGCTTCCTGATACTCCCAATGTATTGTAGTGTTTTATGGTTCTTTGTTCGTTATTTACAACGATTAGGATCCAGTGTAACCCTACTACTTCGATTGGTAACAGGAGTAGTTTATACTCAAACACGTTGTTGTATTGACGAAACTGCTTTATTTTTTCGTCTTCCGCCCCTTTTAAAATGCTTTTTGAAATGGACTGCAGATTCAACAAGGAGATCAATTCTGTATTCTTGTTTCCTGATTTTGCAAGGTTGTAGAGGTAATGGTGCATTTGATTGGAGTTCACTTGTTTTGAAGACATTGTTGTAATTTTATTTGTTGTTGTTGTTTGTGTTGTGTTTGTTCTTTAACGGATTGAAAAACTGATTATTTTTTTTTGTTTTTTTACTTATATGTAGTTCACTTTTCAGAAAGGCACGAGTAAAATTTATCTTTTTTTTTAATTTTTTAATTATTTTTAAACTGACGTTCACTTTTTGTGTTGGAATACAACTGAATTAAAAACTAAAGAAAGACCTAGTTTTATACTCTTGAGTGTGTTTTTCTACAAATATGTATTTCATGATGGTCATTAGGGGGCGGGATTTTTTTTTATGATGAGCTTGGTTTTTTTTTTATGATTATAAATTCCTATTCCTAAAGTATTAAACCTCCTCTTTGTTAAGAGGAACGTACCTTTTCTACAAATTATTTTGTGTCAAGTGTCGAATTCCCCAACTAATGCGTTCGAATCTGTTTCTCGTCAGCTTACTTGCATGTTACTTCATGGTGATAAAATTAATGAGACGAAATTTTTCTTATTCATCTTTAGAATTGAGAAAATCAGATTACATTTTCAATTTATTGGTTGATTTGACTTCAAGTAATTTCAAATTATTATTATTGGAGTTTTATAAGTTGAGTTATTGATTGTAGTTGTATTTCGAGAAATGACCAAATATACTTACCACACAATTGATAATAATTTCAACCCTCAACCGCCATCAAATTCTAAGGCGATGCCCTCACACCACATCCTACGGCGACATTTTTTTCATATGAACAGTTATGTTCTATAAGAGCAGTACAGAGCAGTTCAGTGAGCAGATTATAGCAGTAAAAAGCGGTTCAAACCAGTTTGAGACGCAGTATTTAACAGTTAAGACCAGTAACTACAATATAAAATTCAGTTTGAAAACCATCGAAAGGCTTTTCCAGCAACTTCGAGTCTTATTTTTCAACTGCATTTGTATGAAGAAATAAATCTTAGAATATGATTAACATAGACGAAAAAACCAACAAAGGAGCTTATTAAAACCACCGATGCTCTGCGAAAGAAATACAAAGCTCTAAGGACTGGTAGAGAAGCTTACGAAACCGAAATTGAGGAAACTCTAAGACCCATTACCAGACCCCTAAATGAGTTAGTGAAAAAATCAAACACAAAACAAGTCATAAGTATACGAAAATAATTAAGAAATTATTAGGATTCAATACAAATACTTCTAATAATCCAACACATTCACTATCAACACCACAATCGGGAAATGGATTGATGCAATTATCAAAACTGAAAAAAGGACTATATATTTTGGGGGTACCTAACCCTGATGAGCTTGTAGATCGAATGAGACTTCTCATTGCTTCACAACAAGCTGGAAATAACAATCATTCTAACGAAATTGTTTCAATTATTGAAGAACTTAAAGAAGCCGATATTATCGAATAAAAAAAAAAAAAAAAAAAAAAAAAATGAGTGTTGATAAATTTGGTCGTTATTCATATAGGACCCCACCTAGGGGTCCAAGAGGCAAACAAGGAGAGCCGGGACCGCAGGGCGAGTCAGGATTGCCTGGACCACCTGGCGAGGGATTTCTCAAAACAGAAAACGGTGATTACAACATAAATGGAAAACGATTAAAAAACATTCAGGAACCTGAAGAACAAGGAGACGCTGCTTCCAAAAGCTATGTTGATCAGCAAACTGGTCAATTAAGACAAAGCTTTCAAATCGAAATTGAAAAAATACTTTAACAAGGGAAAACATATCATGTCTAATGTCTACTTAAAATCAATTTAGTCTTTACTTAAATACCTAGGTGAACAGTCATTAAATCGCGATGCCCAAAATAAACCCCACATTGATTTTTGATCAAATCTTAAAATTCGTTATTAAAAATAAGAACATCTTACTAGACGAACATCATACGGAACTTTTGAACTGCATGGTCTTCTTGAAACGATTTATCAATGTATCTTCGACAACATCTGATTATGGTTGCCATTTTCCTACCTGCCCTTGGTCTTCAAATTTATGCAAAGAAGGACCAGATACATGTGCATGCTATATGGTTGAAAATAGGTTGATAAGAATTAAAAAAATAATGTCGTTGTATGAAAGATTAAAATAAATATTTTTAAAAATAATGTTTCTTATTTACTTTATTTTGAATTCAGTTTCCATGTCTTCTTTTAAAATTAAATTAGTCATTGATGATCTTCTAGCCTTTTTAAAATCCAACCAACATATCATACATGAGGCACACTTTTCAGAAGCTATGAATTGTATTTTGTTTGTAAAGAGATTCGAAAAGGATGATTATATTATGTCACCAAATAAATTTCATTTTCTGAACTGTACTTCAAACTGGTCACCAAACTTGTGCTATGAAGGACCAGATACTTGTGCATGTTTTCAAATTAAAATAAAAATTAATAAAATTAAGAGAATTGTAAATTTTTATAAACAAATCTTAAATGAATAAACTAATAAAAAGGTAAAATGTTTTTTTGTTTTAATCATTCTGTGAAAAGATGAGTAAAAGAGACGTTGTCGAAGAACTGCATAAGTCAGCAAGAAGAAATTTCCAAAAAAAGGCGAGTCATTATCAAGGGGCTTGATGATTTATGGCAAGCTGATCTAGTAGAAATGGGGGCATATTCAGCAGATAATGAAAATAATCGATATCTTCTTACGGTAATTGATACATTTTCTAAATTTGCTTGGACAGCTCCTATTAAAAAATAAAACCGGATCGAGTGTCACTGAAGCTATGGAAAATATATTAAATAAAGGCCGCATTCCCAACAATTTACAAACAGATGACGGGAAAGAATTTTTCAACACTACTTTTCAAAGTCTTATGAAAAAACTTCACATCAATCATTATTCAACATTTTCACCTCTTAAAGCTTCGATTGTCGAACGATTTAATCGCACTTTGAAAAACCTTATGTGGAAAGAGTTCAGTGCTAATGGTTCATACTGTTGGATAAATATGATAGATACACTAACTAAAAAGTACAACAATTCAAAACATCGCACTATTAAAATGAAGCCGTCCAAAGTCAATGCTACAAATGAAAAGCAAATACTTTCAACTATATATGATCACATCAAAATTCATATTACTCCAAAGTTCAAGGTGGGAGATTTTGTAAGAATTAGTAAATACAAGCATGTATTTGATAAAGGATACACAACGAATTGGACAACAGAAATCTTTAAAATAACCAAAGTTCAACATACAAATCCAGTTACATATCTGTTAGAAGACTATCAGGGAAACCCCATAAAAGGCGGGTTCTATGAGCTTGAACTACAAAAATCTAAGTTTCCCGATACTTATCTAATCGAAAAAGTGCTGCGAAGGAAAAAAGATCAATTATTTGTAAAATGGCTTGGTTTTGCATCCGATCACAATTCATGGATACCTATTTCAAAAGAAAATAAATAAAAACCATCTTTTATGTATATTATTAAAATAAAAAGCTTTATTTTATTACAATGATTTCAATTTACTTTTATTTAAGATATATTCATACTCATTTCATTTAAAAAATAGCAACCGTAGACCCCAACACACCACCGTGCGCCCATCTGCGCACAAGCAACCACCAATCTTTTAATTCAAACAATACATCATCCCCAAGGCACACCATTAAAAAAAAATAGAAACAAAAACATATCCCTTCTCATCGTTACTCATTTAAATTCAAACTCCAACACACACACTTCTCGCTAGTACACACCACAAAATTGATATCAATTTTAACCCTCAACCACCACCAAATTCTAACGCACTCGATCGATGCCCTCATCTAAAAAGTCATAAAATAAAACACATATGTTTCTAGCTTCAACATTAGTGCATAAGATTCACTTGACATATATTATATTGAGGATCAGTATCCTCAATATACAAAAACCAATTAAAACTCCACAAAAGATCTCTTTCTTTCATAATGCACCACATCTTCTTTAACCAAGCCATAATTCACCCACCCCTGCAACAAATCAACAAAAGAAAACCAGCCAGCCTCGTACCGCAGAGAAAAAACAAAAACAATAAAAACGACTGGACCGATGCCCTCATCTAAACACAGTCCAGTCAGCATACCTGATGACAAACAAAAATATCTATACAAATAATATACAAAAGATCTCTTTCTTTCATCATGCACCACATCTTCTTTAACCAATCCATAATTCACCCACCCCCGAAACAAATCAACAAAAAACCAGCAGCCTCGTACCGCAGAGAAAAACAAAACAATAAAAAATCTATTAAAAATATCCGACTGGACCGATGCGATGCCCTCATCTAAACACAGTCAGCATACCTGATGACAAACAAAAATATCTATACAAATAATATGTTCCTAGCTAACACACACGCGCTCTTCCTCGCTGCTATTCAAACCCAAGAAAATATTTAATATTAAACTACTCACACACGCACTCTTCCTCGCTGCTATTCAAACCCAAGAAAACATTTACCATCCTCAACATCCAAACTCCCTTCTTTCTTCATGATCACCACACACCAAACTATACTCACACACGCACTCTTCCTCGCTGCTGCTATTCAAACCCAAGAAAACATTTACCATCCTCAAACATCCAAACTCACTTCTTTCTTCTTCATGATCACCACATTCGGGGTTTTCATTAATTTACATTATTACGAGTACATCATCACCCCCCAACACCCACACCCCCAAACTACTCTAACAGACACGCACTATTCCTCGCTGCTGCTGCTGCTATTCAAACCCAAGAAAATATTTTTACCATCCTCAACATCCAAACTCCCTTTCATCATCATCACATTCACATCAAACACCATACCGCACCTATTAAAAACCCATTAAAAAATATTCAAAACAATAACCATTAAAAAAGCCATAAAAAAAATTCTCATGCTCAACTCCCCCACATTCTACTAAAATGTTATTCGATATTGTTGATCAGAGGTCTTTAAAAGTGCTCGATGACCGAATTAAAGACTTATATTTGAATCAAATTTGAATCATTTTGTATCAATACTGTATTAAATTATAAAATTTCATATGGTGAAATAGAATTTTTTTTTTCTGCTGACATGTTAAATTATATTTCTTAAATAAAAACCTTCTTTTCCTGAAATAGAACATGAACTATCTTAAAATTCAAAAATTAACTGGATAAATTGGGAATATTTATTGAAAAACTACTAAAATCAGTAGGCATTGGAATTCTACTGCGAATATCTTTTGAATGGCTAGAGTAATCGATTAACTACAGAGATATTTTTTGTATAGCTTTCAATTTCCTACAAATATTGACTATGCGATTGGTTAAACGATCTATTGTTGATAAGATATGACCATTTTTATATGATACTAAATTGAAAATGGAAAACTATGATGAGCATAATCTTCCCGTTAATATTAAGAGCTAATATTTGGTAAGTACTTTCTAGAGGTACCTAGGAACTAGTTTTCATGTGTCGGATGCAAAAAAAACAATACTTGATTTTTTTGACCCACCCTAATGATATTACTTAACAATTTGCTAACTTCAAAGTAGATAACTAACTCTTACTAAATTTTAAACTTGAATTTATTTTAATTAGAATTTAATTTCAAAAGTTACGTACTAAAAAAAAATAAATTCAAGTCCATTAAGATTCGTCGAGAGCATGAGTTTAGAGCCTTACGATTCTCATCCATTATTGTGTGCGTATTAGCAGGAATTGCTAAGTCCAAACGGCTAAAATGAGATGAAAAGTGTTTCATGAAAAGAGATATTCTGCTGGAAATTGTACAGAGAACTTCTCTATGAAATGCCAACACACTAAACATTATTTCAAGAGTAATCTTTTGACGGGGTACAAAATGAAATAAAATTGAATAATTTGTTTTTGTTTATAATTTTTAATTTATTTAATTAGTTAACATTTAAATAATTTACATCTTGAAAAAAAACCCTCATAATTCTAATTATTACAATATTTTTCTTTCTCTCTCTCTTTCTATTTCTTTAAGGTTTTGCCCATCATTTAGCTGGCATGCATGGCCATCTGCACGCTCCTGACTGGCGTACGTTGGGTGCGAATCCAGCTCTTGGTCGTCCTGGCTTTGCTCATGGTGCTGCATTTTTCCATCATCAACATCCCGGATTTCCTCCACATGTGCTAGCGAATACATTGGAACGCTTAGATCGCCCAGGAATTCGATCAATGAGCGGTAATAAAAAACACTTCTTACCCATTTTTAAGACCACCTTCATAAGAAATTGTCATTCTTGCAGAAAATCACCATCTAGCTCAACTTAGTCAATTATCAGCATCATGTAATCCTCATAGTACAACCAGTCCCGAAGGATCTCCGAATACTTGTCCTCCAACAGCCATCTCAGCACTCCACAATACAAATTCTGCCTCCTCTCCGCTTACAAGTGAAAACGACAACAACAACAACATCGATGCTGGCTTCGAAAGTGATAGCATATCTGTGACAGGATCGCCAAGGAAAAGTTCCTCGCCGCACGACGACGACGACCGAAGGACGCCTTCGCCTCAAACCGGTGCATTTACTGCCCTAATTCAACGCAATCCATCCCTGAGGAAAAATGAACTGTTTTCCGGATTCGCATCACAGTTCCAACAGCCACACGGATTCAATCCAGCCTTAGCCGCCCAACTTTTCCTCCAAAATCCGCTAATTCCCCAGCCAAGCCAATGGCTATACACGCAGCTCTATGGAAACTACCATGATCTTCCGTGGTTTCGGAATGGCACATCATCCAGCAGCACCAACAGTAACGCCACATCAAACGGTAGCCTTCAAGATGCAGTAGCTGGTGTCAATTTGGTCAAGCGATGTGTCACTTTGGTTTCACACTCCAACGACGACAAAGACAGTGAAAATGCCAATCCAAATGCATCTCCGCCTGTCACCTCAACGCGAAGATCACCCTCACCCGCGGACATAGTTGACGATCGAAGCAATCGCAGTGGCAGCAGTTTAGGACCGATGCGCTGCAGGACGCCAAAACAGTCTGATGTCTGGAGACCGTACTAGTATAGAATACAAATTGTCTGCTCGTATAGATACTTTTAGATAAAATGTTGTGAATTTTCATATCGATGCACAGAATCGCAGTGTATTTGTGCCACACATATCGAATTTAATTTAAACAAAAAATTAAAAAACGAAAAGACACATGGATTTTTTGTTAAAACAAAAACAAATTATTTAAAATAGATAATGAATTTAAAAACCAATTGCAATGTGTATAAAAATGAAGTTAGATACTTTTAAACAAAAGAACTTAATATAATTAAGAAAAAATCTATTTAAATTATACAAAAAACAATAATGAAGATATAAGAGCTAAATTTTCTTTTTTGTTCTTTTCTGAATTAAAGACAGGTTTAAAGTAAAAAATATTTTGAATATTGCTTATTTTTATCAAAACATATTTTTGAATTTGATTAATTGTAGTAAATTTTGTTCTCCCGGGTATGTTCGAAAAGTTCTTGGTCGCGTTCAGAAATCCTTCGTTTTTATACAGAATTTGTTTTTAGTTACTTTGACAGACTATTCTAAGTCTTTCGTTAAAAATAACTATTTCGACAGACGAATGAGCATGCTTGACATGTTTAAACTCTGTTCAGAACTCTGTCTCGGTCGAATAAAGATAAACACCTAATATTGCAGCAATCGGTCTTGTCTTAAAAGTCCGGCACCCGGGCTTCCTCTATGTTTGATTTCCGAACGCCTTAGATGAGAAGATCGGTTCATGATTAGAGATTTTTTAGGAGGATTTGTCAATTCCTCGCAAGAAGTAGTTCCCTAAAAACATTCTATTATTTTTAGGTAGCAGCAATTGAGCACACCTTCGACCTGGAAACTCCAAACACTTTTCTTTTTTTAAATTCATTTCATCTTATAACTATATAAAGCTAGCTCTATCCTGGATCGGCTCTGACTGTCTAAATAAAGGAATATAAATATTTGTTGTTTGGTAAATAAGCCCCAAAGATTAAGCTATTAGCTGAGGCCATCGCTCTGGCAATGTGACCCCAGCTGAGGTAAGAAATTATCTAATCTGTTTATATTGGCTCCGTTCTATTGAGCCCTGTTGGAATAATAATGTTTTTAATCCGACTCTCTGGTTTTGTGTAATCAAAGGCAGCGACGTAATCACTGCCTCTTCGACACCCGAATTTATTCCATTTGAGATGGAACAACGTTCAACAATACTAGACATAAATAGGCAATTATCGACTCGGTGAGAGCCATATAGCTGTGAAGCCGGCTTCGATAAAACAACAGTTTCTTCAGGGCAAAAGCTTCCCTATTTCTGGTCAGAGCCAGATACCAAGATACTTTACTACATTTTTACTCGCCAGTGAATGGTCCCATGGTCACCAGTTTGCGCCAGTTCTTTCTGGTATCCCTTTGGGCACCAGCCAGTGGAGTCCTAAACAAAATAGTTTATGATTTATAAAAGTTGATTTTCAACTTTCAGTCATTCAGATACAGTATCGCTGAATATTTCCGAAGTCAAGCTGGAAGGGAATTCTGATGATCGTCGGCATAAGTAATTGCCGAGTTGCAATCTTCGAAACTGAAAAAGAACTCTCCCAGGTACCGTAAAGGCAGTATAGGGTTTAGATTTCTCCTTCGTAGGAGACCGAAACCGAATAATACCGTTGTTCAATCGGTTCTTCCGAGCGAAGTCCTAATTTTTTTCGCAACCATTGTTGGGCACTCTAAGCCATCAGGCATCTTACCAAATGATTCCTCAATAAAATTTCCTAAGGGGGCAGTTATAGCTCATCAGAAAAGTTCATCAGAAAAAATTTTGTCTTCCAAATTTGACCAAATTACAACTCGATTTTTAGTAAAACTTGAATGCAATTAGACGAATACTTGCTACCGTATGTAGTTACTTACTTACTTACTTTACTTTAGATGGCGCTCACAGTCCAGGGTGGACTACGGCCTCAACCAACAAGCTCCTCCAGCTAGCTCGGTCCCTAGCTGGCTGACTTTAGTTACGCACTCCAAGTTGGTTGAGGTCGGTCTCCACTTGTGCGTGCCACCTGAGGTGGGGTCTTTCTCTGCTGCGCAGACCATCAGGGGTGGATTCGAAGATTCGACGGGCTGGTGCGTCGGTGTCCATACGCTCCACGTGTCCCAGCCATTTCAGCCGTTGTATCTTCAGTTTCTTGACCAGGTCAACGTCGCTGTAAGGCCCGTACAGCTCGTTGTTGAACCTTCTCCTCCATACTCCATCGATACAGACTGGACCGAAGATCAAACGAAGAACTTTTCTTTCAAAGCACCCAAGCAGATTTTCATCCCTTTTAGACAGTGTCCATGCTTCTGCCCCATACAGAAGGACCCGGATGATGAGGTAGAGTTGGTATAACAAGGCAGACAATCAACACTAGATCGCTGGATAGAATTGGCGAGTTGACTGCTCCCTGCTGAAGTCCATTTTTAATGTTGAATACTGTAATAGGAGTTACAATGCCACTCTTGACAACAAACTTTCTACTATTGAGCATGTCATTTCATAAGTGGTTTACCTATGTCAAGCCCTGCCAGCTTTAGATTAAGACGTTCTAGCCATATGCTGCCGAAGGTCTTCTAGAAATCGACCAGACAGGTACCCGTACACTGTCTTTTGGATTTTATCCATTGGATATAAGTTTGATTATCTGGTATGGTATTATGGGCCTCCGCTCACGAGGACAGAGCTCTATTTATAACTTTCTCGAATACTTTTCTGACACACGGTATGAGACTTATCGACCGGAAATTCGCCAGATTGGAGTTGTCCTTTCCCTTAATCCCACACACTTTCTATTATGCCCCGCGGGCTACTACACTTTGCATTCGACTTGCCTTACGAACTTTTACACCTCGTTGATGATTCGCACTTAGTTGTCGAATATATACAGCTTGAATCTAGTTTTAGTTTTTGTCCTTTTTCATCTTCTGATCGTTGTAGTTTGACACTTTGATACTTTTTGCGAAAGAATTGGTTAGGTATCGTAAAGTTGAAGTTAGGGCAGTTAATACTCCACATATTTCAATGAGGCCGATACTACAGAATACGTATTTTTATAAGCTTTAATCCACCTAAAGATAAAAGAATAACCTCGTTGGTAGCTTAATCTTCAAGAATTGAAACAATAGCCTCATTAAAAATATAATTTCACAGCAATTTTTAAATTGATCACTATACAAAATACTAGTGTTGGTCCAATGACACTGCCTTGTGGTACATAATTTATATTTTACTGATTGATTAGATTGATTATATGGACTTTAACATTAAGTATGGAAAATGATGACGGTCGAGTGGGCGTCTCTAGCCGTGGGGCAAGACGAGCTCTTTTAAGCTCATTTTCATAACAATTTCGAGGACTTCTGATGTAATTTAAGCAAAATTTTGTCCTTAGGTTAGGTTAGGTTAATGGCCTGACAGTTGATCTTGTTTCCGTCGCGTCGCACTTAGATCAAAGTAGATCCGTTTTTATACCTCAGTGATTGTGACTACCATGTAATGATAAACCCTTACCCTATACGTCATTCAAGTCCCTTAAGGATATTGATGAGTTTCAGCTAGCTGTAGCCTGAAATGTCGGATGGTACTTCTAAGTTATTAAAGGAATGTCTGTAATCACCTGGTTGATGAGAGGTGGACGCGTTTTAAGGGCGTAAACTTTTCCTTAACCCTATTTGAGAAATAATTCCGTCACCAAACCCGTAGGAGCATGTGGCTCCTTCCAAGGCCTGATAAATGAGTTTGATAGGTCAGTGTGGCAGGTAGGAGTGGCAATCGCCAATATAAGGGCGAAGTGCCCATTGTAGGTTGCTGCTCCTACAAGAAACACGTGCGTCATTTAGTCGTGTTCGTACGTTCTACCATTGACGTTCTAGACTCTTTTTATGTCTTTTGATTGTGGTTGGAGGCAATTTTCAGTCTCGTGGTCTGCTGGTTGATAGAGCTCAAGAATTTTTAAGCAATTTGGCAGCTTTAATAAATTTTAATAGGTTTTTGCTTAGAATAACAGAGTTCCTCAAAGAGGTTTTGAAGAGGTGTCTCCCTAGGAGCCTGTTTCTCAGATGCTATACCGAAGGGTAGTAAGAAGTATCCTCATGTAACTCCTCGACACAGCTTCCTCAGTTGGATGATAATGTCGGTCTTTTGTTTATTGAAACCAGGCCATAGTTTTCTGCTTATAACACAGATATCGAGCTCCATCACTTGTTTGTTCTAGCTAGAACTTTGTCCTTGATTACGTGTTTAAGATAATATGGTGGGACCTGAACTGAAGGGACTGTCTGATTAAGGTCAAGTGTTGATCCTATTCTTGTCAGCTTATCAGCGTTTGCATTATCTGGGCCACTTATGTGACCAGGAACCCAAGAGAGAATATTATGTTGTGCTGTGAACCAAGAACACTTAGTTCTTAGCGAAAGCAAGTTATAAGCTTAGATCTGATTTTATTGGCAGAAACCGCTTTTATTGCCGCTTGGCTATTAATGAAAAAAGTGATATCAGCTTGTGGTATTGCCATCATTGAGACTTGTCTAGCAGCTTTCGTCACTGCTAGGACCTCAGCTTGAAAGAAATTGATATAATCAGAGGTTCTGAATGAGCTGGGTAGTCCAAAGGTTTCTAAAAAGAACCCTGCAACCTCTTGCTTTGCTGGTCCTCTCTGCTAGGAAAGGCGCCCTTTAACGGCTTGTAAAAGTCTAAGAGGGGTATTATGTAGAACCTTATTGCTCCAGTCTTTGTATCTTGGTCATGATTTTAAGATTGTAAACTTACCAATGCATTCCAAAAGAACATTACCGTATGTTAGTATAGATCTAACTATGGCCGTGTACATTCACTTGATAATTATTTGAAGTTGTTATCTGTTGAGTTAGGTGAGCAAACAAAAAAAAAAGGTAAATTGAATAATTTGAAATTATCTTTTTCGACACCACAGATCAGAGGCGCAGAACTTTTTCTGCACATAAAAATATAAGAGGAATCTTATAAAATAAAATGCGAATCTATAACACTTTCGCTTGTAAAGATCAATCATTTTTTTTTTAAATGTCTTAAAAAGCATACATTCTGAAAGCTCTTTAACGAAAACCTTAAGAAAAGTAGTGGCAATTCATATCAATGTAAATATGGTACCTCTGATTGAATATCCGTACCAGAGTAAGAATCCCAGTAGTAAAATTTCGGGGCAAATTTGTAACTAAAGTGGAGAAGTGGAGTAAATCGAAAATTTCCGGAGTAGATTTGAAAACGAAAGTGTGGAAAAAAGGAGTAGATCTCAAAAAAACAGAGTGGTTGAGTAAATTTCTTTAAATTGGAGTAAATTTACACCGATTGGACTATCTAGTTTTTATATTGGCTTTGGCGGGCATACGAATACATATTTTACAAAAAGCTGTAGCCTGTAGTAACTATTTTTGTTGGACAGAGTATCATCAATTGTAGAATAATGGAAATAAGTTCAAACAATATTGAATTTAATACCAAACGATTTAATGGTTAGTTCGTTAGACTATTAAGTTGAAGATCTGGGTTCTATTCACCAGCCAAAATAAACTTAAAAAATTGTTCGATTCTTTCTTGAGAGGAGTATCTCTTATCTCGATAAATGGGGGCTCATCTAAGCCGTTTGGAACCTGAGCATAAGAGCGGGTAGACCGATTTGCCTCACATTCAATACAGAGCATTTTTATGTGATTCCCTAGAGACAAATTTTTTGTTTTAGCCGATCAAGAAGGGGTAAATGGCCTAATAAGCTAAATCTAAGTTTAGAGCCTTAAGAATTATAACTTTATATTTTACTTTCTAAAGTATTGACTTAAATAAAGAATTTTCAGCAACGCTAGTAAAATTGTAACTTCAGATTTTTTTTTTAATTAAACCAGAAACCAATGGCGCAAAATTTTAGTTGGATTAGTACGATATTAAAATTTTTGTTTAACATAAAATCATCGAAAACGTTTTTATATTTTTAGTATCGTACTAACTTTTTGGCATTTCCAAATGTCAAAACAATTCTGTTTGCTCAGTTTGTTGTAGGTATATAAATAGTTTATTAAGAAAAATACCTAAGCACGATATACGAGTACTATAGCTAGAAAGTGTTCAAATTAAGAAAAATTTAATTAACTGCTGTAAAGCTATCAAATTGTAAAAAAGTATCATATTAATATCTTAACACCAGTAAATCTAAAATTTTGCGCCAGGTTTTTTTTTTTTAATTTTTTTTTCGAAAATTCTGTTTAGGTTAATCAAATGTCAAGATACAGATAAAAATACAATTTTTCAAATTTTGCATTTCTGATAAACGTGATTTGATAGTATGTATGTAATAGTATTTTTCGGTAATCAAGCTTTGTTTTACGTGTTTGGCTCTTTATATCTTTGTTATAAGAAAAACATGTTAATTAAAAATTCAAAATGTATTATAAAAATGTAAATATTTAAGTTAAGAAAATTAAAAATCATTGTAGAATTTACGTTTTTCTTGTATTTTTTGGGGGAACCCCATATTTAGCCACTGTTAGGAGCATGGATTCAACAGTCTTGTTCTATGGTGCATGAAATATATCTACAATGGATTGTTTCTAACTATGGTGACGTGCATACGAAAGATCCCATTTTCGTTAACTCTGGCGAATAGATGTAGGTGGTTTTTGAAGTCACAAGTCTTTTGTGTCTTATCCTAGGCTTTCACTTGTCCTTGCAAGCCGCAGTTTGACACGACAGAGTAAGTGATACTAGCTCTCTACTGTCACTCTATTTGCTGTTGATTGTTGGTAATAGCCACCCCGTCTTGTCAAAGTGCGTTCTTTAAAGAAAAGTCGATATCTAGCATAAGACCTCACTGCAACAAGCCCAATAGTAATTCAAAACAAAAAAAAATGCTGAAACGCAAAGAAAATTTGTTTTTTTTTTTTGAGCGTTAGAAGTCTTAGCTCTTTTGTGTTGGGCACCATCTTGCAATTAAAAGGAGATTGGTATTTGTGAAATAACTCGCTATAACTTTCCTGGAAAAAAGGTCAAAATGTAATTATCTAAAGGGTTTTTCGATTGGCGCGGGAAGTTTTTGGTAGCCTCTGGCGGCCATATTTTTTTGATGACATCTGTCAAATCTGATTGCATGTCCAAATCATAAAACTTTTTTAACAGAATCAGTGTTTGTTAGTGCAAACATTTCGCCCATTTTACGGAAGACTTAGTGGCTCTTCATAGTCGACTCTTTAACGTTTGGTGGCCAAATTTGAGACGACCGGTTCAGTAATCAGTAATCACCAACATTTACGTCAAAGAAACGTAATATCGACCGAGAATATCGCCGTAGGCCGTAAAAGTGTACAGAAAACCCCGAGGCAGTCGATTCCTCATCGTGCACAAGAACTCGGCCTTTACTTCAACTTGGGGAATTTTGTGTCGGAACTTGGGCCTTAACGCGTAAAAATGCATTGGACAGAGGAACTCAAAGTTCAAGACAGTAGTAAATTGTTTGTTCCGTAAAGTAATAAGTCTTTCTATGTTAAATTATTTTAGTGTTAATTTATTTTGTTGTGTTTCAAATCAATTTAATTAATAATAATCGTTAAGAATTATTTATTTATGTAAAATTAAACAAATTTAAAAATCAATAACACCCCTGAAGAAGTCGTGGATAGCGACGAAACGTTAGGAAAAGATGGAATAAACTTGTTTTATTTGCATTAAATTACAAACAGACCAAAAAAGCCTACTTAACTAATAAATAATAGTAAATGCTCTTAATTCGCTGAGTGTGCTTCGGAGCATTTGGAAGAAGACCCCAATTTTGGCCGAAAATCTTCTCTAGTAACGAGGAGCATTTTTGGACTTCATCGGTCAGTGTTGGTAAAGCGGTCATCGTCAATGACGGGCGGGCGCTACAGAACGATGATGACCAATATCTTATGGCCCAAATTGAACGATATGCACCTAGACGACATGTAGTTCCAGCAGGACGGCGCGGCACTACGTGCAACCCATCAGGAGCCACGGTTGACATTCTGCATGAACGATTTGAGGGTAAGGTTATCTCTCGCAGAAGTGACGTGTATTAGCTACCAAGGTCATGCGATTTGACCCCGCTAGATTTCGTCTTGTAGGGTTTCCTGAAGTCGCATATCTATCTATCTTTCAAACTCAGCCGAATATATGCGGAAAGGGCATTGAAAATTGGACCACTTGGATCCGTACTACTATAAGAAGTTGGAGCAGGTACTTGAACGATATAATAATTCGTATATACAATGGAGTATATTGGAATATATGGGCATATCAAATAAAAAACGAATTTTCTTAATACCTCCCCCACAGCCTGATTTATTTCATTTCAACATCTAACCTTCCTTATTGAATAATGCGCTTAAACGAAAAATTGGCGCCCATGGCTGTCGAGCTTGAATGGTTTTATTTAGGTAACTCAGAGAGCAAAAGTTTATTAAATTGTCTAGGCTACAACCAGAAAAGCGTACCGCAAAAGAGGATATATGATCGTAGCGTCGTAAATTATAGATATAGCGGGCAATATTTTTATAAGCAACATTTAATTTCCAGCTAGTCGCAAGGGCTTTACCAATTAGCAGTTTAGTTTTTGTCGGGACGAAATTTCTAGTAACATGAAAAAGGCGGAATCTGTAGTGATCAAAACGAACAGATCAAATAGCGTATAGTTCAAACAATCGAAACTAGATGGAACTGATGCGGCAGGGAGAAGAACTAAAAAAATGTAATTCCGTTTCATGAGTTTTGCGAACTGTAAACTCAGTCGGTCTGTGATTTTAAAACGCAAGAAGTTGATGCTCTGTAAAATCATAAAAAAAATATATAATTGATTTCGTGATTAAACAAAAAGATTGTTCTTTCTTTCATCAAAAAGCAACAATAAATTTACAATAGACTTTACCAATGGTACTATTAAAGTGGTATTCCCGAGTGGGAATACAATTTAATAGTATACATATATGTTTTTAGAACTGCCAACTTACTCAATTATTTGGTCATCTAGTTTCAATGGGTGTATATAGTATAATCAAAATTTTTGCGATAGATGGGAAGGATTGTTGATTTAAGAGGGCTTAGGTGGAGGTCATTCATCTCAGGCCACTGTTCATTAAAGGTAAGGCATCATTTTTCACCCGAAAGGTCTACTTAGCAAAAGCTGTACATCATCAGTGTGAAGATGAATCAAACTATGTTTAGCAACTTTTTGTTAGCAACTTGTGGTAATTCATTTGTATAAATAAAGAAGAGGAATCGGTTCAAGGATAGATCCCTGTGGAACTCCAGCTTAAACAAGGGGAAACTTAAGCAAGTGTCCATTAGACACCATGCATTGTTGCTAAGGTACCAAAGAACTAAGTTACAGGACTCTTAAGAAATAGAAAACCCAAAGCGATTTCGCAGCTTTATGAATAGAATTGAGTGGTTAACAGTTAACAAAACTTTTGAATAATTTAATAGCTTTAGCATTGTAAAATTATCACTGTCCAGTACCTATCTTATTTCATCGAAAAGGTAAGTTGGATTTGGAGATGCAAGTTTTTTGAGAATAAGATAAGCTTTAGTATAAAAAAAAACAACAGCTTCCAAGAAATTTTCAAAAAAATTGATTTTGATACCTTTTACACACAAAAAATGCTTAAGACTTACTTACTTACTCCTTCAGCTGATCCGCTAGTACATCATAAGAGCAGCGTCATCATAAAAAGAAAACTCGAACGTCGAACATCTTATGGCCCATCCGATGGTGGGAGAGACTGGTTGTGTCGCATCTACCCCATGGCTGTAGAACACTGTCATCGCTACTGCAATGCATTTACAATAAGTAATGAACCACGTCACCGGGTCAATATCAGCGTTACCACTTCGGAAAAAAAAGTCGAAGTAGATTTGAAGAAAAAAGTGAACTTAATTAAGAAAAATCGAAGTAGATTTCAAAGTGACTTTTTACTTGCTTTTAGAAAAAATAATGCATACAATTTGTTTTCCTTTAATAAATGTTATTAAATATTTAAAATTGTCAATACATTTCTTTTAATTTTAAAGAAATTTCGTATACAATTGTTTATTTGTGTATTTGTACTGTATGTACGTTCTTTTATTTTATTATAATTGAAGTAGGTTGAAACAGAGATTTTTAAAATGAAGTAGATTTCAGAATTTTGCTGATGGTGCGAAGTAGAAAGTAGATTTTAAAATATTTAAATAAAAAGAAGTAGGCGCCATCAACCCATTTAAGCATGGCTTATCATAGTGAGCCATCGGAATGGCACATCGTATACAAGGGCATTAGAAACTAATTGTATATAGAACTTGATTTTTAGGAAAAATCTCTTGAACACCTATTTTTATTGCTTTTTCTAAAAACTGGCATAGTTAACTAAAGATTTATAATGCCATGCTTTCCCTAAACCTCGCCAGTATTTTGCAGCTGCAACGAAAGTAAAAACAACAAAGAATGGAAAGCTTAGTCATTGTCGCGATATTAGTCATGTTTTATTGGTAATCACTTGGTAGCGCAATAATACAAGTACCAAAAAACGCTTTATTCAATCTTTTGAACTCACCCTTTATAAAATCCCAAAGTTGGTATCAGTGTATTATGTGTCAAAACCTTACTATTCATTGAATTCACTTACACGGATGTGTTCGAAAGATTTGTACCTCGTTTTTAAGCTGAAGTTGAAATATTCATGGAAATACAGATCGATTTAAAATATTCATGAAAATGCAAATCGAGTTGATTTATAGTTTTTCTCACTTTTAAATTTACATTAACACTTTCGAATTCTACACATTATGCTTGCAAAAGTTCGAAAATATATCTTTTTCTCGTATTCTTAATTTTACTATTGTATCTATTTCTTGAACTTTTACATTTGTAAAAAAAATGACTTCCTTTGAGTTTTGGAGAAAGAAAAAGCCCAATATTCAATATAAAGACATTTTGTCAGTTGTCATATAAATTCAGCATAATGTCACAGTTACAACACATTACAATGCCAGATTGCTGATAAAATATACTAATCAAAATTATTCCCCTTCGAGTAAATTCATTCAATATTTTGTGACAAAATTAATGCCAGTGTCAGTAGTGTCAAAACGGAATTATGGTATAGATTGAAATTTTTGCATTTGAAAAAATATTTGTTCTGTTAATTGCTGAGCGATCACACTTAGGACTAGAGAAGGCAAAGTATAAGAAAATAAATACCAACGAACACACCCTCAAGTATGCCAACAAACATATTTTCGGGCACCATCTAAACACCTCCTACCTTTCAATATTCGAAACTCCATTTTCTCTAAAGTATTCTTTTCCATTACTAACTTATTTTTCTTCACTAATCGTTGTTGTTGTTTTCCATGTTAGATTTTGCAATGCGGCGCAAATTGGATTTTTTTTTTTTCAGAAAACCCAAAAAATATTTTTTCGAAAATTTTTATATTCAATATTATTTCAAACTTTAGAGGGCTATTGCTGAAAATTTTTGGTGGCTTAGGCTGTAGATTAGCGTTGCCAGATGTCCCGGTTTACCCGGGACATCCCGGATTTCAGACATAAATTCATCTGTCCCGCCGGGACAGCTTTTTTCCCGGGTTGGGACCAGCGTTGCCGATGTGGCACGATCGTGCCATTTTGACACGGAAATTAGCTCGTGGCACAGTGGAACGAAAAGTTTCAATATGGCACATTTTTTTCATTATTTTACCTAAATGCGTTTAAGATAATTGACCAAACCTTTTTAAAAAATAATCCAAACATACAAAGTATTTTTCCACACTTCAATATTTTGGTATCAGAATTTTCTCATCTATTAGAGTGCGAGAAATATGTTCTTTTTGGCGAAATAAGAAAAATTTTTGAGATTGGACTAGCCGAAAGTATTTTTCTTGAAGATTCAAAAACGTTCTACGTTAAGTTATACTTGTATGTTCATTAATATTTCAAAATTTAGGTTGATTCTTTTAGGTTGCCTCACGGAAGTGCATCAGCAGAGCGAGTGTTTTCAAGGCTAAATAATATTAAAACAAACAACAAAAACAGACTGTCATACAAAACAATTAATGCTATAACGTCATATAATGAAACTATTAAGCCTAATAATTGTCTAAAATTCAAACTTCCAGTAAATTTATTTATTTAACTTTTTAAAGCTTTATTACGTCTTTATATTTTTAAATAATAATAATAGGTACTCATCATGTGATGTGAAATAAGTAGTTACATAATACATACTTATTACTTATTATAAACTTGCCAAAAACTCCTGTTTCTGGAAAATACCTATACATGAATACAGGAAGTGATTTTTTGTTTGTTATTTGTTTGTAAAAGTATTTATTTAAAATTTATTTTTAAAGAATAACTTGATTTTTTTTATATGGCACGAAAATGTCACAAATGGCACGTTTTTTCAAAGAGTGTGGCACGATTTTTTTTTTGGCGGCAACGCTGGTTGGGACTCAAACTCAAAAAATAATTCCTAATGTACCTAAATATCTTTCAGTGATAAGGAACAATCACTATATTGCGATTTAACCTTTAGAAATTAATTTCAAAATTTCAATTAAATAAACCTAACTTAACGAAAAATTTATTTTTGTAAACTGACATCTGTCATTAAAATTGACAAAAGAAAAATATTTGCAAATGATAAATGACAAAAAAGTCATTTTTTTTTTTTATAATCTACCCGCGCTCAAGGGATTATGATTACCCTTTAAATGTTTTAACACAGCGCGGGCGTGAAGTTAATGAAGAGAAAGAAGGATAGGAAAGATGTGTGGCACGATGTTCTGAGACTGTTGGTGGTTGTCTCAGATATTTTTATCTCCAGGGATGGCGGCTGAGCTAAAGCGGAGAAATGCCGTGTCTTATTTCTATGTCGCTTATAATTCACATTATTTTATTCGTGTTCATCCTTGTTGGGCATACTAGTTTAACTCAATTACATGCTGTTAGTGTTATGCCTGAACAACATGTAATGAGTAAACCAGCAACCCATTGATGACAATTTTTAGAAGGTTTATAATGGAATTAAAGCGACATAGACGACGGCAGGGATCGAACCTGTCATCATGAGGTTGACAGGCGAGCACACATCCATCGCGCCACGGCGATTTTTGATCTACACCCATTATATGATTTTTACTTGCGACTTATAGGTACTATAAGGCAAGTTATGCATTCGTAAAAAAATCGAACTCGAGATTTTGATCAAAGTTGGCCGATTTTCGTTAAACTTGCGATATCTACCAAGTTTATGGAAAATTTTTTCCTCCAATTATTTTTCCTTTTTTTAAAGATACGATTTTTATTTTTTGTTTGCTTTTTCAAATTTCATTTAGTTAAAGCTAGGTAATGGTTAATGGTAATGGTACGACCGATTTTGATCATTTTTTGAATGTTAAAGCTCCCCAGCAATTTAAATATTATTGTGTATTCAATTTCTATAATTCATATAAGAATTCTATAATTTTAATAAAGAAAATTTGAAATCAAGATATTACTGACTGTACCTACCACAGAACGATTTATTCGACTTTTGAATTTCTCATTATCGGAATAACGGATTTTAATAAGTTTTTGTAAAGAGAAGCTTCTAAAAAGTTTTAAAAACATTGCATTTCAAAACTCTAAAAAAAATATTTTTTTAAATTTTGAAAAAATCAATTTTTCTTTTTTTTTGAAAATTCGATACCTCAAAAACGGCTCAATATCGTTTTTTGTAAATTTAATTTTTATTGAAACAAAATCAAAAACTTCAAATTGACGTACCAATATTTTATCTTAAAAATGATTTAAAAATTTTGTATATAAAAGCTTATATTTTTAAGAAACCACTACAACGGAGTATAATTTTGTTCTTGCATTGATCAATATTTGTTTGAATCACATGGCATCCTGTGTTTAGCTAGTTGGAGCTTGTTTTAGGAGTTGTCTTAGGCCGTGGTTACGGCCAACGCTAGTAAGCTAGTGCGCTAGCCCACGCTAGTTCTCGCTATTTTGTGCTAGTGCGCTAGTAAGAAAATTGTGGACGATCGTTCACGCTAGTTCGATTCGCACTAGTTGGTATTTGATCGTATGGTCTATTTTGAGAGCATCATCAGGATATATTAAGTCATTCATTTGGGAAGAGAAAAGAGTACACAATTTTTACAATTTATTTATTTATAGTTGCATATATGTCTTGTCAAAGACATTTAAAAAATACCCAAATAGTACTAATTTGAACTTGGCGTGAAGTCGGTTTTAATACCAATCTGTTCTTTATGTTTTAATAAATTTCACGAAAAGAATTCGAGTTTTGCTGTGAAAATAGCTTTTTTAAAAGAAAAATGTTTTATAAAAAGAAAGAACCACAACATCATATTTTTTCTGACCGCTGCTGGAAGCATTATGAGTTCCATTCCATCATTTATATGATTTTTTGAGGAAGGACGAACAAACGTTTTTTGAGTACTACAGAATGACCACAAACACTTTTGACTACATTTTGAAAGAAATATATCCAATCATTCAAACTCAAGAAGCGAAATTATCAATTACATCTACAGAAAGACTATCCATAACCCTGTGGTGCGATAAGCAAAATATATATGTTTATCTTGTGTATTTAAATTAAGACCTTAATAATCACTTTTGATATATGTAAACTGAGCTGAAAGTTAAAAATCACCCCACAAGAATTTCTTTTTTTTTTACTTTACTTGTTAATACTCGTAATTGGATGTCCATCACTAGAAAAATTAAAACACTCTTCGCCCTAGTAAGCTTGAAAATCAAATGAGTTTTGATTTACTAGCCTACTAGCGTGGACTAGCGCGCTCTCTTTTACTAGCGTTAAAGCTACTAGCGTGATCTATGACCACGTTATTGATTATCCAAACATTAGATTTACTAGCTTACTAGCGCGGACTAGCCCACTAGCTTACTAGCGTTGGCCGTAACCACGGCCTTAGTCATTTAAAAAATTAATTTTTCTCTAATAACATTAATTTTTAAAATTCTTCAGTAGGGCATTTTATTTATTTTGTCCCGGGCAATATGATTAAATCCCGGGAATTTTTATTATTTAAGCCACTTGTCCCGCCGAGGTGCAAGAAAAATCTGGCAACCCTACTGTAGATCGAGGTGCAGCCATACACACATACAGACTTACAAAATCTCGAGTTCGATTTTTTTTTCCAAATGCAGAACTTGCCGTATAGTACCTATGTTGCAAGTAAAAATGGTCGGCACCAACTGTCTAAAGTTACCCGTCCTCACTGGAAAAGCCTAGTTTTTGAGATTTATTTTGGTAATTCTTTTATATTCATAAAATATATTAGAATTTTAAACATAGGTACTGAACGCAGTTCACAAGTTCTGTCAAATGAAGTGTAACGCGTAGAAATGTTTTTTGGAAGCTCTTAAATCCATACTGCCATACAAGAAAGTAACTTAAATAAGGTTAAAATACTTCTGTCAATGCAACCAAAGAATATATCTAACAAACAAAAATTGTATCAAAAATGCAAGCAAACTTATTGACACAATGCTTGAAGCCAAATGATTGATGCTTATTACGAACACTTAAACCCGCCTATAAGTATAACTTTCTTGAAAAGGACCTTTTCACCAATTGCCATTACCTTCTAGCTAAAGATTGAAGTAAAGCAACTGCACTATTGTCAACTAAATCCAACATCTCCACATCTTTAAGTGACACTTTAATTTGACAAGGATTTTGAGAAATTCTTACTTACCAAGAACTCTATTATGTATGTATGTATGTACTACTTGTAGTATGTCCGAGTTTTCTATCTGATGCTGGACATAGCAAACTCTGTAAGCATCTCACTTTGCTCTTTCAAACTTTCAAACCCTATCAAATGTTTTGTGTTAAAAATCTCTGCCAAAGGTTGACATATCAAATTTCAAACTAAGGGGATGATGTTGAGGAGGGCGAACGAACCAACGGATATTAGTTTTGGCCGTCATGTGGCCAACACTTGGACCAACCGAAACCTATATCCAATATCCCAACTACACCAACAACAACAGTTCTATAAAACCATTTCACAAAATTAATGATGTCTTTCATTGGAACGTGCTGTAGTAACTTGATTAAATTTTCTTCCTCCTCCTCCGCCTACTTCTTGTGGAATACTCGCAAGAAGAAACAGACAGGATGGACTAGGAATAGGATGTTAGAAAACGAAAACAAATCATACAGGACCAAGACGATGGGAGGAAATGAACCGAAATACTGAAGACTAATGAATAATTTGTTAGTGTTTGGTGGAGCTGAGTGTGTTTGTGTATGTGTAGGATCTCCTTTGCCTTTCCCATTTCATCCACAGAGGGAATTCCTCCATGCCCAATCCAAAGCAAGGAACTATTACACAGCCCTCCTCGACACATCTTCGTAAGTATAAATGATTGATTTGACTTCAGTTCAGCCAGCCAGCTATGGTAAGAACTGGTCTATCAAAATCAGAAAGCAAGAGGGGGCTGACAAGGACGACGCACGGTGACGAGGACGACCAAGACGAAGAAAAGAATATCTGAGTGATCGTTGGGCATATGATGCGGTGTCAGGGTTCGATGGAGGACTGCGCCTGACCTCGGTTCAAAGTCAAAAACCGACAACGTCCTGGAGGAACGATATGTGTGCGCTGAAACGGGAAACCAAATGGTCGACAGACCGTGGTGTGTTTCGGATCGGTATTGGTGTTAAATCAATTACTTTTAATTTAATGCGACTGATTTGATTAATAGTCCAATGAAATGTATATTCTTTGTTCTTGATGTTGCTTCGTTGCTTTTTGGGTCGTATTTGCAAGTGAAACTGTAGATAAAACTCATCAAGCTCGGCCTAACTGAACGCAAAGGCAAGCAAATGAATTTAACTCCGAATATGGGGATGTTTTGTCGAATGGAAATGTTAAATTATGCAGCATATTGGACACGAAAATTAAAAACGTCGAGATAAGCAATAGCTGATGGAGTTTTTGAGCTTTCGATTTTTTCTTCTAAATTGGTAATTAATTCATCAATGGAGGTGGAGCGGAGGGTTGAATTTGACAGACAAAATTTAACGCCACTCAAATAATTTATTTCTGTCACAAAAATGCCACAATACTGTAAAAAATGAATTTATCCACAGGGATGTGAGTAGCGGCACTCATGCTTAAGACCATAATGGTGGGTCATACCTACGTCCACAATTCGACTGTGGATTTCAAAAAGAAGAAGGCTATGTTAAAAATATACTACCTCAAGATTGTCTACCAGTGCAGGACGATTTTTTATGTAAGTATTTGTAGAGGATTCCAACAAGAAGAATTTTCGAATACAAATTTTTGAACAGTTAATTTTGCAATGCAAGAGCTCTTGAAGTATTTGCAGAGCCTTGAGAGCAGGGGCCTATTTCACAAATCATACATTACATACAATGTATGATTTTGACAGGTTTGATGTATCATTTCTGTTTCACAGAATTGTTGTATGACCACTGTCATACAACATTGTAATCGACTGGAATATTTCCAATGAGATTCTGTAATTTGATGTAATGTATGATAATCAATTTATTGTAATGATGTATGTAATGTATGTGATGTATGTTCTGTGAAACAGGCCCCAGAATGTAAAAAAAAAATATTTTGGAGTATCCTTCTGATAAGAAGCCGTTGAACCTTTGAAAGCTCTTTTACATGTTTTTATGCGAAACAAAGGCGCATTTAATAAGACCGCGTTTAAAACTGAAATAAAAACGATGGCTGTTAATTCACCAGGTATCAACCTACGTACCGATAAATTTCAATTTACAGAATTCCAATCCAGAGAAAACTTTACAGTTTTGAAGCTGCATCATCATTCAAATGGCCGCATCGGTTTTGCGACTTCGAGCTATGGTTGATCCAATTTTAGATGATTTGTTGGTGAAGACTTAAGACTTGAGGTGATCCAGGAGAAAATGATCGATGGTTGTCAAATTCCATGGTTGCGGCTGTCTATTGAAGAAAGGTCGCCCTAAGTTGCCAAATTTTATTTTATTGGAACAACAGTTCAGATATTGATGAACTGTTGAACCCTAGAAACAGAAAATCAATACCCACCACTATTTTGGACCAAAATCCGGATACCTGTTCAACATTTCTAGGGCCCAATTAGCGAACCTACAACGGCACCGGCGCGCGGCGTCCGGATGAAATGGCAAACTTTCCTAGGTAATTTGACACCTAAATATAATTGATAACTTTGCTAGCTGCTGAAAATTAATAACTGGAAAAACTATCATTGCAATCTGGTTTAGTTTAATTTATTGAATTCAATGAATACCTACACATGAATATACTTCCTTTGAATTAGTGTGAGGCTAAATTTTACAATGATGTGAAGAAAAGATAATATGTACAATTAGGTATATTTTATAACATTTAATTTTAATAAGTTAAAGTTTATAAAAAGTTAAAACTGCACCTTAAATATAAAACAAAAAAAGAAAGAGAGAGACAAAAAATACAATTACATCTCTCTTTAAAATAGATTATAGTTATTTTAGAATTAATTTTGAAAATGAGTAGGTAGTAGTGTTGGGCATAATCGAATGATTTAAATTTTAAAGAATCGAGATATTAGTATTCGAATGATTCAAAGAGTCGAATTATCATTCAAATGATTTTGGAAGGAATATCATAGTAAACAAAAGCAGGAAACAAACACTCAATTTCAAGGCAAAAAAAGCAAAAACAAAACAAAATAAAATGCACGACTGGGTCGCACGAACTTGCTCCTAATATAATAATAATAGACTAATAATAAGTAATAGACTAGGAATTTTAAAAACGAATGTTGTTAAAGAAAACTGTTCAAGGATAAAATTAATTTTTTAAATTTTTTTAGAGACAAAAACAGAATGCTATGCAAATATGAATTTATGCAAGCACAAAAATTATAAGTTCTTGTAGTGGTTTCTTAAAAAAAAGCTTTTATATACAAAATTTTGGTATGCTAACTTTAAGTTTTTATTACTGTACGAATGAAAATTAAATTTCCAAAAAAAAATATTGCACCGTTTTTGAAATATCGAATTTTCAAAAAAAAAATGATTTTTTTTTCAAAAATTCGAAAAATCTTTTTTTTTTAAGTTTTGAAATGCAATGGATTTTAGACTTTTTAGAAGCACCTCTACAAAAAATTTCATTAAAATCCGTCATGTCGATAATGAGTAATTCAAAATTTAAAAAAAATATTTCTATGGTGGGTACAGGCTGTAATATCTTAATTTCAAACCTTTTTTTATTAAATTAAAGGTCGTTAAAATTAATTGAAACAAAAAAATTTTTATTCTAGGCTCCGTTTTCGAGAAAATACGATTTTTGAAAGTCATTTTTTGACATTTGTAAATTTTGAAATTTTTTTTTAAAAATCCACAACATTTTTTTTGAAAATTTGAATATGTACATAATTCTATTTAAATTTTTGGGGAGCTTTAGCAAAAAAAAATGATCAAAATCCGTTGTACCGTTTTTGAGAAAATCAAAAACAAAAAAAATCGTTCTTTGGGGGGTACCCTCAATATCTATTTTTTGGAAATGTTTTTTCATTCAGTACCTAGCTTTAACTAAATAAAATTTTTTGTATCTATTTTTTTCAAATCTGTCGTGCAGTTTTTGAGAAAAAAAATATTTACAAAAATTCGTATGGCAGGTCCCGTTATTTTTGGTCTTAAAAAAAAAAAAAAACAGGGGTGGCCGTGGCGCGATGGATGTGTGCTCGCCTGTCAACCTCATGATCACAGGTTCGATCCCTGCCGTCGTCTATGTCGTTTTAATTCCATTAAAAACCTTCTAAAAATTGTCATCAATGGGTTGCTGGTTTACTCATTACATGTTGTTCAGGAATAACACTAACAACAAGTAATTGAGCTAAACTAGTATGCCCAACAAGGATGAACACGAATAAAATAATGTGAATTATAAGCGACATAGAAATAAGACACGGCATTCTCAGCTTTAGTTCAGCCGCCATCCTTCAGTCTCAGAACATCGTGCCACACATCTTTCCTATCCTTCTTTCTCTTCCTAACTTCGCGCCCGCGCTGTGTTGAAACATTTAAAGGGTAATCTAATCCCTTGAGCGCGGGTAGATTATAAAATAAAAAAAAAAAAAAAAAAAAAAAAACGTCCGGGGCGAAAAAATTAAAAATGATATCTACCAAGTTTGAAGAAAATCGGCTGAGCCGTTTAGACTGTAGTCAAACCGACAGATAGACAGACAGAATTGCGAGACCGACTTTTTTAGTCTTCGCTATCATCGTAAAGTCAACTTTGATCAAAATCTGGATTCCGTTTTTTTTCGAATGCATAACTTGCCTTATAATTTTAAACCTTTATTTGAATATAAGAAGACCTGTTATACAAATAACCAAATTCTAGAGTTCTCGATTTTGTGTGTTTTCTTTTCTTTCTTTTCGTTCAATATTCGCTTCTCGGTCTCGAATAGGCACTCGAGTGATGAGTCCTCATTTCGCTTAGAGAAAGTAGATAAGAAAAAATCATTCGAATGATTTGAGTATTCGAATGATTTGTGTGAAGAATCGCGATATCTCGAGATATTTAGGCCTATGCTGCCACATCTGTTATTCTGTTATAGATTTTCTGTTATGAATTATAAAAGATTCCCACCTTAAAAGATCTTTTATGATTGGTATTCAAAGGTTCGAACTTTTATAAAAGTCTGTTATGCTACTTCGAAAACGAGATCTGTTATGAAACTGAACTAAATCTGTTATCATAATCAGCTGTGATTATGTAAAATATTTCATCTGACATAATTAAAATGGATGACAAACAAAAAAGTAAACTCTTAGGCTAGGCGCGCACATTCAATTTTTAGTTGGACAACTATTGTTTGGTTGCTTATAGAAAGCAGATGAACTATTTGGTTGAATTTCCGCGCAGGTGTATATAATTATATGTTACACAAAATAGCGAACTCATTTTAGGCAATCGCTTAGTTTGTATCAAAACACAAAATTTAAGTTGTTCGAACCAAGAAGTTGCGAAACTATAAATTGAATGTGCGCGCCTAGCCTAAGGCTATAGGTATTGGTATCCATACAATGGAACACGATTTTACCTCATATGTTTCTGGGAATACCATGGCCATACTCTACTTATATGTTTATATGGTATGTGTTTTAATATATTTTCTTTCATTTGTCTCCTTTAAAGAACATTTCGTTTACGAAATAAAAGATAAATATTCATTTTTACATGATGCACCTGTGTACTCATTGAAATCTTTTATGATAAAAGTCACAGAAGTTTGTATTTTATTCTTTTAGGCTACATGGTTTTTGAGTATGGATTTTATTGAAAAATACTACAAAAATTCGGAAACGGAATAAGTTATCAAAGGAAATTGTATATATTAGAATTCAATTAGTATTCAGAAATTTGACACACGGTCAATTCTATGTTATCCAAATATATAACGTGCGGTATTGTTAAAAGCTACGTTAAGCCTTCGCCTGCTGACTTCATCGCATTTGCAATAGATCTCACACCCGTATGTAAGTATTGATATACATAACTACCGTCTTAGCCAATAACAAACGAGTTGTAATAGGGGCGTAATATTACAAGGACCATAATGTGCGGAGTACTCCTTATACCTTGCCAACGGCAGCATTTATATGAGCATCCCATGGACACTGTACTTTTAAACAACATACCGAGATTTCTTGCAGTTGAAACATAATCAGTGCGTAAGTTATGTATAAGTTAGGGAAATATTTAAGGTTTAGAGTCTTCCAACTTATAACTATGCATTTGATTTCATAGGGTTCAAAAACAAACCATTAGATATTGACCAGCGAGAAATGTCTTCGAGGTCCCTATTAATTAAGTATGCGCAATTTTCAATAAGCCCAAGAGGACAACTTTTGTATAATTGTACATTGTCAGCATACATTTGGATTTAAAGATAAAAGAGAGAAAAGAAGAGGTCCTAAGATAGAACCCTGAGGGACTCCTCTAGTTGTTGGAAGGTAGGTTGAGGTTTTTCACGCCATCAGTACTGCGTAATGCAAGCATTTGTAACAATATTTCTTTTCTCTTCGGGGTTTTTCACCTTTAGATACTGGGAAACATCAGCTTGTCACAGTCATCATTTAGCGTGGTGTTAGTTGTTAGTAAATAAATATACTCGTACATAATATAGCCTATTGCCTATCACTCTACTAAAAAACGAACAAATATGACAAACAAAGAAATAATAAATATTAATCTCAATAAAATCAGCAGCTACAAAAATAACCATACAAGTCAAATACTACTTGCTATAAAAACAATAAATTATTATGAATTAAACAACTTTTTTTTTACAAAAACTTATAATGCGTGAGTTTCGAATACTTAATGAGAACGCCCATACAACCTGTGCTTAAGTGTAAGCTTTGAGTAACTCAAATCGAAAACATCATGGTTTACATTAGCCTCATGATACGTGTCAAAGGTTCATTGAGACCATAATTGGTACGATGGAAGTCTATATGAAAAATTTCAGAGTTCCGAGAACTGTGGCTTTTAGCTTTAAAACGAATTTGTTCTATAAGAACCAGCCAATCTATAGAACCAAGCAAGAGCTGGTGTAAAAACATAACTTTCCGAATTCAGGTTTAACAGAAGAAGGCGATTGCTATATGGAGGAAGATGATTTGGGTCACTCCAATTAAGATGACTTAATGCGAAGCGTACATTTTTACGTTAGACAGATTCGATTCGATCAATGTGTATTGAGTAAAGTGGCAACCATACAGAACTAGCATATTCTAATTGGGGACAAACAAAGGTGTTGAACAACGAAGATGTTACAAGACTACACGAAAATGCCTTACTCCAACGCTTAATAAATCCAAGCATTGAGTTTGCTTTACTGACAATTTTCTCAATGTGGTGTGGAGTGAAAAGTCAAGATTTTGCGAGAAGTGAACGCCCAGGTCGCATGCTGTTTCTACCTTACTTAGAATGGCTTGATTTATGCTGTAATTGTAACATGTTGGGTTTTTTCTTCTTAGTAACATGATCATTATCTAAGGCAAGTCGAATATCTTCAAAGATGTTTATAATAGCAGTAGTGCAACTATGCTTTTGACGGAAGCCATACTGCTTACATTAGAGGATGTTTTGAGCTATGAGGTGGGTGTTGAGTTATTTTTGTACAATCTTCTCGAATATTTTTGACAAGGCAGGTAGTAAAGATAGTGGTCTAAGCTCATTTCTCCTACCATTTTTTGGTATTGGCAATATTTTAGCATGTTTCCATTGAGTTGGGAATGAACCAGTCCTTAATATTGTATTGAATGTATGAGTTATTTATGGCAGGACAATAGGTTTTATGGACTTAATGAACACGGGATGTATTCTGTCAATGGCTAAAGCATTGGATTTTATAGATAAAAGACTTTCAACAATGTCCATGCTATTCACACATCTTCCATGCTATTCACACAATTACATAAAGAAAGAAACGTGAGTCGAGTATCGGAAAGAAGAAACGTCATCTAAATAGGAGTGAGTATTGGAAATTTCTGGAAACGGTAACGCGATAAATTCCTGATTTAAAGGCGTTCTCATCACATATTCAGTTTTCTCTACCTAGGCCCATCTGTGTTAAGTTCTTCAATAGTTGACCTCCATTCATAGAAGAATTAAGTTTTCTATAATACAATTGGATGTTTGCTGTTTTTATTTAGTGAATTACGGTTACCCTTCCCACATCGAGAACTAAAAGTTATAAAGCTAAAACCAGGATGCCATGTGATTCAAGTAAATATTAGTTTATGAAAGAACAAAAATTGTAAGTCGTTGTAGTGCTTAAATATTATTAAGAAAAAATGTTGGTACTGTTACAATATCAGATGAAACACATTCAATCTATATTGAGTTTAACAAGGAACTAACTTTATTAAAAGCGAAATAAGAAAAGAAAGTTAAGTACATAGTAATTACAATCATAAAGCTTTAGTATAAGAGAAAGAGTTCATGTAAAAATTAAGAATATTAAGAATATTGTATTGCGTGTTGCCATTAGTGTACAAATTCAAATTAACTTCAATAGGTACACCAACTAAAAGTTTTTATTACTGTACGAATAAAACTTACATTTCCGAAAAAAAATATTGAGCTGTTTTTGAGATATCAAATTTTCGAAAAAAAAGAAATTTGTTTTCAAATTTTGAAATGCAATGTTTTTCAAACATTTTAGAAGCTTCTCTATAAAAAAAATTCAATTAAATCCGTTATACTCATAATGAGAAATTCAAAATTTGAAAAAATGTTATGTGGCAGTAATAACTCAATTTCAAAATTTTAGAATTAATTTATAGATCGTAAGAATTAATTGAAAGCAAACAAATTTATTAAAATTCTAGGCACCGTTTTCGAGAAAATTATGATTTTTGAAAACAATTTCTTAACATTTGCAGGGTAAAATACAATTTTTTTCTCACATCTTGTAAATTGTATTAAGAAACTTTTATTTGTCAAGTTTTAAAAAAATCGAGCGTGGCGTTTTCGAAATATTAAGTTTTGAAACAAAATTTGAAATGACTGAGAATCGAACCCAAGTAATTTTGCATGACATTGAGAATGATGAAAGTAAGATTATTAAGCTTGATATTTCAAAAGTATTTAAAAGAGGGTAGCATCAAGCTCCTTCATCGATTCCAACGAAATCTGGCGTGCCCCAGGGCTCCGTTTTGTCTCCAATTCTCTTCCTCATATTCATCAATGATCTTCTGTCTGAAAATTCGAATGCATAAGATTGTTTTGCTGGCGATAATACTCTCAGCTTTTCATATTTCTTTGAAGATTCACACTCCTGTTCTTTGGGTGTTGAACTCCACAGGGCAATGTATGAGAAGATCATTTAATTCTAATCTTTGATCTTGAGAAAATTGTTCAAGGGGAAAATAACAGACCGTTTAGAATGCTTCGAAAACTCAATTCTGTCTCCTGTAGAACTTGCATCGAAGAAACTGACAAACTTTCGATTTTCAGAATGTGTGTTACCATTCACCTTCTGTGTAGATAACGACCAGATCCATGATATCGCAAAAAATACCGCAAAATATTTTTGGGTTTCCTACGCCCGTCTGTGCAAGAAATGTGTCTCCCCTTCTAATCTGGCCGAAACGTATGTATGTCCGTCCGAAGTTTGAGTTTAACTTTATAACTTTTTTCTCGAAGTTCTCATCAATTTATCCTCGAACGCAATTTCAAACGTACTATAAATGATAGAGATTCTTTATTTAGCCGCACGAAAAGAATGTAGAATGGTTTACTCAGAACTTGTTTCCCTCTCATTCTGAATTACCTACAAAAAAAATTTGGAGTGTATTTCTCAAATTTGGCTTAGTTTTCGAGTTATGTATGTATAATTGTAAACAACATAGAAATGTGACCATTCTCTCAGAAAAACAAGTGCGAAATTGGAAGAATTTTGTAGTTTAAGTTAAAGTCCCATTCAAACTTTCTCCTTTACTGAAAGCCTTTGAAAAATTATGAAATTTAATATAAATTTTTATCGCCCAAATCAAAAACAGCTAAAAATCGACACACATATACTCGTATTCACCCCTGTTCTGATTTTCGTTCCGAATTGAATTTGTAACCGAAATTGATTTTCGTACGGATTTGAAAACGAGGTTCTTAATTTCGTACGAATTTGCCTTGCATTCAGACAGGTTTTCTGTTACACATGTGTCTTCCCCTTCCTAAAATTAAAAAAAATAGTTTTTGAAGATATATGTACATATTTTTAAAAATATGTACCTACATATATGTACTTACATACATTTTTAGATTTACGAATTCAAATTCTCCAGACAAAATCGAAACGAAATGAAAACGAAAGTATTACAGGGGTGATTATCAAAAATATGAAAACAAAATATTAATGAAATTTAATTCTATCCAAACTAAAATTGTGCAAATCTAAAAATGTCACAGTGCCCAAAAATTATAATTATAATATTTTACTTTTACTTTATTTTACTGCTAGTTATGATGACCTAAAAATTTATGAACTACTACTAGCTTTATTTGACACTTGCATGAATATAAAGTCAATGAAATAGGTATGTATATTCTTTTGCTACTTAGTAACCGTCAAAAATCTTATATCGCAAAAGCAACTTACTTACAAGTTGTTGGAGGACTGAAAAATTCGAAAAAGTTGGTCAAGACAACCCCACTCGATTATGGGAGAGGATAGAATCCACTATTCCCGTCACATCAAGGCGAACATCCCCAGGGTATCGTAATGTAGCAAATGTGAACAACGAGCCCTTTGGTTTTATTACATTTGTCTCTGTGTCCTTCGAGGACCGCCAATCAATTCGATTCCATTTTGCCGAACCGTACTTAAGATGTCAAAGTCGAGTCCATCCGCCGCTGCCACCGCTTCTGCTGCAAACACATGTGTGTATCATGATGATCCATAAAAATGGAAGGATACTATCGATGTAATGGTCATGTTTATCGTTGGCCCATTATCATCAATGGCAGGAAAGGACAACGTGCATTATGGTCTGTCGAATTTAAGGACATATCCTTTTACTACCTTAGGCAGGTTTAGGGTGAATTTTGGGAGTTTTTTGTTCATTGCCCACAGATGAGTCCTTTTTTTATTTTCTGCATTGTTGAACGTCCTTTTACGCTGAAGAAGCATAATTTCAATCGAAAGACGATACTCGTTTATGCCCCATCGATTCCTGAGTAGAAGCATAAGTGTGGCATTTAATGTTCTCCTTTGGATGACTTATTCAATTTCAATGCATTAATTGTCAAGGAGAAGAAGCATAGGCAATCAAGCAATTAATGACATAATTATGGCGCCCTTATTTGCTCCTGCCTAAGGATATACTATATGGTTGGTATTTTCACCCGCACTTCAAGTACTGCATGGAATAAATCAGTAGCACTCCTCCCGCTGCTGCTGCTACTGTGGCAATTTATGTTAATTGAACGCTTCCGAGAATGCTTTGATCTTGTCAAATTTGTGACTAATTGCGACACCTTCCACCTCCATTCGGGGACCCTCAGTATACTTCCATGCGGATAATGACACTTATATGTGCGTTGACGAGGAACATCTTGTTGACATCTGGAACCTATGTATATGGGAGATGTGTGAAAGGACGAGAAAGACGACGGCAACGAAAACGAAAACCCATCACTTCGAACTCGAGGTGAGGACAGGTGCAATCTCTAGGCTCTTCGAACACTTCCAGGGGATGTGCATGGAAAATAATTAATAGCACTCCCTCTCCCCCAAATATATTCCGGGCTGATGCATGATATGCGTTTCGTGCCTATTTGATTAAGTGATACGAATTTGATGCCGATGGGGATGTAATCAATCGTCTCGCAGATTGGATGGTTTTGTTTAGAATTTATGGGCTTGGGAAGATTTAAGGCTGTGTCATTACAAGCGTTGGATTCGTTTCGAAGTAATATGCATATTAAATTGTTTGGCTGGCTTTAAGGAATAAGTCCATAATGATAAGTTTTACATTTGATAACTATACTCAAATAAATTTTCTATGGTATTGTATTAATAGGTTAGAACTTAAGGAAAATTCAATACATACATTTTAGCAACAAAAACCTTCGGCCATCTTCAGATCCCACTTCTGATACCAATGTTATACATTTTGAGGATGAGAGGCCGAATATCTAAAAAAAAAATTAAACCAAAGTATTTGTCTAAGTCAAATAAAATTAAAAATTTGTTTTTATTCTGGACTTTTCTTTAAGCTGATATCATATAATATACACTAGCCAACTAGACGAAGCTTGTCGAATGGTCAAAGAGAAGAAGATGCCTTTAATTGTTTTAAGTGAAATAATCAATTTATATCTTTTTACTTGCGATGCATATGCACTATGTGTAAAGTTATGCATTCGTTAGAGAAAACAAACTCGAGGTTTTGTTCAAACTTGTCACTATATGAACAAAAAATTGCGGCTCACCTGTCTGTGGGTCCATTAGACTTCAGGCTAGACAACTTAGTTGATTTTTTTTAACTTAGTAGCTTACACTATTTCTTTTTTTAAACACCATAAATAATGATATGTACATATATTAACAAATTTTTTTTCGAAAATACTGATTCCTCAAAAACGGTTCTACCTATTTTTATGGAAAAAAATTTCTTTTAATAAAAGATGACTATAGCCTTAAAAAATTTCAGAAAAATGGTGAATAATATACCTCCTTGAACCATTTTTACTTGCGACTTATAGATACTATAATTACATACATATAAGGCAAGTTATGCATTCGGAAAAAAAATCGAACTCGAGGTTTTGATCAAAGTTGACATTACGATGAAAGCGAATACCAAAAACGTGGGTCTCGCAATTCTGTCTGTCTGTCTGTCGGTTCGACTATAGCCTAAACGGCTCGGCTGATTTTCTTCAAACTTGGTAGACATGCGTCTTGATTTTTTCTCCCCACACATTTTTTTCTTTTTTTTTTTAAGACCAAAAATAACGGTACCTGCCATACGATTTTTTTTTTCGAAATTTTATAAATATTTTTTTTTTCTCAAAAACTATCCCACAAATTTTTTTAAAAAAAATTAAAAAAATTTCATTTAGTTAAAGCTATAAAATAGTTGAAAATTTTTAAAAAAAAAAATGGTTATTTTTGGTACCCCCTTGGAACCAATTTGTTTGGTTTTTGATTTTCTCAAAAACGGTACCACCCATTTTGATCATTTTTTTTATGTTCAGGCTCCCCAGCAGTTTCAATATTATTGTGTATTCAAATTTTCAAAACAAAAAATGTTTTGGATTTTTAAAAACATTTTCAAATTTGTTTTCGATTTTTTTAAAACTTGATAAATAAAAGTTTTTTAATAAAAATTATAAGATGTAAGAAAAAAAATGTATTTTACCTAAAAATAACAAATGTTAAAAAATGGTTTTCGAAAATCGTATTTTTCTCGAAAACGGTTCCGAGAATGTTGCATAATTTTTTTTCTTTTGATTGATTTTTACGATCTATAATCAAATAAAAAAAAATTTAAAGCAAGATATTACTGACTGTACCTACCAAAGAACTATTTTTTCAAATTTAGAATTTCTCAATTTCGACAAAACGGATTTTAATGAAATTTTTTATAGAGAAGCTTCTAAATAGGTTAAAAACATTGCATTTCAAAACTTAAAAAAAAAAAGTAATTTTTGAGTTTTTGAAAAAAAATCAATTTTTTTTTTTGGAAAATTCGATATCTCAGAAACGGCTCAATATTTTTGTTTGTAAATTTAATTCTTGTTTGAAAAATAATAAAAAGTTTAAATTGGCCTTCCAAAATTTTTTCTTAAGAATGTTTTAAAAATTTTGTATATGAAAGCTTATTTTTTTAAGAAACTAGTACAGACTTATAATTTTTGTTCTTGCATAAGCTAATATTTGCTTCAATCACATAGCATCCTGTTTTTAGCTCCAACTACTAAAGGAGCTGTTTTATAGTCTATTAAAAAATGAATATCATGCTTATGAACAGTTTTTCTCTAATAACATTAATTTTTGAAATTCTTAGTCGTTTACATAAGAGCAAGTTCGTGCGACCCAGTCTTGTATTTTATTTTATTTGAATATAATTTTATTGCAGAGGCTTCTGGGAAGTTTAAATAAATTAATGATTGAATTAGGTATGGAGGGTATTGCACTGCGACTTAGAAATCTGGATCTGGAGAATCTGCAAGAGGGGATATGTCGCTCTCTTCAACTTGGTATTGTCCCAGAATGGTTTTTCCTTTGGTCCATGACAATATTTTCCAAATTCGTATGTGGTCCATTGTTTCATTCATTAATCCAAAAAAATGCGCCTCGGCGCTTAATATAATTTCCCAATCACCGAACGAACGGTGCTTCGGTGTGGTCTATGGTCTTGAATGTTGAGCTCCTAGGTCAGTAGAGTCTGATACACGTGTAGGCCCAATTCCCGACACAAAATTCGCCAAGTTGACGTCTGCGAAAGGCTGAGTGCTTGTACAGGACAACGAATCGACTGCCTCAGGATTTGTTGTACACTTTCACTTTTTTATCTTTGACACATGTCATCAAAAAAAAAAACGAAATCTACCCGCGCCAATTAAAGAAACAAGATTGAAGATGAAATAGCAATTGTTGGAAAACTCTGATTATCAAAAAATGGAAGGGACAACTGAAGCCATTCCACAGTCGTGTAGTGGGCTAAAGAAAGAATCTCTATACCCGACAATGCATCCGAAAATAGAGACTTGGAGAAATTATTTGCTCGCTGGCATTTATTTACAATTGACCAAAAGCTTATACGGAATTAAAAAAAAAATGAAATGCACGACTGGGTCGCACAAACCTGCTCCTATGTAATAGACTAGGAATTTTAAAATGAATGCTAATAGAGAAAACTGTTCATAAATAAAAGTTATTTCTTAAACTCTGTTAGGAGTAAGAGATAAAAACAGAATGCTATGCAAATACAAATTTATGAGAGAACAAAAATTATAAGTCATTGCAGTGGTTTCTTAAAAAAATAAGTTTTTTTTTTTATAAAAAAATTTTAAAACATTTTTAAGAAAAAAAATTTAATACCCCATTTTAAAGTTGTTATTATTGTTCGATTAAAAATTAAATTTATAAAAACAAATATTGAGCCGTTTTTGAGATATTGAATTTTCCAAGAAAAATAGATTTTTTTTTTCAAAATTCAAAAAAAAATATTTTTTCCCAAAGTTTTGAAATGCGATGTTTTTTAAACCTTTTAGAAACTTCTCTATAAAATATTTCATTAAAATCCGTTATGCCGATAATGAGAAATTCAAAATTCGAAAAAATCGTTTTATGGTCGATAGAGTCAGTAATATCTTGTTTTCAATTTTTTTATTAAATTATAGATCGTAAGAATTAATGGAAAGAAAAACAAATTTTGCGAAATTCTCGGAACCGTTTTTGAGAAAAATACGATTTTTGAAAACCATTTTTTAACATTTGTATGTTATTTTTAGGTAAAATAAAATTTTTGTTCTCATATCTTGTAGATTATACTAAGAAACTTTTATTTATCAAGTTTCAAAAAAATTGAGCATGGAGTTTCCAAAATTTTGAGCATTCAAAAAAAAATTTGAAATTACAGTCCACTCTCTCTAAGTCGAACTCCCTCTAAGTCGAAGTTGCCTCTAACACGAACACATTCTCTTGATTATTGACCTATTTTCTTTCCCTCTAAGTCGATTTTTTTTTTTTTGCCGAAAAAAAATCTCTCAAATCGCAACTCGTTATTGTTTGTAATTCTTATTAAAACATCAAGCACACAATCGAACACTTCCATTCTCTATGTTGCATCGCCTGCGCCATCACCGTCATGTCAGTGTTTCTATACCTGCAATTTACAATATTATCAAATACAAAAATCTGTTCCTAAAAAGATATTCATAAAAAAATTGCAAGGCATTAAAAAAGCATTTTTGTTGGTTAGATTCCATTCCAACTTCCAAACATTTTGTGCCTTATTTGAAAGCAGTCAAACTATGCCACTGAAGTTCTCTATGGTCAACTTTTCTTCGCACGCAAACTCCTACAGATTATTCTAACTATCTCGGTACGTATCTCCAATTTAATGAGCTTTCCAACTCATTATACTTGCATTACTTAATTATGATGCAAGTCAACCTTATTAATGATCCTAAATCCTTTTACCAATTCGTCAATCATAAAAGAAAATCCGATGGGTACCCAACTTCTCTCTCCTTCAATAATATAACATCAAATGATCCACAAACTATTGCCAACTTCTTTGCCTCGTTTTTCAAACAATCTTTCACGGATGATACCTTTGAACCTGACTCTGCCTATTTTAATTATTTACCAAATTTTTCGCTTGGGCCATTTCTCCCACCTACTATCGATCCAATTATTGTGGAAAATAAGTTAAATCAGCTTAATGATGACTTCTCTCCTGGTCCAGATGGACTCCCAGCTATTCTCCTAAAGAAATGTTCATCATCACTTTCCCTTCCTCTATCGAAAATCTTCAATCTTTCCCTTTCTCAAGGTGAATTCCCTGAGATATGGAAGAGTTCCTTTATAATTCCAATACACAAAAAGGGTCCAAGAGGCGATGTCATCAATTATCGTCCTATCGCCAAACTCTCATGTATCCCCAAACTCTTTGAAAGCATACTTCATGAAATTTTAAGCTTTCACTGTAAATCCCTCATTTCTCCCATACAACATGGCTTTCTTAAATGTAGATCAACTACCACTAATCTTGTTGAATTTGTGTCATTTACCCTCTCTGCCTTAGAGAATGGTAAAGATGTCGATGTCATTTCCACTGATTTTAGTAAAGCCTTCGATAAAATCTCCCATAAACTTATCCATTTCAAACTATCCACCTTCGGTTTCGAACCCATTCTTTTAAAATGGATTTCTTCCTATCTGGAAAACCGTTACTACAGTGTTCGTTTTAGATCCACTTCCTCTTATCCTTTCTTAGCCACGTCCGGAGTCCCTCAAGGCAGCCACTTAGGGCCTCTCCTTTTTATTCTTACTATTAATGATATTGAATTGGTCATCAAAAAATCCCATATCTCTTTATGCCGACGACACTAAATTTTTCAAAACCATTTCTTCTGCACAGGACTCTACTCTTATCCAAATTGATCTCAATAATTTTTCAGTTTGGTGTCTCAAAAACTGCTTATACTTAAATATCACTAAATGCCACTCAATCACCTTTTCACGAAAACGTTTAAAATCTACTCCCCGTATCTATTTTCTTCATAATCAACCCCTATCTATTGTTAACTCGATACGTGATCTCGGCATATTATGTGATCAGGAGCTTAACTTCATCTCCCATTATGACGACATAATTCTCAAGGCCAATTCCGCACTTGGTTTCGTCAAACGATGGTCCAAGGAATTCTCCAACCCATATGTGACCCGATCCCTCTATGTTACATTTGTCCGCCCCCTGCTTGAATACGCCTGTCAGGTGTGGTCCCCCTACCAACAAGTCCACATCGCCAGAATTGAGAGTATCCAACGTCGATTCCTTCGCTTTGCTCTTCGAGGACTTTCCTGGAATAATCCCCTAATCCTACCTCCTTACCTAGATCGCCTTAAACTAATTAACCTTAATTCTCTAGAAGAACGAAGAAAAACTTATGAAATTCTCTTCATTCATAGTCTTCTTACAGGTTCTATTGACTGTATAACTCTTTATAACTCCATCTTCCTTAATACCAACCCCCGCAACATACGAAATCCCCTTCTCTTTTATATACCCACCCACCGTACGTCTTATGGCTCAAATGAACCAGTCTCACGTATGCTAAGGAATGTCAACTCAAACCCAATAACCTTCGACTTTAACCTTAGTACCCCTTGCCTAAAACTCCGTCTCTTGAATCAATTCCCCCACTAACCAAAATTCGTAGCTATAAGTTTTCTTAGTTTTAAGTTAGATTAAGCTATAGCTTGTATTAAGCCTAATAAATGGGGGTATTGCCCCACCAAAATTAAAATTAAAATTAAAAAAATTAAAAATTAAATCATTGTGGATCTGTGTATTGGAAAAAAAGGGGGAACGTGGAAGGGAGATTCCAATTGCAATACATTACAAATTACAATTACATTTTTTTTTAAATAATTAAGTTGAAAAAACATTTTTCTTAATACATTATGAATTAATGAGCGATAAAAGTAAGAAGCTTAGTTTTATTTATTTTACCTATCTTATTTATTTATTTTATTTGTTATTTAATTCAGTAAATCATTTAAAAAAAATCTCTCTAACTCGAATTTTTCTAAAACTCCCTCTAACTCGAACTAGTTTTGATATCCCGTGAAAGTTCGACTTAGAGGGAGTCCACTGTATTTTTAAAAATCCAAAAAAAAATATTTTTTTTTTTTGAAAATTTGAATACATAATAATATTGAAACTGCTGGGGAGCTTTAATATAAAAAAAATGATCAAAATCGGTTGTACAGTTTTTGAGAAAATCAAAAAGAAAAAAAATGGTTCCAAAAATAACCAAAAATAACTATTTTTTGGAAAATTTTTTTCAACCATTACAAAGCTTTAACTAAATGAATTTATTTGATTTTTTTTTAAATTCTGTGGGACAGTTTAAAAAAAAAATATTTATAAAATTTTGAAAAAATCGTATGTCAGGTATACTGTTATTTTTGGTCTTAAAAAAAAGAAAAAAACATGTGGAGGTATAAATTAAAAACCATATCTACCAAGTTTGAATAAAATCGGCCGAGCAGCTTAGGCTGTAGACGAACAGACAGACAGACAGACAGACAGAATTGTAAGACCCTATTTTTTCGTATTCGCTATCATCGTAATGTTAACTTTGATCAAAATCTCGAGTTCGATTTTGTTTACGAATGCATAACTTGCCTTATACATAGTATATGTATATAAGTCGCAAGTAAAAAAGAATGAGATGGCCAATACTCTGATAAGAATGGTTTCACATTTCCATGGGGTAAACAACATATATAACGGATAGTAGAAATACTTATTTTATCAACACATTGCCGGTAAGGGAGGGGAAACATTTCAACATGACTTTTCCACTTTTAATCATCTTCAGAGACAAAACTTAAGTCCGTCTACAAAATGTGCTGTGAACCAAAACAAACATAAACACTTACCTAGATAAGTCTTATCGATTCATACGATACTCAAGTCCTTACAGATAAAATTAATTTTCTGAACTTATATTGTTATTAACATTTATGCAAAGTTACATAGTAATAATATAATGACGTAATAAATTTCAGAAATACAACTGTATTATCTGTAGATGCGGTTCACATTTAATAAAACATTATTTTTAATTATTAATAGTATTTCATCTTAAGTGATGGTCTGCCAGAAGCCAAACAGCATTTCAGGTCTTTTACTTTATAACGCCTCATGTCTACACTCGGAAATCAATAGTCGGTCCTCGAACTGCCACTGGTCCAGTCCCAATGTGCCACACAAACAAGAAATCCTCTTTAGCTTCTTCAAAACAATGCTTGGTTATGGCAAGTTGGGGGTGGGCGGCTACGATATACAGTTAGAAAGACACTTGAAGTTATTAAATCAGTGATGCTTAAATTTGAAACCCCAACCAGGGGCAGGCCTGGCCCGAAAGTTAAGAACAAGAGATCCAGAGACGGAGAAGAAGTCAGTATCAGCATTAGTATATATTCGCCTAATGATGGCTCTCCATAATGTGTCACCAGGGTTACAAAGGACAATCGATTTCTCTTCAAGTTTACACTCCGTAGTTACAGTATGCCTTAATGTATTTTATAAGTATCTGCAAACACATACCTATACAGATATAACACTGTGTATAATGTAGGTATATGGACGACTTATAAGCCCAACGAACATGGCTGCCAACGACAACGAACGACTGATATCTTCTTCCTGTACAACCCAGCTGTATCCTCTGCCTTGCCTTGTTGTCCTGCTGCTTCTTCGAGTCATTGCCGCCTGCTATATCACCCGCTCAGTATCACTCCAACTCAGACGGGCCGGGCCACAACGTAAATAGTAAATTCTTATTATACGGTTGAGAAGAATCTCGGTTACCCGTAGAGACTCCACAAGGTTGGTTGGACATCTTTACAATTAGACGTCGGTGTCAAAGGTGAAATTGGATCTTTTGTTATTGTCAGCCCGGTGACGATGACGATGACGACGACCGACGACGCACCCACCACCCGACCGAACCCATGCAACTCGAATGGACAAATTGGCGATGAAGATGATAACTAAAGGTTTTCAGGTGACTAGTGAACTGTTCAACTACACACGGATATGAACGTATGCTTCGTTGACACTGCTTATTATCCTCCAGAGAATTCCAAAATAATCAGCTTGAAAATGTTAGATAGGTAGGTACGAGTTCTGGATAATTCTGTAGTTGGTTTTAAAGTCAAAAATGTTCATAAGCTTTCTACAGAGAGAGCAAGAAACTTCAATGATTGTAACTAAGGAAATCACTTACTTAAGTTGGGAATCCTTAGTTTGAAAAAGGGTTTGAAAAGTTCGAAACCAAGATTTTTATTGCATCTTAATTTATAAATCGTTGGTGCGGATGTACATACGTCTGAGCATCACGACAGAACCACCGAAGATATCCAGCTTATGTTCACACTTTATGTTCATGTGGTGGTCCGTATTGTTTGTGTTTATGTTACACCGCCATGAGATAAGAATGTTCAAATAGATGGATGAAATTGCCTTCTCATTTCTAGAAAAGTTTGAATTTATGCAAACAAAGATTAAAAATTTTTTAATTTTTAAATTATTTTTTTATATAACAAAATTTCTTAAAAATTTTTCGAGACAAAAATTTGAGACCCCAATTATAAGTATATAGTAATAAAGATTTTATGAAAGAATTTCAACAAATAATGGTTCAAACGTTTTGAAGATTTTGATTTTTCAAAATAAAAATTTGGATTTTTTTATAAAAAAAAACAACAAATATTTTTTCGAATATTTTTATATAAAATATTTTTATAAATTTGAAGGAGCTACTGTTAAAAAATATTGTTCAAAATCGCTAGAGCCGTTGATGAGAAAATCGAAAGTCAAAATGACGGTTCTATGACAGGTACAGTTAGTCAATTATTTTCCTTAAATTGTTTTTGGCCAAAATGTAGTCCATGCCCATAGTAGCACATCTCATTTTTTTGTATCAAAATTGTTAGAGCCGTTCTCGATAAATAAAAGATTTAGCATTACGGCTGTATGGAGGGGGGGGGGGGGGTACCTTTAGTTTTAGTTTCTTCTCTACGGAATCACCGAAGTACCGAGTTTTGAGAAAATACCTTCAATAGTTTAGGCCGTCCACTCGGACCACTACCTCGTTGTAGCCAAGATTCGGCTGCGGATACTCGTATCCCGACCCAAGCCGAAACAAGGAAGTACTGCGAGGAAGTTCGACGTTGGACGCTTACAATCGCAAGAGATCGCAAGGTCCTTTTCCGATCGAGTTTCTAACAACCTCTTAAAAAGTCCTATGCCGCCAGCATCAAGTATTGAGGACCAGTGGCAACATTGCCAAGCATCCATCAGAGATGCCGCCTCTGATGTGCTGGGTTTTACACGACCACCACAAGGAAACCCCTGATTTGACGATGAGTGCCGGCAAGGACATGCAGCAAAACAAAACGCATATAAAGCGGCGCTGCAAAGAAGGACTAGAGCTGCTCGCGAGCTCTACGAGCAGAAGAGGAGAGAACAACACCGGCTTCTAAGAAAGAAAAAGAAGGAGCATAAAAAACGCTTGATCGAGGAAATAGAAGGATGCCGTGACAGGAATGAGGTTCGGAAGTTTTACCAAAAGGTAAAAAAAACATCACAAGGATACAATCCCCGAGCCGAAGCCTGCAAGGATAATCACGCGAACATCGTAGTAGAACCGCAGTCCATGCTGAGAATATGGAAAGAACATTTCTCCAATCTTTATAACGGCGATGAAGAAAAAAATGCCGCTGCTATACAGATAGTACCATTCAACCTAGGCGACGCAGACCAACAATACCGCCCACCCGACCTGGACGAAGTGAAGATAGCTATATCGAAACTCAAGTCCAACAAAGCCGGTGGAGCTGACGGCCTCGTTGCCGAACTGTTCAAAGCGGCAGGCGATGACTTGGTTGGGAGTATGCACCAGCTCATCTGCAAAATATGGTCGCAAGAAAGCATGCCCGATGAATGGAACCTCAGTATTGTCTGTCCGATCCTCGAGAAAGGAGACCCTAGGAACTGCGCCAACTACAGAGGCATAATTCTCCTGAACATTGCGTACAAGATCCTTTCTGCCGTATTATGTGAACGTCTGAAGCCTTTCGTCCATATCAGTGCGGCTTTAGACCAGGAAAGTCCACCATCGATCAAATATTCACATTACCGCCGTTCTTGGAAAAAACCCAGAAGCTACAAATCGACACATACCACCTTTTCATCGATTTCAAAGCCGCGTACGATAGCATCTATAGGAACGAACTATATAGAGCAATGTCTAGTTTTGGCATCCCTGACGAACTTGTCTGCTTGTGCAGGATAACGATGGAGAATGCATGCTGCTCCATCAAGGTCGGAAAAGATCTCACCGGTGCATTTGATTTCAAAAAAGGTTTTAGGCAAGGCGATGCTCTATCGTGCGACTTCTTCAACATAGTTCTTGAAAGAATAATGCAAAACTCACGCGTCAACACAAGAGGCACAATCTTTCAAAAGTCCGTCCAATAACTCGGATACGCCGACGACATTGACATTATTGGAAGAACAAAGCGTGATGTCAGTGGCGCTTTTGTGAACATTGAGACGGAAGCGAAGAAGATAGGCTTAGCGGTAAATGAGGGCAAGACCAAGTATATGCTGTCATCAAGAAAGGACACACAACACCGACGTCTTGGACAAAACGTCATTATAGCCAGCAATAACTTTGAGGTAGTGAAGGACTTCATATACCTAGGCGCCGCTATAAGCTGAAAACAACACCAGTGCTGAAATCAAACAGAGAATAACTCTTGCCAATCGCTGTTTCTTTGGACTAAGAAGGCAATTGAGTAGCAAAGTCCTCTCTCGAGCAACTAAAGTGTCCCTCTATAAGACCCTTATCATCCCGCTCCTTGTCTATGGTGCAGAGACATGGACTTTGTCGAAGGTGGATGAGAGTGCTTTAGGCTGTTTCGAGAGGAAAATTCTTCGTGTGATCTTTGGTCCCGTCTGCATAGATGGGGAGTGGAGGAGAAGATTTAACCACGAACTGTACGGGCTGTACAGTGAAACTGACCTAGTCAAACTTATAAAAGTCCAGCGACTGAGATGGCTTGGTCATGTAGAGCGAATGGACCCGAATGCTCCGGCCCAGAAAGTCTTCGAATCAAACCCCGAGGGACGGCGAAGTAGAGGACGACCGCGACTCAGGTGGCGTACACAAGTGGCGGAGGACCTCAACCAACTTGGCGTGCGAAACTGGAGACAGCTAGCTAGGGACCGAGCTAGCTGAAGAAGCTTGTTGGTTGAGGCCCTGGTCCGAAATGAAGCACCCATCGCGTCTGCTGTGTACGCAAGCTTGTGCAAATAGTCCGTAAAACTGCTATGCAAGTGGACAACAATCATGCTCCCGTCGTTGTCGTACGGTACGCAAGCACGAAAATGTGGCTGCTGTAGTCGTGAGTGTGAGACTCAATTCACGAACATCAATTCGCTATCGATCTCAACAGCTCAACATTTCACGTACTAGCCTGATGAGAATTCTGTACAAAGATCTCGGATTATACGCTTACAATGTCAAATTGACTCAGAAATTAAAGGAGCACCACCACGACCATCCGCTTCGTTATCGCTTCGCAGTCTGGACCTTAGAGCAGCTTGAATTGGACAATGATTTTGGGCGAAAGATCGTCTTGTAGGACAATTTAAACTGCCGCATCTGGGGATTGAAAAACTCGCATGCATCCACAAAGAGTGACAGTTTTTGTTGCGTATTGTGGATGTGGAGTGGTGGCATTATTCGACCATTTTTTTTTCGAAAATGAGGCTGGGAAACAACGTTTCGGTCAACGGTGGGCGTTGGCGTTGATCGAAAGCCACGTTAGCCGACTTTTTTGTTACTGAAATTGAAGACATGAATTTGGACGACCATTGGTTCATGCGGAATGGCGCATCATGCCACACAGCCCATGCCAAAATCGATCTTTTGAACACCAAATTCCCAAATCGTGTTATCAGCCGTCTTGGCTTCCATGGAGCTGCGATTTGACCCGTTTGGCCTCTTTTTTTTTGTGGGGAACGGTGAAGGAGCGGTGTTATGCCATCAACAATCCGGAAACGATTCTAGCACTTAAGGCTAATATTATCCAAGCAATCCGTGAGCTACAGCCCGAAACCATCAACAAAGTTTTGGAAAATTGGAGTGCCAGAATGCGCTACTGGTTTCAGGTTTCCTCTATATGAGTCATCCACCTTTGGCAAGGCCCTTGAATCTTGCTTAAGTTGGATGAAGATTTTTGGCGACTTCTGCATGGTCTGCGAATGAAAGTGGAGTTATTACTTTTACATCTCTTTCGAACCAGTTGCCCTACATATGAGCAGAATTATGCACGTCACACAGCTCAAGCATTAATTTTCTTTTCAAACTTCAAGTTCAAAAATTAAAGTTCAGTTACGCGCACACGAAGCTTCCTGAACCTTAAATAGCATCACTCCATATTCCGTACAGTATGCTTGCTGCTGATACAGCGCTGCATCCGAAATAGTCCGTCTGCCAGGTTGTGGCGGTGATAATTCCAAAACGCGAGATGTAATTAACTGCTTTTTGCGTGTTATAACCAACCGAGCGTAACCGGAATGGTCACCTTCAACGATCCCATTGAGATACATATGAGGCACATATTGGACTCCTCACAAAGTCCGTTCCGATACGAAACGATATAAATTGAAAATTTTCTGCCGAATATTTGAATTCTAAAACCATCAGACTTTATATAGGTCCCGACTTCCACCGCTCTAGGCCATGTTCAACTTGAAACACTTTTGATAGTCTACACTCCTCCGTCTCCATTGCCGGGACATATATCCCCAACAGACAAAAGTCAGTTCGGCTCTCCTTTAGTTCCCCCTTCTGTGGACTTGACGACGATGGCGACGGCAATGGTTTTTAGCCGCGGTTTGTGTATGCGTTGAGATTTTTCACCGCACTAACTTCATTCTCTCTCCATCCCGCCATCGTAGAAATCGTGTACATTTATATGCCATGCCAGCCGGCCGTGTCGCGCAGGGAGCGAAGGTGCCATGTTACTCCGCGCCATCAGGACCCAACAAAAGGACAAGCGACCATGTACTACAGCTCCGTTTTGACTTTGAGGATACACTCACATGACCCGCATCCGATCCGTATAGCTTCCCAGTATAACCGCGGAAGAGTGAGTCCAGATAAAAAAAAAATAAAGAATTCGGGTACAAACACCACCGTTCGTCCGTCCTGTTCACGGTGCTATGGATGTCCTGGACGAACGTAGAACACAATTTTGTAACCGAAAATTGGATACTCACTGAGCGTGTATTTTTGAGCGTGAGGATATGACGGTCACTGGGGATATAATGGGTCCGCAGTTTAGGTTTGGTGCCTTTGCGGCGCACTGTGGTCCGAAAAGGAAAATTTCGTGGCAAAAATACTATTTTCGATGTTTTATTTTTAAAGTTTTGTTTTTTATTTCTAATAGAAATATAAACAGAGCTTCAAAAATAGCAAACAAAAAAATTTTCCGCTAACTAGTTTGACTTATAGAGCTTTTCAAAGTTGGTCAATTTCGTTCTAGAGTTAAAAAAAAGCAGAAAAAACTAACTTCTTTGTTTTCGTATTTGAAATTTTGGCATATTAAATGTAAAATATTAATTTTCTATAGTTTATTCTAGTTGTATTATTTATGCGTAAATCAAAATTTGAATTAAAAAAAAAATAAAAAAATATTTAATATTTTTAATAAATTAAACAAAAAACACCCTTTTTTAGCAGATTTTTTCGGTTTGAATAGAGCTACAAAAAAATACTCGCGAGTTCGCGCGGAAAATTGACCATGATAGTTTACCCTAACTATTTCTTTAACCATATGCAAAATTGTAGCTGCAACTATTTGCAACCTTCAGAGAAATTGTAATTTGTTTAAAAAAAGTCGTGTTCCCAGTGCTGACCTTTTGGTCTTAAAAGCAAATTCCCTTATGGAAAATTTCAATTATTTTAATTATTGAAATAGTCGAGGACGTGAAATTTTCTTTTTAATTAAAAATCGTTTTATTACTATCTTGATTCTGACAAAAAAAACCGCCCACTTCTACGCCCCTTTTTATACAAATGCCAATTATTATTAAAAAAAAATATAAAATATTGTACACAAACTATTGATTACTTTATTGAACATTAAATTTCTTTAATCCGCCCACTTTGACGACCCTCTTTCAATAAATTCCCCTTAACTTTAATTATTGTAAATATTTATTGATCTTATTCTAATAGTACCTAAACATAGATTAACTTGCCAAAAGAAAAGGATTAATAGCTTTATTGCCTACTCCATATACAAAGTTGAAAGAATTATTTAATTTTGGATTATTATTTTATGATCTAATAAAACAGGTAGGAATAATAATTTTCTTCCGATACCCCATATTGTTAAGCTTAAATTTCACAGGTAAAATAATCCTTGTGCATATACATTATGGAGATATATATAAACTATGACAATGGATATATATAGATTTTTTGAAAATCCAGAAGTTACGTCAGCTATAACCCGAGTAGACAAGGATCTTAAAAAGAAACTGCAAGTTATTTTAAATGCGCTGTCATCTAAAGAATCTTTTAATGTAGATAAATTCAACGAGTATACCAAAACCACTTTGGATCTTTTAAAAGCCAAATACAGCTACAAACTCCTGACACCAACTCTGCACAAAATTTTGGACCATGGAGGGGAACTTATAAGACATCAAATTTTGCCAATCGGGGAGCTTTCAGAAGAAGCACAGGAATCAAGGAATAAAGACTACAAGCGATATCGATACTCAAATACTCGTACATGCAAAGTCTCACGGCAACGACAAAATGAAGATTTATTTAATATGCTAGCTACATATATCATCAGATCCACTTGTTTCATCTTTAAGACACGTTAGATCAAAAAAAGAGCTGAAAAAGAGTTGCTGCCCAGAACTAATAGGTCTATTAATTGTTGAAAATGATAACGATGCCGATGAATTTTTTTCTGAAAATTAGATCTATAGTAGTTAATTGTAAACAAATATTTATAATGTATTCTATTTTATTTTGTTAATATAAATTTTATATTCTATTTGATTTTTTTTTTTATTTTTTTTCGTCCGTTTACTTTTTTCCTACACTGTTTCATATAAAATATATCAGTCAAACAGTTTATAGACTAAACTGATGCCCCACAACATGAAAAAATACTGTTTTATAATACTCCTTAAAAAATATTTCTGAAATTGGTGTGTTAACTCTAAGCATCCACTGTTGTTATGAATTCACTTGAATAGTCAAAAACTTTTTTTTTACAAAGTTTTAAAAATTTAGGACTGTTTTTAAAAGGTTTACTTTCAGACTTTATTCTGTTAACTCCTTTTTCTAAGAAAATCTTACATCAACCAATTATTCTGAAACACCCTGTAAAGTAGTTTTCTTAAAATTCACAATTTGTATAGCCTTGGTAATTACCTTTAAGGCAAAAAAAAAAATTATTGCGATAGCTTCACGTGTTCAAAAGTTATGATTTTTGCAACGAAAAAAGTCATTTTGGACCACAGTGCGGCGGTTCATTGAGTTTTTTTTGCTGTTGTTTTTGCTGTTGCTCTCGTTTCACGTGTCGTTTAGAGGGAAGGTTTCATGTTCGGGAATTTAATTGAAGTGTGCCCCCAACCGGCAATCAGGTTCAATGTACCTACTACACAACTCTATAGCAATCTGCTGTTCCATATAAAGAGCGTCTAAGGTGCGGGGTGGTATTAGTGAGTTCCTATTTTTTAGACGTGTAACATTTTGTTAAAGTATAAAAAGTTGTTTTTTTTTTTGCCGGCTGCTGGGCTTTGGTATGGCTAAGAGCCATATTGAGAGAATTATTTATCGCTGACCCGAACACTGGGTGATTGTGTTAACATGGCATTTTAGATCCAATCAAAAATTAAAAAAAAAGAAACACAAAAAAGGAGCAAAGCCTGTTGGTGGATGTTTAATGGATTTTTGCCAATCTCGTATACGAATTGTGGTTGGGTGGCTGGGTTTGGAAACTGTTTAAAAATATAGGAAAAGGTTTAAGAATCAATTTGAAAAATCAGCATTACCATCCACCCACATTATGTAAATTCTTTGGAATGTCACTTGAAAATTCGTAGGGTATGTGTTTTGGGTAGCTGGGTTTCCAAGAAATTAAGATCAACGTCGTAGCTTACCCTCAGACAAAAACGCGGTGTAACATTGTAGCAGGTAGGGAGGTAGAAATAGCGACTACTGGCAGTCTAGCCCTGTGGCCCAATTTGCGCTAAAGTGCCCCATTGAGATACCATAACTCGTTTGAATCTGTGGATAGAGAGATCGTGGACCTTCTCACGGAGCTAACCTAGCAGATTCTGATGTCTCTTATTGTGTGTTTGCTTTTGCACAATCATCCGGACCCAGGCGCGGATACAGGGGGAGGGCAATGGGTGCAATTGCCCCCCCCCCCCCTGGACAATTCCGGCAATTCTTCGTTTCACAATTATAAAGTAAATTTTTTTCAATCCTAGCCTTAACCTATAACAACCAACACGCAAACGCTTACGCATCACTTTTCACTTTTCATGTTACGAGTATTTATGTAGGTACCTTTATTTTCAATGAATTTTCCTAATATCAAAAAGATGATGATTTTGCTTAAGAAAAATCTAATTTTATATGATCTAAGATAGGAAAAACGCTTTATTAAATATCTCTTGAGCCGTGCATCGTAGATATTAAAACAAAATGGTATTTATTTTTGAAAGTATTAAATGATATGCATAATAGAAAAATTCTTGTATCTACCGTTCTAGATGTAATCCAAAAAGGCCCCAATATCTCAAAATTATTGGCTCTGCCATTTTGATACTAGCTCTTTCTCATCTACCTTTTTATCATTTTTGTTGGGTGGTACACATAATGTATCCACTCATATTAACGCAAGTTTACATTGTTTATAGGGAGATCACCGACCAGGTCCGTCAAAAAAGCGCGATTTAAATAACAGAAGCATTGACTCATTTTTTCAACCGATCAATAAGAGACCAGTTTTATCTTTTACTGAAACTTCTGATTCTAAAGTGGATAAAAGTAATAATGTTGATCCTGTTGCTCAATCTTCTCACCGTTCTCCTAAATGCACAGAGAGAAGTGAGAGCTCAATTAGTGCGAGAGTTGCACCTGTTTTTCCCTCGATTTCTGAGTCTACGTCTTGTTATAAGTCCAGAAAAAAGCTATGTGCTAGCGAACGGACGTGTAAATTTTTTGCTGTCTAAGATTGTTTAACCCCAACAGTGTAAAGTGCCTTATTTAAGTTAATTTTGTTTGCTAAATTAAAATAACTATATTATTGCATAGCACAAGAGTTTTTCGTGAAAAAAGTAAAGTGAACACCCAAGAGGAATCGTATTTAACTTTTGCTGTTTTTTCCTCATAATAGGATCTTGCTTTTTTTTTTCTTTTACGGCCTTTGTTCTTTGGTGAAATAAAATAAAATAATAAAAACACTACCACTAGCACATTAATGCCTCTTTCGGAAAGAACTAGGTCCAGAAATCCACTCTTAAAGTCCAATATGAGTACCCCCATTACATCTCGCACTTTGTCAAACTCACCTTATCAAAGTAAGCTCATAAAAAAAAATGAGAAAACGACTTCCAAAACTCCCCCTGCCACTCTTGCTTCTTCTTCGAATGTTGCTGTTCCTGCTACCAAAAAGAATGTTCCTGTTGCTACTGTTCCTGTTGCTACTGCTGCTGTTGTTGCTGTTTCTGCTGCTGCTGTAGAGGCTAAGTTTGATGCAAATGAAGAAACTGCCCTTATGTCTACTTCTCCACCTCTGACCCACACTCAATTATTACAAAATTTGAGTACGCAAGGTGAGTCCATTTTGGGAAGGTTATCCACACTTGAAGAAAACTTAACGAACAGAATGGATAATATAGAAAAAAATATGTCTGACAAGTTAGAGATATTCACTCTCGATCTCACTAATTTAAAAGAAAGGGTCACACAACTTGAAAAACAATATGCCGAAATTAAAGAACTTCGCACAGATGTCAACAAAACCAATTTGAAAATGGAACACTGCGCGAACACCTCGGATGTAAGCAATGCAACAAACACTTTGCACACAGAACTTGAAAGTTTAAAATTGAAATTCCAAACACTAAGCATCAATAATCTAGCTGCTGATGCTATTCTTATTGGAGTACCATATACCGAGAATGAGCAACTAAAACACTTCTTTAATTTGTTGTGTCATTCAATACATTTTCAACCACCAACAATCTCCGGAATATTTAGATCCAAACCACGCACAACTTCAGCTATAATTATTAAATTCTTTTCCGCCAGTGACAAAAGAAGTATGATAAAAGCACTCTCTGAATTCCGCAAATCCAATTCACGACAATTGTGTTTAAGAGACATTGATCCGAATTACAACCATACCAACACACCGATTTATATTCATGAGAGCTTAACAACCGAAAATAGAGAGATTCTTCGGAATGCTATTCAACTTAAAAAAAGAAAATTACTAAACTCTGCCTTCACCGCCCGTGGACTTGTCCATGTCACAGTAAACAAAAATGAATCAGCCATCTGCATTAAAAGCTTGCAAGAACTAGATCAGCTTACCTTTATACATCTACATAATAGTACCGCTCCCAATCTTCAATCGTCGCAGCATATCATGCACCAATATGAAAACGAAAACAATAACAGATCGAACAACAAAACTAATGATGCCATACCAGGAAATGATGACTAATCAGTGTTGCCATTTTATGCTCTCTGTTATCTCTATCAAACATTTATTTTTTATATTTTTATTTTTTGCTAATTTTATTTTAAATTCTATTAACGCTTTTTTCACTTTATTTCTTATAATTTTTCCTCGAGTATTTTTTTCATTTCTATTTTTCTCATACATATATATATCTTTTTCTTTACTTTTTCTGAATACTATTATTCTTATAATACTATTCGAACTTATTCTTCTTTTTTTATTTTTCTCTTCTTCTTCAGTTATTGGTTCCTTACGTTTTTCTTTGCATAATGCCATTCTTAGATGTTTCTATGGTTCTTTTTCGGTTGCTTTTTCTCAATTTGTTGCTTTTAATTCTAAATTAAATGACATCGTTTTATGACGCTGCTAATGGCAATGCTAATTTCAAATCAGCACACTTAGTGATGAGTTACCTGCCCAAGGCAAGGAACGGTTTTAAAGTTTGCCACTTTAATGCCAGAAGTCTTAATGACTCCAAGTTTGATAACATTAAAGAAATTTTCAATGGTGTGGATGTAGATGTGATATGTGTAAGTGAAACGTGGTTTAATCCTAATATTCCTGATTATGTTCGCAGCTTACCCAATTACACTCTAATCCGGAATGATAGATGTACTACTACAGTTGGTGGAGGGGTTGCAATTTATTGTAGGTCAACTCTTAAATGTAAAATTTTGAGCAAATCAGACTCAACTGGGATTGAATATATTATCTTGGATGTTTATGACGCCAACGAAAAATGTTTGGTAGCTTGCGTATACAATCCGAATAGAAGTTGTTCACCGGCTCCTTTCTTCACTGCATTAGAATCCTTCTTAATTTCTTATGAAAACATTATTGTTTCTGGCGATTTTAATGCTGATCTTCTTAAAGAGGACTCACGTTCCTTTCAGCTCCTTGATGCTGTTGCTGCCTCAGGGCTGAAGGTTGTTAATTCTTTTCCAACAAGATACGCACCTAATTGCTCACCGAGTCTTCTAGATCTTATAATTGTATCCGATCCAACTTATGTTCTGCTAAATGATCAACTGTGTCTTGATGGTATTTCAGATCATGACCTAATTTTTTGTACCTATGATATTGACTTCTCTCATTCCCAAACTCCTACTTCATTTACATATAGAGACTTCAAATCAATTAATCATGAATTGTTGTGTTCAGATGCAAGTTGTTTACCTTGGTATGATTGCTTGAATATTATAAGTGTAGATAATAAACTCGAATATATTCTTAACTTTATCAAAGAACTTTTCGATAAACATGTCCCTCTGAAAACGGTTGTCATAAAAAATAAAAAATGTCCATGGTATAATTTAGAGGTTCAATCTGCAATTAAAAATCGCAGAAAGTTCTATTTAAAATGGAGGAAGTCCCCAAATACTGATACCTGGAGAATATACTGCTTTATGCGTAATAAAGCAACCTCAATCACGCGATTAGCTAAACGAAATTTCTTCGCCTCAAAGCTCGACACAACCTTACCCCCCAAACAACTCTGGGCTAACCTACGCGAAATTGGTGTTGGAAAACGCCAAATCTCTAAATGTGAGCTTAGTGCGAGTGTACTTAACACACAGTTCACAGCTACCGCCCAAATTCCGAGTAGCTTTAGCGCAAAAAGTGAATTGTTATATGAACATGATGATACTTTTGACTTCGAGGTTGTCTCGGAGGATGAAGTCATTAACATGTTTAAAACTCTTAAGTCTGAAGCTATTGGTGAAGACGGAATTCCTCTTCGATTTCTTAAGTTAATTTTTCCATATGTTAGTAACCCACTTACGCATCTCTATAATCACTGCATTGTTTCTTCAACGTTTCCAACTTTATGGAAAGCAGCTAGGATTACACCTGTACCTAAAAAGTCAGTACCCATAGAACCGTCCGACTATCGTCCCATAAGTATCTTACCTTGCTTATCAAAGGTCTTGGAGAAGATTCTAGCGAAGCAAATAATAGAACATCTTAACACAAAAAGTCTGCTATCTCCATATCAATCTGGGTTCAGAGCAAACCACTCTTGTTCCACAGCAATGGTTAAAATTCTCGATGATATCAGACAGGAATTCGATCAAAATAATTTGACTGTTTTATGCTTGCTGGACTTCTCTAAGGCCTTTGACAAAGTCAACCATGGTGTTCTATGTGAAAAACTTAGGCACTATTTTGGGTTTTCTGAGCTGGCTGTCTCCTTAGTAAAGAGCTATTTATATAACAGGACTCAACGTGTTGTGGTTGGGGATGATTGGTCACGGCCTAGTTTCTTGAGAACAGGTGTTCCACAGGGCTCTATACTGGGCCCAATTCTCTTCTGTCTATTTATAAATGACCTGCCTTCTGTTTGTGAAAATGTCTCCTTTCATCTTTATGCAGATGATATACAGATCTATCTTTCAAGGAGAATTGGTTTAATTGATGACCTTATTTTTCGCATCAACGAGGATCTTATATCCATCTGTAAGTGGGCTGAGGAAAATGGTTTAACGCTTAACCCTAAAAAAACCCAGGCTTTGTTGGTATCTAAGAAGGAGTACAATACGGAACACCTCCCCACGATATCCTTATATAACTCGAGTGTCTCTTATGTAAAATCTGTGACCAGTCTTGGCTTCAAAGTGACGAATGATTTATCTTGTAGGGATCAAATAAACTTTGTAGTGGGACGAATATATGGAACTCTAAGGAAACTTTGGATATCAAGTAGTTTTACACCTACTGACACACGACTACGCTTGGTTAAAACGCTTCTTGTGCCGATTATTTCATTTTCTGAACTTGTTTATCCTAAACTGGATTCTATGTCCGAGCACAAGCTGAATGTGGCATTTAATGATATGACAAGGTATGTATACGGTCTACGTAGATACGACCACATATCTCCCTATAGTACCAAAATTCTAAATTGCACACTATCCAAATATACAAATTATCGAAACTGTATATTCTTGCATAAAGTGATTCACACAAAAACGCCTCTGTATCTTTACGAAAGAATTAGCTTGTGCCATTCTTCTAGAACAGGTAATATATTAACACCGTCTTTTAAGTACCTTAACTCCTCACGGTTGTTCTTTGTTAATAGCATTCGCCTATGGAATTCTCTGCCAATAAGGATTAAACAAATCAGGGAAATTGCAAACTTCAAAACTGAAGCATTTAAACACTTTTCAAATGTGCATTTATAGATTTAAAATTTTTAAAGAAGAAGGTGAAGAATTAAAGAAGAATGGGTAGAATTTTGTTGCAGAATTTTGTTCTATAATAAATTGATATATTATATTAAAAAAAAAAAAAAAAAAAAAAAAAATTGTTATAAAAATGTTATTAATTTTGAATAACTTTATTTGATTTTATTTTAATTAGTATTTGTAAGCTTAAATTTTAATCTAACCACTCTGTAAAAAATACTATAAAAGACTTAGTCTTACTGTATTATCCAATAAAAATTGAATTGAATTGATGCCCCCTATGATATTGGAAATTTTTTGAATAAACAAATTGATGACTTCACGAAACATCAGCTTCCATCAAATCCTTGGCATCCAAAAGTGGACTACAAGTTTCCATTTTCTTCGCACTTGCTCAAAGGTAACAGGTAAGGTGGTCAAAAGGTATTTTAGCCAGAAATAATCTCAGCAAATATTCTTGGCTTGTGTTTTCACCATTAAAACAGGGTTTGTTTTTTAAATACCGCCCTTTCTTTGTCACTGGAAGTGTTGGAGGTGGTCAAAAAACCGTGCCTTTACAAAGCCTTGTGAAAAAACCCTTGATAAACTTTAAAGTAATTTCTGGACCAAAGGGAGACTTGGAAAATCATGCTAATAACATTTACCACAAGTGAGCTGTTGAGGACGGAACTGAGTTTCTTCACACTTATAATAACCCAAACCTGGAAATAGTCAACCGTGTAAACCAACAGCGTCTTAAAAAGGTAGAAGAAAACAGGAAACGCCTTCGTCCCATAGTAGAAACCATCATCTTCCTTGGACGGCAAAATTTAGCATTTCGTGGTCATAGAGATGATGGAGCTATACTTAGAAACACAGTTAATTCAAACCAATCTGACTTGACCGTGAACGAAGGAAATTTTAGGGAACTTTTAAGGCTTCGAGTATATGCTGGAGACACAAAAAAATTAGAACAACATTTGCAGTCAGCCTCTTCTAATGCTACATACATAAGCAAAACAACACAGAACTCACTTATTTCATGCTGTGCGAATGACGTTTTCGATCAAATTTTGAGTAACGTTCGGGCCTCACGTTACTATTCCATACTTTTCGATGAGACAACGGATGTATCTCATCTTTCCCAGCTGAGTGTAATCTTACGATACGTTCATGAAGGTCATATTCGTGAGGATTTTGTAACATTCGTAGATGTATCTATTTGAGGAACTGACTTGTTCCAGAACTGACGAGGAATACGAGTCAGATGAGGAAAACTGGGGAGAAACCGGAAAAATATTATCTGCCGAAGAGAAGTTGGAGGGAAGTTCTACATCAAATGATTTGTCCTTAACTGGCAAAGCTATAGGGCAAATTATCTTGTTCCAGCTAAAAAAGAAGCTTAAACTTCCTCTTGAATCATGTGTGGGAATAGAGACAGATAGGTGTGCTGTTACGCTTTCAGAACTTCGAGATGCTGTGACGGTGATTCAAAAGGAAGCGAAAAGTGCTGTGAAGACTCCATGCTACAGTCACAAGCTTATCAACTCTATTTCTCGAAGTTCGAAAGTACCTGCCATTCGAGACGCTGTGACAATCATGAAAGAGGTAATAATGTTCTTCAAATCGCACCCAAAGCGAAAAACTGTCCTCATGAGCACCTTGGGGTGTGCACTCACATCACTTTGTGAGACTAGGTGGGTAGACTGGCATGAAGGTGTACTCCAGTTTTTCTTAGACCTTGCCAAGAGTGTGGAGACATTGGAAACGATTTCGCAGAGTGGCGTGACCCAAGTACAGCCAGCAAAGCTTCCTCGTATGTAACAAGCTTATGCAATACACAGTTTATTCTCTCAGTATTGTGTTTAAGTTATGTGTTGTCTTTAACACAGTCTTTGAGCAAATTGCTACAAACGAAATCTCTTGACAATACCAGCAGCGCTATACTGGTGAAAGACACAATTTCCGTTATTTCAAGTCGCCGGTAGAACATATGTAGATACTAATTTCAAAAATATCTGGCAGAGAGCAAAAAATTTAGGTGATCAATTGAATGTTGAGTTGAAGATTCCTTGTATCCCACGTCATGGTGGACGTCAAATCTACCGAGCCAATTTTGACACAAATTCAGCTGAAGAATACTATAGAATATCTTTATATGCACCTGTACTCGACTTTGTCCTAACTGATTTGCGTGAAAGGTTTCAACCTGAAACATTAGATGTGTTTAAGCACACGATTTTCATCCCGGAAATTATAATCAAATATAATACTGATGAGTTTGATACCACCGTTAGGTCGCTATTGGATCGCTTTGGAAAACTCCTAAACTTAAATATAGATGTTGCCCTTTTTTTGCTTATAGATCAGCTGGTGATGTGGCGCGAAGAATGGGTAAGAGAAAATGAGCAGAAGAACAAGCTTCCTGACACTGCCCTGGATTTAATTGATAAATGCAATAAGGATGTGTTTTGTTTTATACATAGTTTCCTTCTTATTCTTGCAACGCTTCCAGTTACAAATTCTTCTACAGAAAGGTCTTTTTCTTCGTTGCGGCGCCTTAAAACATATTTAAGATCAACAATGGCTGAAAACCGCCTCCGCGGTGTGCCACTCATGCACATCCATAGGCAAATCCCGATCGATGTTGAGAAAGTTATTACTAGGTTTTCAAAAACCGGCCATACAAAAGGATTAGAATTAAGTATTTAAGAACTATGTATATCATGTACAACACTATCATTCCTTCATTTAAATTAATTAATTTATTTATTTTTTTAATATGTACGAGTTCCTATTTAATACTTTAAGACATGCATACAGAGCATTATTGAAAGAGGCTAAAGTAATGTAAACGAAGATGTTTGATTTACTATTTTATAGTTATTTATACACGAACTTTATTATGTACCTGCACATGATTTTCTTAATTCAATTAAATAATTTGTTATTTTTATATTCGATTGTGTTTATACCTTTTAAATATTTTAAGACAGAAATGCAGAGAATCATTAAAAAAGCGTAAGTATTCGATGGACCATTTTTTTTTAAGTTAAGCAAAATATCAGGAAAATTGCCCCCCCCCCCCCCCCTGAACGAAATCCTGGATCCGTGCCTGTCCGGACCATTGGTTAACTCACTCAACCGGATCACCACACTCATCCTACACTGTGCCAAGCCAGGCATCTTGTTGAGTGACCGTTGATTGAGTGATCATCGGGCCCCAGACTGTAAACTTCCGTCAAAGTCCTCGGTCCGCTAGCTCGGAATGTAAAGAATCAAACGGAGGGCACGGCACAGAAAAAATCGAAGTTCGCCCTTGAGCCTTTTCGTCACTTTGAGAAAAGAGACAAAGTCTTTGATGTGCTTTTCCGAAAGTTCGTTAATAGCCGTGTTTTTTTGGAAAAGTTATCCGTAGTACAGTAGGATTTTATATGAATAACAAATACAACATCCGCAGTAGGATCACTGCCGATAAAAGGAGAAGTGAAATCCTGCTGCGTATAGAGATTTGACGTTTATTCGAGTATCGGCAGTGCTCCTGCTGCGAATGTTGTATTTATTATTCATATAAAATCCTACTGTACTGCGGATAAGTTTTCCAAAAAAACACGGCTAATGTCGTCAACGTTGCCTTACTCGCCTAAGCATAAATGAAGAGAGAACAAAGGTGCATTACATCAGTACTGGCGCAAATGTCGACGATCTTGTAGCGTACAGCTGCTTAATGGATATCATGTCGAAAAACAAAGACAGGTAGCGTTTTGGTAAGTCGTATTCATGGAATCATAGATCATTAGAATGGTTGGACGGAACCATGTTCGGCCATCAAGACATATTCCTTCTAAAAGTGTGTCATAAATAACGTGTTGATTGAGTGTCTTAAAAGGCATCTTAATCTGAATTCTAAAATGTCGAACTCATATTCGAAGATCAGTAATTTCGAATCTAGAAACAAAATTTTCATTTATCATCAAAGTTCGATAACATTTGGCTAAAACAAAAAATTATGATGTAGGACATGTACATATCCATTGAAAAGAAAACCCTTATTTAACTTGGATTGCCTGCTTCGATACAGGACAGAAAATGTGATCCGAGAACAGAACTTCTATGTGAACCAGCAATCACAATATGTAGAAACTCAAACAAGATGGTTGGTTGCTGATCAAAAAATTGCTTAAAGTCAACGTGTAAACAGAAGCACCAACTTGCAACATCAGCCAAAACTCAGAAACTCATTAATGTCAAAAATCCTTAAAAAGTACAAAATTATCATCAATGACCTATAGGAAATCGCTCAAATCGCTTGACTGGATTCTGGGTGATTTTCGAGGAAACAACCAACCGATTGCAGCCGCTCTTTTTCTTCTTGCTGGTGATTTTCGCCAAACTTTGCCTGCTATCATATCCTTGGAACCGAGTCGAGAAATTAACGCTATGTGCTTTTGTTGCAAGACCCGGCTGCTTAAAAGCCCTCAAAACAACTTTTAGGACATCGGAAATGGCAATCCTCCAATCGTTCGGGCCACGAATATGTGCCAATTCGCATTTTCGCCAGCAAAAAATGTAGATGTCCCGAAGTTCAGTCATTAAATTCAATTTAAACAGTCCGGCGAGACAGCCCATTACAAATCGGTCTACGCGGTAGCGAGAGATTATCCAACTGAATTATTGGAGCCATCCGGAATACCAATGCACGTATTATAATTGAAAGTCGGACCAAGACTTAAGAGTGATGAATGAATTATGTATTATGGAAGCTATTGTGCACCCACTTGCTCTTAGGAATCTTAGTATTTGGGGCACCTTCAGAGAGGATAGGTCGCTCTCTCTCAGCTGGTATGGTCCCAGATGGTTTTTCCTTTGATGCATGAGTGGCCAACATCTTCCACATACTGGTCCGGTGTTTCGTCATGCATGTTGCAGAATGTAAATGTAACACTGCTTACCATACCAAGTAAACTTTGGTGTTTTATGAGTTTGAAGTCTCCGGGTAGGATACTTGTTATTATTCCTAGGTTGTTCCTATACGTTTATATAGTTTTCGAAACGTTGCTGGTTTTTGTAATTGCTCAGTAGTAGTTTCGCCTGCTTTATAGCCTTGGGAGTTCTTTTCAATTCTTGGATCTGCTTACCTCCTCTTCTTGATAAATTTGTTTTTGATGACATTATCTCCTTTTCCGCAAAATTAAGTTGATGCGCTTATTTTTTCTAAGGAGTCTGCCTCTTTGTTTCCATGAACGCCCACGTGACACGGTGCCCAATGAAGTGTGACCCTGTTCCGTTTGCCAAGTTCATTTAGTCTGTTTATGCACTCCCACACTAATTAAAAGCTGTTGGTATAAGAGCTCAGTGCCTTCAGTGCCGTTTAACTATCTGGAATGATGGCAATTTTTTTATTACGATAGTTTCTTTCAAGATTTCGATCCACGCATTTACCTATGGCGTGGACCTCGGCTTGGAAGGTGCTGGTGGCATACCCTATCGGTATGGAATTGGTTCTAGCACCAAAGATTCCTGCACCAGTCCCTTCGCTTGTTCTCGATCCATCAGTGTACCACTTGATAATGGTGTTTGTTTCCAGGATGTAATTTTTATCTTCCCCTACCCAATCATTTCTGTTGCTTCGCTCTGTAAAAAAGTTTTTCTCGCAATTATATTTTTCGATCAAACCATCTATTAGGATGTCAAGAAGGTTTGTTACTGCGCACCTGCTGAATATCCGTGAGACCAATAATTTTTACTGATTTTTTTAGAATTTTGAAAAAATCATGGACTAACCACTTGTCTTAAAAAAATCACCAAATTTTCAAGGTTCCCCAAACGCATTGAGACGTAATGTACATCGAATAAAAGGTCTATTAAATGCTTATATACGCACATCCAAACGAAAAGCTTCTAAGTTATCGAAATAGGCCGGTCCAGGGGCGGACGCAGAAAGTAATTTCGGAGGGTGTTTTAGAAAAAAAATATCAAATTTTTATAAATATATTATTTTATTACTTTATCGAAGGTTCCTGCTAATTACATAATCTTTATTGTTATCAACATAAATATGTTATAACTAAACAATATTGGCTCTTACGGGTAGGGACTTTTGGAACAATTTCATATAGCTAATGTTGCAAGGGATACCCATTTGGCAAATTTGAATAATGTTACCAAAAGTTGGAATATATTCTTTTTTATTAATTTTTAGACATAGACTTTTACTACGGAACCTGTGATGGAGGCCATTATTTGGTTCATGTAATATCATCAAAATTCTTAAAACATTTTTAAGAAAAAATTTTGGTACGCCAACTTGTAGAATTTATTATTGTACGAATAAAAAATAAATTTCCGAAAAAAATATTGAGCCGTTTTTTGAGATAAAGAATTTTGAAACGCAATGTTTTTTAAAAATTTTGGAAGCTTTTCCCTGAAAAATTTAATTCAAATCCGTTCTGCCTATAATGAGAAATTCAAAATTCGAAAAAACGATTCATTGTACAGTCAGTTATATCTTAATTTTAAAATTTTTTTTATTAAATTATAGATCGTAAAAATTAATCGAAATAAAAAAACTTTATCAAAATTTTCGAAGCTGTTTAAAAAAAACTACGATTTTCGAAAAAAAATGTTTACATTTGTATGGTGGGTACCTTTATTTTTAGGTACAAACATTTTGGGGCCTCCAAAAAATAACTATTTTTTAACCACTGCCTAGATTAAACTTAAGAAAATTTTATGAATTTTTTTTTAATTCTATGGAACAGTTTTTGAGAAAAAATAATTTTTATAAAATTTCGAAAAAATCGTATGGGTAGGTACCATTAGTCTTGGTCTAAAAACAAAGAAAAAAACCTGTGGGGGGAAAATTCAAAACGATTTCCTTGTGACAAGGGGGCACAGGGGCGAACGCAGAAAATAATTTCGGGGGGGGGGTTTTCAAAAAAATATGAGATTTTTATAAATATATTATTTTATTACTATATTGTAGGTACCTACTTGTTAATTACATATTCTTTATTGTAATTAACATAAATATGTTATAACTAAATAATATTTGCTCTTAGGGATAGGACCTATCGGAACAATTTCATAAAGCTAATCGCAAAAACAAAACATCATAAAGATGTTGCAACGAATACCTATTTTGCAAATTTGAATAATGTTACCAAAAGTTGGAAAATATTCACTACGAGGGCGTTTCTGGTGCTTCCCATTTGGGAATTTTTATTCCGGAATTAATTCTTAGACATAGGATTGTACTACGGGCCCTGTGATGGAGGCCATCATTTGGTTCGTAAAATACTCGTATCATTAATGCAACAACAAGAAAAAGAGTGTATCTAAGTGATTCCATAAGTGTACCTAACAATAGAGTTATAATAAGTTCTAGGTTCGCCTAGTGCACTATAGTGGTCCAAATCTACAAAACGAAATCCGGCATATATTAATACGTGAAGTTATAACTTGTTGTACTTTTGCGATCATAGGAAAAAGAGTTATACGAAAACATAAGGACACCAGCAATACTCAATTGGTACCTACGTTAACTATACTACATAATTATAACCAAAACGCTCTCAGAGGGTGATATGTGCTACTCATTCGTAACTTGTTTTCAACACACTTCGACCTTGGAGCCATCAATAACTCATACTTGCTCCGTTAGTCCGTTTTCTGCCCTATACATAATGTAAATTATCAAAAACGCAATTGCTGTTCGCTTCGTGTCTATTTGTTGCGTTAAAATACGAAGACACATAAAATAAAATACACGACTGGATCGCACGAACTTGCTCTTATGTAAAATACTAAGAATTTCAAAAATTAATGTTATTACAGAAAAAACATAAAATTCATTTTTTAAATGACTAAAACTCCTTTAGTAGTTGGAACTAAACACAGGATGCCATGTGTTTTGAGCAAATATTAGTTTATGCAAGAACAAAATTGTTGTTCGTTTTTGTGGTTTCTTAAAAAAATAAGCTTTTGTATACAAAATTTTTAAAACATATTTAAGAAAAAATTTTGGTGCGCATATTTAAACTTTTTATTATTGTTCGAATAAAAATTTAATTTACAAAAAAAAAATATTGAGCAGTTTTTGAGGAATCGAATTTTCAAAAAAAAAATATTTTTTTCTTTCAAAAATTCAAAAAATATTTTTTTTTAAGTCTTAAAATGCAATGTTTTTTTAAACTTTTTAGAAGCTTCTCTAAAAGTAAAGATTAATTGAAACAAAAAAAAACTATCAAAATTCTCGGAGCCATTTTTGAGAAAAATACGATTTTCGAAAACCATTTTTTAACATTTTTATTGTTTGTACCATTATTTTTAGGTAAAACAAATTTTTTTCCTCAGATCTTGTAGATTATATTAAGAAACTTTTATTTATCAAGTTTAAAAAAAATCGAGCATGGGGTTTTCGATATATTGAGTTTCCAGAAAAAAATTTTCAAATTTTATTTTCAAAAAAATAAAACTTAAAATTTGTATACCTACGCAATAATATTTAAACCTTGGAGGGGATTTATAATGATTAAAATCGTTTGTACTGTTTTCGAGAAAATCAAAAACCAAAAAATTTGTTCCAAGGGGGTTTCCAAGAATAACCATTTTGTGGAAAATTTTTTTCAACCATTACCTAAAATGACGAAATGAAATCTTATGAATTTTTTTTTTTCAAAATTCTGTGGGACAGTTTTTGAGAAAAAAAATATTTATAAGATTTCAAAATAAAATCGTATGGCAGGTACCGTTATTTTTATGTCTTAAAAAGAAAAGGAAAAAAAAAACGTGTGGGGAAAAAAAATTCAAAACGATATCTACCAAGTTTAACGAAAATCAGCCCAGCATTTTAGGCCGTAGTCGAACAGACAGACAGACAGAATTTTGGGACCCACATTTTTCGTCTTGGCTATCATAGTAATATTAACTTTGATAAAAATCTTGAGTTCGATTTTTTTTACGAATGCATTACTTGCTTTATAGTACCTATAAGTCGTAAGAAAAAACAACACTAGCAGAAGAATTTATGGCACGAAAATAACACTTTTTTTTTCTTTAACGAAATGAACCCTTATTTTTTTGGTGGTTTGGGGGGGGGGGGGGGGGGTTTGAACCCCCAAAACCCCTACCTGCGTTCGCCCCTGAGGGGCCATAATGGGGGCAATATTGCTGTTTTTTATTTAATTACTTATAGTTACTTATTGCATACTTTTACTAGACATTTAAAGAAATTGATGAAGCTGAAGATCGCTGCATCGAAATTTATGTTTTCATTTAGGATAGCAGATCTCGATAAGTATCAAAGATATTGGAATATTTTAAACGCCAAAATGTTGGGCGCAAATTTTCCTAGGGGCGATGTCCGTTACTTTTTAAATTGTATCTCGTTATATTTTATTTTAGTGAGTTTTAAAACTTTTAAATCTAAAAATCTAGGGCGATGTTTCTCCTTTTTTTTATTTTTTTTTTTATTAAGCTTATTTAACCATGATTTAACCATGAAATTAACAAAAAAAAAAACAAAAAGTTTGGACCCTTATAACTTTGGATTGACTAATCGTAGGTAAAAAATCGGTACATGAAAAAATTAGAATTTCCAAACTCTAGGGGCGATGTTTTTTCTTTTTTTTTATTTTTTTTGTCTATTAAAGTTTTTTAAACATGAAAGTTAAAAAAAAAAAAAAGTTTAGACCCTTATAACTTTGGATCAACTAACCGTATGTATAAGAACGGTACATGAAAAAATTAGAATTTCCAAACTCTAAAGGCGATGTTTTTTCTTTTTGTTTTATTTCATATTCTTGAGTCATTTGTTGTCTAGCAACAAATTACAACAAAAAGGAAAATAGATATCTACGTTTTGTGTTAGTTAGTTAAGATGTTGGTTATTTGTAATATTTTTATTGCATTATATTAATAATTGTATATTATCAAAATTATAATATTTACTTCATATGAATTTTTATTTTTTCGATTCAAGTTTTAATAATTCTGATAGTAATTATACAAAATTGGAATTATATAAAGAAAAGATTAATTGTTATACAAACAAAAACAAAATTTCAGCAAAGACAAAGAAAAAGAAAATTCCAGAATGAATATACTTTATAGAATAACTATTATAATAATTATATAGATATTATGAGATATGTTTAACAAATTTGAATTGAAAAATATTTATTGCTTTTAGTTTAGCTAAACCAAAAAAGGATGGTGTTGAGGTTTTAGTTTAGCTAAAACAAAATTATACTAGGTTTAGTTCTAACGATGATTCAAGTTTTATTCCTCTTGTAATGCCAGCCATCTAGAACAACAGTCACAACTGAAGAGAAAATATACATTTTGTAACTCTTCCTCAGTTTTTTTCAAGTAGTTCAGACATCCAAATTCTGTCCACCGTTTACAAGTATGGCACTGGCACCAAGTTTGCTAGAACACAAATGACTCAAGAACATGAAATAAAAGAAAAGACATCGCCTTTAGAGCTTGGAAATTCTAATTTTTTCATGTACCGTTCTTATACATACGGTTAGTTGATCCAAAGTTATAAGGGTCTAAACTTTTTTTTTTTTTTTTAACTTTCATGTTTAAAAAACTTTAATAGACAAAAAAATAAAAAAAAAGAAAAAACATCGCCCCTAGAGTTTGGAAATTCTAATTTTTTCATGTACCGATTTTTTACCTACGATTAGTCAATTCAAAGTTATAAGGGTCCAAACTTTTTGTTTTTTTTTGTTAATTTCATGGTTAAATCATGGTTAAATAAGCTTAATAAAAAAAAATAAAAAAAAGGAGAAACATCGCCCCTAGAGAAACGTATATTCTGCATTGGGTCATATTTATTTTATTTCTAAAAAAATTATTGCGGTCTATATCCTCTTCTAAAAATTTTGTTGTCTTAAAAGTTTTAAAACTCACTAAAATAAAATATAACGGACATCACCCCTAGGAAAATTTTCGCCCAACATTTTGGCGTTTAAAATATTCCAATATCTTTGATACTTATCGAGATCTGCTATCCTAAATGAAAACATAAATTTCGATGCAGCGATCTTCAGCTTCATAGAAATTGTGGTATGAATATAATATAAATAAAGTTGTTAACTTTTATTCCTACTTTATAAATAAGTACAAGTATTGACTACAAATTTTTGCGAATTTCAAAGAAAATTGCCTCATTTTTTTTTATTTCCACGAACTCCTATTCTTTAGCCGTACGTTCATATATAGCTACCTAGATTTTATTTTTAGTGTGGTTAAAACATTTTCTGACATTGGCCCTAAGAAGAACTATTTGAGATTTCTGACAGCGAAGAAGATGCCACTACGACACATTTAAATCCAATTCCAAAAACATTATGGAGGGATAGCCATCGTGGGATTTTTCGACGTAATTTAAACGCAGAGATTGAGCTTTTTCATTTGTTTCAAATGGGACTTTAGAAAATAATAGAAGTCGAAAAACTAACGGAGATGATAAAAAACGCGAAAGATGTTCCCTTGGCATTTTTGAGACTTTTTCGTAGCAGCAAACAAAATGATTAAAAACGTATGATCCCCAAAGAAATAAGCCTATGACCAAAAAACATTTTATCAACGCAGCCAGATCACTAGCAGAGTTTTGAAAAGGAGCTAAACTTCAAAACTTACTTCATGCTGCTTCTTTACGCAGACAAATTCTCACCACCAATTCTATACGCAGTGCCTCTTAGAATAGATGAAAAATTGGACAGGTAGTTCCCCAAAGTCCCCAAATCTGAACGAAGAAGATAACGGAGATAAGCGATTCGGTCTTGGCCAGAACAGATCGTGGTGGGAAACATATACTAAAAATCAATTTCGAAAGCTAAACGGATGATTTCGTTTTTTTAAATCCTGAAGTAAGGGTATGTCTCACGAGGAAAAATAGGTTAGAATTTTGCGCTAAGCTGTATAGTTTTCACAATTTTCCGAATATTTAATGAAATAAACGGTCATCGATTAGAAAAATGTTAAGAAAACTACTTTTGCAGTTTTGAAAAAAAAAATATGTGCCCAGAAACTGCCACACAAGTGGAAAAATCATATATTTTATTACGGTCCTTATTCAAATGAGAGGGAAATTCAGAAAATATTACTTTTTTATTTTTTTTTTATATTTTTCTTAATGTAGAAACAACATATCCTTACATCAAGTAGCCCTGTTTTCTTATTTACTCAAAAAAAATTTACAAAACTATGAAAAACGAAGAAAATTTGCATCGTGGTATGAATGCTCTACAGGATAAAACTTCACAAGTATAAAAGATAACGAAGTCAAATTCACTCTTATACATAGCCAATAAGTACAGTTACTCCCAAAATTGAGCGTACACCAAGTAAAAATTATTATTTTTGCGCTTTTAATGGTACAACTATTAATTTTCAATATTTTTTTTTTAATTTTATTTTTATTTAAATATTAAAAAACTGATATTTGAGAGAAAAACTATTAAAACAGTAAATAAAACAGTGCAACAATTAAAATACTAAGAAAATGCATTATTTTTACTCACAAAAAATGAGCGTACACCCTGTTAGCAAGCATTGTAAAATCGTATGATCCTAAATTAACCCTACTTTAGCTGTAGTATTTTACTTTGCAATATAATTATAATACATTCTAGTTTACCTCGCGACATTTTAGTCTACGGTTTTTTTATTTTACTTAGTAATTTGTTAAAATGAACGAAAAACGAAAACAAACCGAATTTCTAACATTTCTACAAGAAAACTTATAACAAACTTGCATTCCAAAGGAAAATCTTTGCTGTAAATTGGTGAAATCATCGGGCGAACACATTCGACTGTCCAAAAGATCGTTAACAAATATCTTTTTGATGGTATGCTATTTAATAGCGTTGGTAGATGTCGAAAAAATTCCGTTTCAATCGCTTATTATGCTATTATGCCAATCCAAAATCCAAAAACAAGTGTTCTAAATTAATCGTCGGAAATCGAGGAAATCATTAAAAGATCGACATTTATAAAAAATCACGAAACCGTTCGCTGCTCCCTACGCAAAAAACCTAAACGGAAGAGTTGCTCGCAAAAACACTTTCATTTCGTTAAGTAATCAAAGTAAACGGTTACAGTTCGCTACAAAGCATATTAATAATCATTAATCAACAAAGCTTCTGGGAGAGTGTTTTGATTACTGAAGAAACAAGCACATAATTTTAAAAAAAAATTTTTCCTACTGTTAAACAAAGAGGTAGTTGTTGTATGTTGTGGAGCTCAATAGCTGCTAGTAGTTCACGAACTTTCGAGTTTATAGAAACCGTTATAGATGGATGAAAGTTTCTTGACATCGTCAAAAGAAATATAATCCAATCAGCGGAACAGCTGAGTGTACCAACAGAGTTATATTTTCAACGACCCCAAAAACACATCGCTTGTTTTAAGGGAATGGGTGGACCTCAATCTCATTGATTATTTTTTGGGAAAATAAATAAAAAAAACTTTAAAATGTTAATGGAAAAAATAAAATCGAGTTGAAAGAAACGGTGAAACATGTGTGGGAAAGTATTCCTTCATCCTTCACTTAAAAAAATGGTGGAATTAATGCCTCGTCAATTAAGAGCAGTGGTAGATAATAAAGGCTATAACACAAAATATTGAATTTTTGTTTGTTTTTTAAGTTTTGTATAAATGTACGCTCAATTTTGTGAGTTGAAAAAATAAAGCTTAGTACCTTCGGTTTTGATTCTTTTTAATAGAATGTTTGTTTTTTTTAAGCATGTTTGGGGCAACTTAGTGCACTATAACCCTGCGCTTTAAGTTTTCTTAAATCAACTTTTTTACCCTTTGTTACTTTAGTTTCTTTATATTTTGTGACACAATAGCAACATCAACTTTATCATTTTTTACTTAGATCAATTGCTAAACTACTTATACATATTAATTTATTGCCAAACAAATTTAGAGTCTTGCCTTTATATTCCTAAACTTTCCCATAGTAAAGTAATATTTTTCTTCTATTGGTAATTAAATTTTGTGCAGTAATTTAATTTATAGAAGAGGAATTTCACTTGTCGAAGGTTTTGACCAATTTTCACCAGCGGTAAAAAACTTCCTGGAGCCCATATTGTTATGGATAGTCTATTGGACTGCCATATTTATTTCTCATCTGCAGCTAAATTGTTTTTCAGGGGCTTGCTGCATCTAGAGAGGAAGTGATAAATCCTACATGCTCAAAGAAATGGTTGGGAGTTGCCGCGTCTAAGCTGGTATCTGATATCCAATGGTACAAAACGAAAAGCAGTGTACCGGTGCTTGTCTGATTGATTTGGAGAAGGCTTTCGACACCGTGTGGTTAGAGAGTCTCACTATCACTATCATATATGATTTATGACATGCTCAATGGTAGAAAGTTAGTTGTCAGAAGTGGAAAAGTAACTTCAACCGCAATCTTTGATATTAAAAATGGTTTTCAGCAGGGAGCGGTCAACTCACCGATTCTATTCAGCGTTTACACTGCGATCTGACAGATAGTCGAACTCAGACAATTGCGTATGCCGACTAATAGTGAACAAAACAGCTCTAAATGTCTAGGTCATCAGAATTCTTTTGCATTATGATTTTGATCAGATTCAGCGATATTGAGATGACTGGAAATTGAAAATCAACTTTCAGAAATCAGAAACTATTCTGTTTAAGACTCCGTTGCGGGGAGCCCCTAGGCATATGAGAAATGGACAGCTATCTGGCAAGTAAAAGTAAGTAAGTGGTTTGGCATCTTGTTGGATTTTGACAGGCATGCATATAAATGCTGCTCTTGCCGAGGGCTAGGAAAGCCTTTTTCCTGACGAAGCGGTTGTCTTACAGCAGCCGACTTGATAGCATAGTGAAAGTGATTTGCTACATGACTACCATGCGGCCGATGATTACCTATGGGTGCCCGATGTGGTTCAACGTTGCCTCATCTCAAATCGAAAAGATTCGGGTGCTTGAGAAGCAGTGTCTTAGACGTTGCCTTGGGATATACAGAACACTAAGGTCGGAGTACAAACAGAATTGATAATTTTTTTGATATGGCTGATTCGGGTCACATTGCAAGAGTAATGTCCTTGAACAACAGTCTAATTTTGGGACTTAATAGATACCCTAGCGGTGAATATTATGAGAGTGTTCGTCTAAGCGGGTCTATCCCGCCCGATGCTTTCCTATACCTAGACTGTCGAGAATTGGTCCTGGATAGAATGGCGATTTCGATAAATCTACTACGTCGCGACGCGTCGGTCATAGAAATGTGGATAGGCGGCTCCTATATAACCGAGACGTCCTCGCACAAGTGGGAACAGAACGTCTTCGGTTCAGCAGGACTGTTTCCGATCGGGCTAGAAAGACAAGATGAAACAGGGAAACCAGGGGCCAATTTATCGGATAAGTTTTTGAGTAAGTAAGTATAATACGTGATTGAATTATGTGAGTTTGGCATTACCATTTACGTCATCGAGCAATCGATTACTCTAATTTGACATTTTCATTCGATCACTGTTGGGACTCACTCACTCGGTCACTGAAGAGGTAAGTTGGCCCTAGTTCCAGTAGTTATTTAAATGATATAGAAAGTTGTCTAGGATAGGTTTGTGTCTTGGCTGACTCACACAAGTTAAAGTGTAATTTTAGATCAGGGTGGCACCAAAGAAAGATATAAGACCCCAAAAACAGATGCTAAAGCAGTTCTAGTTTTAAGTTAGATTCAGTTTATTTTAAGTAGTTTTAATTAGGGTTAGTGTAGTCTTTAGTTTTACAATGCTGACCAAAATCTTAATATAAACAAACTTCTTATAAAAAACAAAAACATGAAGAATACAACAGAGTTAAGCTTAATATTTATGCCTTCAATACCTGGCCCGATTATAAGCCTTAACCACAGGAGCAAGTTCGTGTGATTCTGATTTTGAGCGTTATAAGAACGCGTAGCTACACACATCTCTAATCATAGTGTGAAATTTTCAAAATATGTTAATAGCGTCTCCCTATATCTAACCATTGGCTTGTTTCCTTGTATTTGAAAATCTGATTTATTTTTCGAAAGTTCCACTATCTATAAAACACTTTAATTGCGTTAAGCTTTCACCAACCTTAAAAAATATCCAATTTTTTATAATGAAAACAAATCTTCAGACATCCGCGACATATTTTTAATTAAAATTAATTTACCCGAAATGGAACAATGTGGCCAAGTACCATAAAACTTATCGTAGCAATGCCATTAAGAAGTGGCTAACACAGACAAAACAACTTTAAAACAACCTCCCCGAAACTCCCCTTCAGCACCGCCACCACTGCTCGAAGGAATGAAAAAAAAAAAGTCATCCTTCTTGGGCTTAGGATTTGTGTGATTTGCTTAAGAAAAATGGACAAAGGGGATTTAGTGCTGCGAACGGTACTTGCGCTGGCCATTTACTTACTTTTCCACAGATAAACCTAAAGGGCCGTAATTCACAGATACGTCTCCGGTATACTTTTATTCTCTCTGCCATTCACCCCTTTCCACAGTGTTTTCCTGCATCTTTTGTTTTAACCATTTAGATTTATTCCATGATAATCAGATGCTTTCAGTGAAATTACTTTACTCTCTATCTCCCTCTCTCTCACGCTGCTTTAAAGGGTTTGGGTTGAGTCTTGAAAGGGGTAGGTATGGGTTTAATGTGCATCTAAGTTTTTCTGTTTTTGTAATTTTTTTTTCTTCTCTTCTTCGGTGGTAGGTTGATGTCTGTGTCGTTGTGCCTTTAAAAAAAAAAGTACTTTGGTCAGAAGAACCCTGCGATTGCTACTCGAGCTTAAGGCATAATGAATGAGCTGAGTATTTATGCAAAAGAAGGGAAACGCGAAAAAAAGGCAAATCGGATACAAACTCAAACTAAGAAATCAATTCGAATGCATTGCTGGGTAGAAGAGGGGAGAACTAGGGCACGCGGGAGTGTGAATTGCGGATGATACCTTTGAATGAATAATTCAGTCTTGACAAAGTTTTTCCAGATTTCTTTGCGAAATCTTATGTTAATGAAAGAAATCCAAATGGATACTTTTTTTTTTCAATTCTGGGGAGAGAAATGCTGTTGGTTATTTAGCCTCTGCCATTAAACAAAGAGAGTCCTTGGAAACTTTTTGGATATTTCCTCGTGATTTAATTAATCTATGTGGGTTCGTTCGGGTGGGGTTTTAATTCAAAGTATTCAATTTTAGGCGATTGATTTTTGGTCGGTTCTTTTGGATTTGATTCATGTGTGTATGTATCTTGATAATCAAACAAACTTTTTTAGGTATAGTCCAAAATATGGATAAAATCTCGTAAGAACGTAATTAAATAGTCTAGAATCCTGGAAACATTCAACTCCGCTCAGGGTTTTATAAAAGTTATACGAAGATCTAAGAGCCTGCTCACTATGTTACACTGATAATTGAAAAGTTTTACTAATAGAAAGCTTAATCCGATTTTTAGTAAGTTGAGTACTTATTTTAACTTATATATAGGTATAACATGTCTGTAGCTACTCTTTGTAAATAGTTTCTTCTTCTTCTTTGGAAGAAGTGACATAGGTACATGCGACTTGATGAAATACCTAGATGTGATCAAACAGTAAACTTATGTTTGAGTCTCGGGAATTAGTTTATAATGAGAACGATGTGCCAAGATCGTAAATTTTTCGCTGAATTCTTAGAGTGAAACATGGAGAAATGCATTTAAAAACGAACAAATAAAAACAAACACAAAAGATTAAAACTCTGGATTTCCATAAGATTATATTATCAAAAAGTATTAAAACCAAGATTATAAACATTATAAAAACAAAAAAAAAAAAAAATATAGAAAATTAAAAATGAGGTACAAAATTAATTTATTTTGATTACAGTTAATTCCAGCAGTGAATGGCAAGTTGGTTATAGTATTTTTAAGCTTCTCTCGAAAAAAAAACCCTATTGAGCTGTGTATCAGTAACACTATCTAAAAGAATGAAGTTGAAGTTCCTATTTTTTTCTATTTAAGATTCCAAAATACCCGGAGTTATGTTAACATTTCTATTATTTTTCCTTAATATTAATATCTTAGCCCCTCTAATACCTCTCAACATCCACAAAAATGTTAACCCCGATAAATATAATTGGTAACTTGCTACCTCACAAACCTCAACACGAAACGAGTGTCTTTCAATAACGCAAGCACTCATTTTGATTCACCTATGTACTCGTCTCCAATCCAAGCCCACCCTTTAACTATTTGCCCAAATTTTGATCTTAAATCTGCAGCCAATTATTCTTATTTTTCCAGCTCTCTTATATTTAACCCTACTCCAACCTCCGTCCCAAATGGTGCATCCAACCCAATTTTGCTTTCAACAGTTCCACCTTTATCTGCTTCAATATCCTAAACTGCACCAAGTTCTTCATCTTCTTTTACCCCCAAATCTTTCACCTCTCCATCATTAATTGATCTCCTTCTGCATTAAAGACGAACATACTCAATAAACCATTGGTTCTACAGACTGTCGATCTCCAGACGAATAGATAAGAATTCTATGAGACCATTCGTGTCTTCCCTACGTTCTTATAAATCAGATTCGGTTTCCATTCAGCAGGAAGCCCTCCCCACAGCCATTTCCAGTCTCATGAACATCCAAATAAAATACCCTGAATTTTTCAATATGTCTCTCCAAAAAGTGTCAAATGATCTTATTACTCAAAACGGATATCATAGCTTCAGCGCAACAGAGCTGGCTGACAGGTTTCATTTTCCTAATCTGCTCCTTCCTCTACTTTCTCATGCACTTTGTTAAAACCCCCCTACTTCATTTTATTACCAGAATGTGAGAGATCTTTGCCCTAAGACCCTTGTAGTTTTACAACGAACTCAAGTTCTATGCTTTAAAATCTACGCTCTAACCGAAACAAATCTGATCCCTAGAACTAACCATGAGGAATTTTTCCCATCTTCCTTTGATGTTTATCACGAATATGATCATACTTATGATTCCGCTTGTCAAGTCTTACTTCTATCGAAAACACACTAGATCCATCTCAAAATATCGACTATGTTCAAAAAGATTAAACTTCCACGGAAGTTACTTTACGATATAAAATAAAGCTAATTTTCTTGCAGCGCAGTTTGCTGTTAATTCGACGCTACCAGAGAGTGACACGACTCCTTCTGTTCTTGAGAGCGTAAACGGTTTCTTGGGACGAATCTTCTTTCGCACTCGTCCAGTTGCAAAAGTGTTCTAAAAGATCTTGACATTCACAAATCCGCTGGCCCGGATAGTATCCCTGCTATTGTTCTGAAGAGGTGTTCTTCAACGCTGGCAAAACCATTGCATAAGCTTTTCCATTACTTCTTTTACTGTGGAATTTTCTCTGAAAATGGAAAACAGCATTAGTCCAGCCTGTTCCTAAGAATGATGACTTTTCTTTCCCCCCTCTTATCAAGCTTCTCAATGACCGGCAACACGGCTTTCACAGCAATCGTTTCACTGGTGTTCTGATGCCATATCTTACCGAAGAGTGGAACACTCAAGGGACAGTTCTTTACATTGCTTGGGGGAAAGAAAGATTATTGCTTTTGATATTTCTAGGGCATTTGAAGGAGTTTGGCAGCAGGTTATCATTTATAAAATCTGTGCTTTTGGTATCAACGAAACCCTTATTCTTTGGATTAGAAATTACCTTCTAGATCGTTCAAAACATGTTGTATTGGTCGGTTTCAAGTCTGATCTTCACAAACTAAGTGCTGGTGTTCCTTTGGGCTCCGTTTTATGTCCGACTCTCTTCTTCATTTTAATAAATGATCTCTTGTCTGAAACTTCTAATCCACTTCATTGTTTTGCCGACGGCTTTACCCTCAGATTTTCATACTCGTTCTTAAGTTCACGTTCATCTTTCTCGGGAGTGGAATTGCAACGGTTTCGTATAACAAGCTTATTAAACTCCGATCTTTTCAGCATTGTTAAATGGGGTAGACAAAATAGACTGGGCCAAAAAAATTGACTATTTTTTTTTTTGAAAGATATATCGAGAATATCATTCAGAATGACAAAAAAAAATGTTCGTAAAAGTTTGAGCCCTTAATATCAATTTTAAGAGGGCTCTCATCGCTAATTTTGATTTTTAGTCATAATTTCATGTTTTGCGTCAGAACTGACAAAACATTGAAGTAAAAAAAATTCATTTTGACTTACTTTTATATAAAATTAAATTCCCTACAAAAAAGGTCTAATTGAAAATTTTCGTCAGACAAGCCGTTTTTGAGTAATTAAGCTTAATAAATTGTTATTTTTCGTTAGTTACAAAATTCCAAATTAAAAAAGTAAAATCGAAGAAAAATAACAATTTATTAAGCTTAATTACTCAAAAACGGCTTGTCTGACGAAAATTTTCAATTAGACCTTTTTTGTAGGGAATTTAATTTTATATAAAAGTAAGTCAAAATGAATTTTTTTTACTTCAATGTTTTGTCAGTTCTGACGCAAAACATGAAATTATGACTAAAAATCAAAATTAGCGATGAGAGCCCTCTTAAAATTGATATTAAGGGCTCAAACTTTTACGAAAATTATTTTTTGTCATTCTGAATGATATTCTCGATATATCTTTCAAAAAAAAAAATTGTCAATTTTTTTGGCCCAGTCTAATACAAAATCGTGTAGATTTTAATGCTTCGAAAACTCAAAGCTGTCTATTGTCGTTGAAGCAAAATGTACACTTTATGCCATTGTTCTTGATTGGCACTTGCATCGAAGAAGCCTAAAAGCTCTCAATACTTGGTACGGTATGGCAATTCACATGTATCAAAATCATCAATAGTCGATCATTCATCCTCGTACAGACCCGAAACTTCTTATATTAAAAAGGCGGGTAATGTGTACCACTAGTCCATATACACCTTTTCTCCGGTGGTCCATATTACCCGCAACATAATGTTTGGAAAAAAAGCAATTTTACAGCAAAATGAGATTCTTTACAATAGTTTTAAAAATAAAAACCGTAAAATAAATATTCACTTCTTATATTTTAAAAATAAAAGAAGAAGAAACTATATTTTTAACTATAGAAAAAGGAGAAACACCTACGAAAAAAAAATAATCAATGCCTTGGATTTTCTTTTAATCCGAACAACTTCGTAACGCGCTACTCCTGACTACTCAAACTATAGTGAGTTAAGTTTAAGCAGGTCCCGCACAATCGCAACTAATCGTCTCCTCGATTGCATTTGTGTAAGGCGAGAAAAGCTGGTGGTCCATATTAGCCGAGTGGTCCACATTACCCGACTTTACTCTACGAAAGAACGATTTTGTTGATTTCACAAAATTTTTATAATCCAGCATGATTTTTCGTCAGTTTAACAAAATATGCACTACAAATAATATTGTCAGTTTAACAAACCAAGTTTTGTTAATATAACAAAATAAAACAGAGATTTTTGTCACATCGACAAACTTTTTTGTGATGTTAACAAAATGTTTGTTGTATCTACAAAAAATCTGTTTTGTAAATGTTTGTCAATATCACAAAGTTTTTGTTAATTTTGTTTGTCAATTTAACAAAAAATGAAAACGTTTTTGTTAAAATGACAAATATTTTGTTTTGGGGTTGAGTTATTTTGTAATATTGATAAAATAATATTATCAGATAGATAAAATTATTTTGTAAGGAAACCAAAAAATTCTGGGCGTATATTTTTTTGATCATGACATTTCTTTTGTGTATGATATAGTTCACATTTGGTTTTTGTCAAAAAATCGATGTAAGATTAACTGAACTTAACAAAAATTGCGTATTGTCTATACGCCCTAACAGATGGTTGCATGTGAGATCGTAGGGACGAAACGCCAATTTTTGTGAACTTAAATCCCAAAAAAAAATTATTTTGAAAAATTTATTTTGTGGATTCAAAAAAAGAAATTTGTAAAATTGACAAAATATTTTGTTGAGCTGACAAAATATTTTGTTCAATTTACAAAATTTATTTGTCATATTAACAATTATTTTGTTGTATTAACAAATTTTTTTGTTAATGTTAAAAATTTGTTTTTTTTATTACTATCGGATTAACAAAATTTTTTTTGTTAAATTAACAAAAAAGTTTTGTTAATATCACAAAACAATTTTGTTAATTTAACAAAACAAAGTCTCCCACGTGGAGTCTACGTCTTTGTGCTAGGGCAGGACAAGAACATAGAAGGTGAGAAACTGACTCCTCTTCTTCTTCATCCATGCAGCTTCTGCAAAAATCATTTCCAAGTCGAAAAGCATGTCTAACTATTAGGCAGTGTCCAAGTAAGGACACATATAAATGTCTGGTACTTTTTATTCTTTAATAATATGAAGTGCCATATTTCTCTTTTATACTTAACATTTTTTAAGCTTTTAATATCCAATCGTATTTTATCATAAAACTAGATGACCCGGTGAACTTCGTATCACCTTCATATATTTTTGAAAAATATGGTCAAAACTTAATACAAAATTTGTATCTACATTAAATGCAACATAGTTATACACTTAATCAATTTAAGGCTTTCTGATGTACTATATTTTTTGTCTTATTTGGCGGTGCGTTAATATATAAAGATGATGGTTTTCCGACTCGCGACTTATAATTACCCAAGCTGGCCTTGTCATCGCAAAAGCCAGACGGACGATAAATTGTAGACGCTTAAAATCGAATGGCAAATCCGTTGGAATCATCGGTAAAATCAAGGCATCCTCTCCTTTGTATTTTCCCTTGATGATCTTGGCCTCGATGACGTTATTCATTCGCTTTTTTACAGTCAGTCTCGTTCCATTGCACAGTCGAGGTTGATTAATGTTAAGCAGCATAATCACAACTGATCCTACTTTTGATTGTAAATTGTGAGATGGTAGTCCAGGTAAATCCAGGGAATTTAAAAAGTCTGTGGGATAGTTGACTACGTCGTCGTCCTGGTTTATAACTGTGTCAACTGATTTGTAAGAAACAACTTTCCTTGAAGAAAATTCTGAATGGTTGCATTGAGATCATCGACATCTTTGTTTTTGGCCGCCAATATTGTCCGTTCACTCAGCCATTTATGGTTTCTGAACTGTTCTATATCCCTAAAAACACGTTGAATAAGCAAGAAGAGACAAAAATCCGTGAGTAGTGTAATTAATCCGGTCAAGGTGTCAATTTCAAGGAAGAATGTGCAGTTCGTCGTTATTTCTGTCTAGTGAATATCAGCGGCATCAATAGTAAAAACCGAAGCAAATGGACGTATCCTGATTTAGATTCTGCTCGACGGCCCATCTCTCATTCCGATGAAGTTCCCATACCAACATTTCATCAGCTAGCAGATCTTTCGGAGGATGAAGACAGTGAATATGAGGAAAATGCATCAAGTCCCCAAGGATTTAACCATAGTGAGTTAAGTGATCTCATCAGGGATCTTAACCTATCAAAACAATCTTCTGAGTTACTGGCATCCCGGCTAAAAGAAAAAAAAGAGGCTGGGTGCGACCCACACTGATAACTTCCCATTTGTGGTCTTGAAAACTTTATATTTAGTTTTTTTCAAATAACCAAATTTTCAGCGAAACAAACTTTAGCTGTAAAATTCAAACAAACATTATTTTAAGATTGAAAAGCATTTTAATTATTTAAAGAGATTTGAAATTGGGATTGTTGATGTATAAGCTATTAATGGAATTTGAATATGTCGGACTTGGGTACAACTGAACAACCTTATTCATATACGTATGTACAGTACATACATTCTTCTAAAAACTAAGTTGATAATAAAATTATGTATTTTATTATAGAAATTACTTTATTATTTCGGTTCCAAACATTTTAATTGAAAAAAATTTAAAAACGAAATATTCAAATATAAAAGATATGGTTTGGTTATTGATGGAAGGGTACTTACAAAATATATCCGCTCTAAAACTAGATATCGACGGTTAACTATGAATATCTCCTAACATACATTTTTGTGAAATTTACATTTTGATGCAGTTTCCTTAATAATTTCCATCTGCTTCGCTGAATTTTTAAAATTTAAACTATTTCACATCATAGCCATTCAAAACTGATAATTATGTGTAAAATTTTATTATTATGCGTTTTAATTTTGACACTATCAGTTTTTTGTGTCCCCTTTAAAGTTTACAAAATGCGACATAGGAGGTATTCATAGTTAACCGTCGATATATGTCAAATATAAACCATTTGTTACAAATTGTATTATGTATACAATTAAATAATGGCAAAGTCAATATCATTGCTCGTTCTCAAGATATTCTAGTCGAAAAACAAATATTAGGTACGACTTTTTAGTAGATTTTTTTTATATTTTTGTTAAAACTGTCAATTCGATACTTGTCAAAATTTAACCATATGTTAATAATTGTATTATGTCGATACCTTCCCGTAAGAATGTCCTAAGCGACACTTTTTTCGAAAATGACTTTTTGATGAGGAAATATTATATATGTTAAGGGCCACGTTTTGGCCTGGGTTCCGCCAACCTATTATGCATGAAAAGGAAACTAGAGTACAAATAAAAAAATTTATCAACTGCCATGTTTTCTCATTAAAATAATGTTGCCCCCTGAAATTTGTATTATCCGCCAAAAAAATTATGCTAAGCGACATTAATAAAGATCTAATTGTCGTGAGCAACAAAAAATTTTGTTAGATGTCACTTAGTTTAACCAAAATTGTCTCTTAGCAAACTATGATTCAACTAGAACTTTCTTCGTTTTTTTTCGTTTTCTGAACAATTTTAGAAATGTCGCTTAGTATACATTCTAACGGGAACGTATCGATGTATAAAACAACATACTTTAGAAGGTACTATCGGTGTTCATTCCCAAGAAATTCGACTTGAAATACAATTTTAACTATAGTTTTCACTAGAATTTTTAATAGTTTTTTTATTTAAAAAAAAAACTATTAATTCAATATTTGTCAACATTTCACTAATTGTAAAAAATTATACTAAGTATAAAATAAACTAAATCAGAAGTCAATATCACTACTAGTTCTCGAGAAATTTGAGTCGAAAAACAATTTTTACCAATTTTCAATAGAGTTTTATATAGTTTTTTATTTTTTGTAAAAAAACTGTAAACTGATTTTTTTTGAAATTTTCACCAGTTGTGAAACACATTATTTTTCATAAAATAAAATTATTTTGAGTTTCAAATTGTTTTCCGTTCTTAGAATATCTGGGTTATGAAATTTTTTTTTTCAGTTTTTTTTATTTAAAAAAATAACGGTATGTTAATTTTTTTCCAAATTAATACCAAATCTGTATGACCTTATATTGAGTACATTTAATTTTATTTTAAATCAATAGCACTATTTTTTCGTGAGATATTTGAAACTAACCAAAATTTTTACTTTTTTTTTAAACCGTTATAGTGAAAAAACTACTCACTGAATTTTAATAAACGCCCTTTCAGCCTCTTTCGAAGTTATTATCTATTAAACAAAATTTAGTTGAAGTCGATATCTTTACTCGTTCTTGAGATATCGACGTCGAAAAATGGTACAAGAACGTACGGACGTACGAACGTACGAACGTACGAACGTACGAACGTACGAACGTACGAACGTACGAACGTACGAACGTACGAACGTACGTACACACACACACACAGACATCTCTCTAAAAATGATTGATATAGCCTCTAGGGACCTTGAAACGTCGAGAAATGTCAAAAATTCCAATTTGACAAATCGGACCGATTACAATAACTCCCTATGGGAAGTTAAAATCTACTTGATGAAGGAACAACAATAAGGTTCTATCGTAAAAGGGCAGCAGAGTTGCTTACGTTATACTCTCAGGAGGAATATCTCGTTTTCTGTCAGGATGTTAAAGGTCTCTTAACAAAAATGGGCCTTTCCGAGTATGATCCAGATCGTTGGCGTCTGTTTATTGACAGTTCCAAGCGAAGTTTGAAGTGTGTGCTTTTATACAATGGTAACGAATTGAGATCAATACCTATTGCTCACTTAACCCAAATGAAAGAAGAGTACAAGAATATAGCTATAGTCTTGGAAAAGATTAAGTATCACGAACATGGGTGGGTCATTTGTGTTGACTTGGAAATGGTTAACTTTCTCCTTGGACAGCAAGGTGGATACACAAAATATCCCTGCTTCTTGTGCCTAAGAGCTAAACAAGATCACTGGGTAAAAAAAGACTGGCCTGAAGGAGAGAACATGGTTGTTGGAGGAAAAAATGTTATTAATGAGATAAAATAATCCTGCCTCCACTTCATATAAAACTTGGCTTAATGAAGCAATTTGTTAAGGCTCTGATAAGGATTCATCATGTTTTAAATTTATATCTACAAAGATGCAAGGATTAAGCATTGAAAAAAGAAAAGCTGGCATATTCGATGGACCTCAAATCAGACGGTTAATAAAGGACACCAATTTTGTTGAATCTATGAATGAAAAAGAGCGAAAAGCGTGGACATCATTTGTGTCAGTTGTCGAAAACTTTCTAGGCAACAAGAAGGCTTCAAATTATAAGGATTTAGTTCAGAACATGCTGACTGCTTTTCGTGAGCTTGGATGCAACATAAGCATCAGTATTTTACTTGTAAAACCATTTGGACCGGTTTCCTGAAAACTTGGAGACTTGAGTGGAGAGCAAGGTGAACGATTTCACCAGAATATAAGGACAATAGAAGAACAATACCAGGGCGAGTGGGATACGCATATGAAAGCAGATTACTGCTAAGAGATTGTCCGAAAAAACCACAATGCAGATCAAGCAAAAAACTAAGCTTCTTGGGTTCTAGTACATCAAATCAGCAGTGAAAATTATATTGTATTTATGAAATGTACTCGCTAGTATCTTGTTAATAGAATTATTATTTTTTTATATTTATTATTTTTTTATATTTATTATTTTTTTATATTTATATGTCACTAAATGAGTTTGGATTGTCAAAGAAAAATGTTTTACTTTTTTCTTTTCACAATTATTTTGGGTATTTCTAAGTGGTGTCAGGTTTGCAACACCCTACCCCATAACATGAAAACGGGAGCTGCTAGGCAAAAACCGATTGCAGATTCGTATTCAGGAGGTCGAATTTACCAAAGAACAGTTCAAAAAGTATCGGCACCAAAATGTGTGTATATCTGTGTTATTTATGTTTCTCGCCGTTTAAACCTTCCCTGAACTTCCACAAATATTTCAAGATCAAAATTAGCAAAATCGGTCCAGCCATTCTCGTTTTTTAGTGAGCCAAACAAACAGCAATTGATTTTTATATAAGATATAGTTACAAAATGGCGGAAACGTAACTTTTTTCTAAATCCAGCATTCTTTATTCTAATAATAATAAACATGATCACAACACAAAACTTTATCACATCAACATAAAATGTTAACAAGTATTTTTAGAAAACCTCGAGACTTTCGTTCATTCATAGCATTTTCCTCAAGCAAAACAAAAGTGAAAACTAAGATTCGTATCCTTAACCTGATTCTTGTCTAAATAAGGAAATTTCCCTTTTTCGGTATCCCTGCCAGCTTTTCACATGAATCAATCGTACACCCTAATCAATGACCTATTGATATACTTTTTAAATAAAAATAAATCTTACAAATTGGCCGGAATACCTCCCGGTACACCTTAAGATACTTCCGACCAACAACAACCCAGAGCCGTTGAAATAAGGTTAACAAAAGGACTTCTCGTTGCTAATCAACCTCGACCCGGTGTTGTAAATAATCCGGAACTGTATTCAGTAGACCTACCATCCTTCTTCCCTTTGGTCAATTTTTTTTTTCGTTGCTTGCTATATGTTTTCTAACCCCTGTATCCAGACTGGAAATCAATAATTCACTTCGATAAGGCGGCAACAAATAAGTCTTTCACCCAACATAATCACTTATTAAGGAACTGAAGTTGACAGGAAGAAAAGAAAACGAATCTTCTGCCCTGAGGCCGGTTATAGAAAAGCAATTTCTTCAGATCGTGTGGGGATTATAAAGGCACTTCGTTAATAAATCGTCTTTCAAGTAACCAAACCACCTGATGTTCGAATTGATTCATCTTTGAAAATAAAATGGCTCCCGGTTCGGACACTCACTGGACACCTTCAGTTATGCAAGTTTAGGTGTGCGTAATTCGGAAACAACCATTAATCTTCTCGAATGTTACTTGTAACTTGCTTCGGTTAAGGCAAACACAACAAGTGCAAATGATAGGTTTATGAAGTTTTCGCCAAATCGAAGGGTCGAGGGCGCGGTTAGGCTTGCCGCTCAGAAAAGAGTTCCTCGAAGGGTTTCAAAAAATTAAACTGGAAAACTTCGAGTGCTGAAGGAAGCTCTTATGACGAGCAAACCAATATGTAAGACACGTCCTAGATTTATGCGAGTTCATTTGTTTCATCGAAGTCTTCGGGCGAATTGTTGCGGATAAGAGATCTTTTGCGGAGGTTATAGTTCATGGTTCTTTTGAGACAATATTCCGCATGGTAGTTACGTACAATACGAACCAGAGAATCCTTATTTCGCTGTAATAGATGATTTATGGTTTTGCGAGTTATTTTGTGAAGGCGGATGGGCAAGTGTTGAAGGATTTTTTTTTTTTTTTTGTCGTTCTGGGGGAGATTGGTGTGGCGTGTGGATTTACACTTCATATATCAAAATGCTGTGGCCAACGTGTGTTGGTGTGAGCAAGGGCTTCGAGAATCATCATACACAGCCGAAAAGGAGAAAATTCAATTTTGTAACCGATTTGCTATACAAGACCTATATTTGTGGAGATGGGTGCGCTAGTCCTTCGGAACAAAGAAGAACATGTGAATGGGTTGATTTATAGTCGACAGATATACTTGGGGTATCTAATAGTTTTTGTTTTCTTTTGAAAACTCCCTTTTGGCTGATTGGAAATTAGTTTTCGCTATTTGAATTAACAAGTATACTGGCGTCATAAGGGACCGGAAGAGGAAATTATATAATTAATCAAGAAATGGTAAGTTGTGTGTGAAGAGGAGGAAACTGCCCTAAGGCTGATTGAAAGACATGAAATATTGGTTAGATGTTGATATTCGTAGGGGGGGAAATAATTGTAATACAATGCATAATTTATTGGTTAGGGAATATTTAAGATATCAGAAATCTTGAGAAAAACTTACTGTTACTAGAGACTTTAATTGGAAGCTTGTGTGATCTAAGCAGCAGGCCTTTCGAGACAGCTTAACCTCTAATTCTTTGTCTTAAATTTAATATAAGTGTGCAGAAGAACACGAACACGATACAGTTGATTCCTCAGTTTGTACAAGAACTCAGCCTTTCGCCAGTGTTCAACTGCAAGCATTTTGTATTGGGGCTTGGTTCTGCACCAGAGATATAAAAACTGCAGTCAATTGACTATAAAGACTTTAAACTTAAAGACTTTAACTTAAAAACTGTAGACGTTAGTACATTATTATTATTCTGGCCATGTTAGTGATAGTTAGCTAAAACAGTCATTTGACTAGTAGTTAAGTCCTTTTTTGACTGTTTCCAGTATTTTAGTCTGTTATCCCAAGTAATATTTTTCATCTCATAAGATGCTCCAAGAGTTCAACTAGATTAGTTAAGAGGAGCTAAAAGTAATCTTAAAGAATACTACGAGATTCTTTTAAAACTGATAAAAGCCTTAAATGGCCTAGTTATGAGAGGCTCTTCCTACTCATAGTAGCAACAGAAGTTTCTTTATGGGATGACAGATGCACGTTTATATTAAAATGGCACTTCTAAGGCTCTAATAGAGATCGGCAAAATCCTATTATGAGAAAGCGTCTCTTCCAATAAGAGGTGATAAAAAGAGAACAGAATATTTGTTAACTTAATAAAGAATGAAACAAAATACTTTTTAAGTTTGTGTGTATACATGATTTGCTGTGCCAACAAACTGTTAGGCTTGATATAGTATTTATTTTGTAAGTCTATCAACTAGTATTATATTATAATGGCGATGCATGATATTTATTATTTTGCACATATGGGAACCGAAATGTAAATGCGGTTGAAATTGTATCTACTAATTCTAACATTTTACGTCGAAAAAACACAAAGCCCCTTCAAAATAATGCATATTTAAATTATTTTATTTATAACTTTTATCGGAAATAGGGTTACCATATATTTCTTTCGTAAGCAAATAAAATCAAAATTAACTTTGAAATTTGTTTTGTTTTTATTTAGGTCATGGGCCATTTGCTTGTGAGAGTAAATAGGAAACACGAAAGGTCAAATTTAATATAAAATATTCCAAATTACACACTGAGAGTCTTATGCTGCATTTACAAGAGTAATAAAATCTCATATTCTCTGTAATTTTCTACTATTACTCTTGTCACAAAAAATTACTACTCAAGTAATGCAACATAAAGAATACATTTGTTTTGTTAATTTTGAATGAAAAGATAGTAGTAGCAATAAAATCCCAAGATGTTAATGTATTTAGTTTAAATTGATTTGATTTGATTTTGGTTTTTGATTTTGGTGGGGGCAATACCCCCATTTATTAGGCTTAATACAAGCTATAGCTTAATCTAACTTAAAACTAAGAAAACTTATAGCTACGAATTTTGGTTAGTGGGGGAATTGATTCAAGAGACGGAGTTTTAGGCAAGGGGTACTAAGGTTAAAGTCGAAGGTTATTGGGTTTGAGTTGACATTCCTTAGCATACGTGAGACTGGTTCATTAGAGCCATAAGACGTACGGTGGGTGGGTATATAAAAGAGAAGGGGATTTCGTATGTTGCGGGGGTTGGTATTAAGGAAGATGGAGTTATAAAGAGTTATACAGTCAATAGAACCTGTAAGAAGACTATGAATGAAGAGAATTTCATAAGTTTTTCTTCGTTCTTCTAGAGAATTTATGTTAATTAGTTTAAGGCGATCTAGGTAAGGAGGTAGGATTAGGGGATTGTTCCAGGAAAGTCCTCGAAGAGCAAAGCGAAGGAATCGACGTTGGATACTCTCAATTCTGGCGATGTGGACTTGTTGGTAGGGAGACCACACCTGACAGGCGTATTCAAGCAGGGGGCGGACAAAGGTAACATAGAGGGATCGGGTCACATATGGGTTGGAGAATTCCTTGGACCATCGTTTGACGAAACCAAGTGCGGAATTGGCCTTGAGAATTATGTCGTCATAATGGGAGATGAAGTTAAGCTCCTGATCACATAATATGCCGAGATCACGTATCGAGTTAACAATAGATAGGGGTTGATTATGAAGAAAGTAGATACGGGGAGTAGATTTTAAACGTTTTCGTGAAAAGGTGATTGAGTGGCATTTAGTGATGTTTAAGTCTAAGCAGTTGTTGAGACACCAAACTGAAAAATTATTGAGATCAATTTGGATAAGAGTAGAGTCCTGTGCAGAAGAAATGATTTTGAAAAATTTAGTGTCGTCGGCATAAAGAGATATATGGGAATGTTTGATGACCAATTCAATATCATTAATAGTAAGAATAAAAAGGAGAGGCCCTAAGTGGCTGCCTTGAGGGACTCCGGACGTGGCTAAGAAAGGATTAGAGAAAGTGGATCTAAAACGAACACTGTAGTAACGGTTTTCCAGATAGGAAGAAATCCATTTTAAAAGAATGGGTTCGAAACCGAAGGTGGATAGTTTGAAATGGATAAGTTTATGGGAGATTTTATCGAAGGCTTTACTAAAATCAGTGGAAATGACATCGACATCTTTACCATTCTCTAAGGCAGAGAGGGTAAATGACACAAATTCAACAAGATTAGTGGTAGTTGATCTACATTTAAGAAAGCCATGTTGTATGGGAGAAATGAGGGATTTACAGTGAAAGCTCAAAATTTCATGAAGTATGCTTTCAAAGAGTTTGGGGATACATGAGAGTTTGGCGATAGGACGATAATTGATGACATCGCCTCTTGGACCCTTTTTGTGTATTGGAATTATAAAGGAACTCTTCCATATCTCAGGGAATTCACCTTGAGAAAGGGAAAGATTGAAGATTTTCGATAGAGGAAGGGAAAGTGATGATGAACATTTCTTTAGGAGAATAGCTGGGAGTCCATCTGGACCAGGAGAGAAGTCATCATTAAGCTGATTTAACTTATTTTCCACAATAATTGGATCGATAGTAGGTGGGAGAAATGGCCCAAGCCCAAAACTTGGTAAATAATTAAAATAGGCAGAGTCAGGTTCAAAGGTTTCATCCGTGAAAGATTGTTTGAAAAACGAGGCAAAGAAGTTGGCAATAGTTTGTGGATCATTTGATGTTATATTATTGAAGGAGAGAGAAGTTGGGTACCCATCGGATTTTCTTTTATGATTGACGAATTGGTAAAAGGATTTAGGATCATTAATAAGGTTGGCTTGCATCATAATTAAGTAACGCAAGTATAATGAGTTGGAAAGCTCATTAAATTGGAGATACGTACCGAGATAGTTAGAATAATCTGTAGGAGTTTGCGTGCGAAGAAAAGTTGACCATAGTTTGTTTCTTTTGTTTCTAAGAGAACGGAGCCTTCGATTATACCAAGGTGGGCTGATAGACGAAGTTTTGCGTCGTGTAAATGGTACAAATAGAGAGATAGAATACAAAATTTCTCCATAAAATTTTGCTAGAGCATCTTTTAAGGCCAGATTATCAAAGTTGAAGGAAATATCATTTAGATATTGATTAATTTGACGAAAATTAGCTTTATGAAAATTATAAGACGGTATGTCTACCGAGGGGGTGCGTACTGGAGGGCAATTGTGGAAGAATGAGAGAAGAAGGGGAGGATGGTAGTTATCGATGGTAGATAAGGAAAGTTCACTAAGTGAAACAGAAGAGTTTGTAGAGTCTGTAGTGAAAATGAGGTCAAGATGCCTACCCATGAAATTCGAGACGCCATTTACTTGGCAAAGGCTAGAATCTGTCAAGCGATCTAGGAACAGGCATTCCTTAGCAGAAGTGGGGTTACAAGCAATATAGAAAGATTCATCGTCTGATAAAATCCATTTAAGATGGGGAAGGTTAAAGTCACCGAAAAGAAAGATTTCGTCACCAGGATCACAAATTTCTAGAATTTGATCAACTGTTTTAATGGTAAGTTCATATGATTCAATGGGTTGAAATGGCAGTATGTAACAACAGATAACGTAAAGCGACTTACGTGAAAGTGTTATCTTTATAGAAATATAATCTAGGTACGGGGAAGAAGATGATGCGATAAGGCAAGAGTCAATTGAGTTTTGGACAGCTATAAGCACGCCACGACTAGGAGATTCAGTATGTTGGCTAAGGTCATCGTCGCGGTAAACATTAAAAGAAGATGGGAACAATTCTTGGTTTTTAATGCTAGGAATCAGATTAGTTTCAGTTAGAGCGTAGATTTCAAAAGGTAGGGAATGAGTTTTCTGATAAACTGCTTGAATATTGAAAAAAAAGTTACACAATATATTTTATACTTTCTATGTAATCACAACAATGCTAAATGTAAACTTGAAAATGCCACCTAATAAATTTTAAGTCAGTGCTACAGCCAAGTTACTTTATCGAGATCATAATTTTTTAAATTATGGTAACCCTCAAATGTACAGGCAACTACTTTGCTTGTGTATAGGAATATGGCTGCTGCTGATGCGACCTAACTCTTCTTATAACATCTTTATTCTTTCTATGGGATCTTAGACGCTTCTTTATGAATTATGTGTACTTACGTGCGAGTGAGAGGAGAATGTTGACATCAGAAAACTGAAGTTTGTGAATAGTTGTGCTTGTTGCATTAAGGATCTTATTAGGATCTTACTGCAAAGCTTATATTCTTTGAACTCCAAATTGTTTCTTGATATAGGAGGATTTAAACTCAAATTCTTTTAGAGTTTTCAAAGTGGTATACAAATCTTTACTCTTAAATATGACTTGTTATGGAATTATTTGGACATATTTTGAGCTCAGTTTTCAGAAAGGGATTCTTATAAGACTATAAGTTTTTATAATCTAACTACAAGAAGAGAAAATAGTTTTGCTATGAGATTTAAGTTCCTTTAAGCTGGAAAAGTGTTTAACTCTTAAAATAAAAGTGTTATGACCTCCAGTTGAGTTTCATAACAAGATATTAATACTTTAGTATAGCAATGGGATATAAAAGAGTTGTATGAGAGTTTTTTTCAGATTTCAAGAGCTAAGCTCTGGAGAGTATGTTAGTTCGGATAAGACAGTTTTAAATTGAAGTCAATCGTGACAGCCAATATTTCCTTTGTCTGCAGTGTTTCAACTTAAGTCAATTGACTTATTTTAAGGCATTTAACTGCTTTTGAATCCTTTAAAAAAAATAATTATTTTTCAGCCGTAAAGGATTACCACACCAGATAAGAACGAAAGGAAAAGAAAATTAAATAAAACAAGAACGGTGTGAGAACTAAAATCGATTCTGACTTAATGTTGAAGTAACATTAATGGGATTATGTATGGAATAGCACGTCATTCAAATGGCCGCCTCAGATTCACTGGCAGTGCTTCAAGCAGTCGGTCCAATTTTTTCGCTGCGTAGTTAAGGCAATAGCGTTCCGAATGTTGACATCGAGTTAGTCCAAAGTGGTTGGCATGTAACTTCAGCGAAAATAAAATAATAGAGTTGTGTCCAGGCACATGTGGCCAATTTCTCCATCAAAACTTCCACAATTGCTTATTGAGCTCTGGCCACAGAAAATCGATAAACATCGCTCTATTTTTCATTTAAAAAAAAACATGATCCGGTGATGTCGTCATGCCGTCAAACAAGCCAATATTTTGACCAAAGAAACCTACTATAACTTGTCCCTTATTATGCTCGCTTTCAGGTCAGTGGGGGCTTGTGGTTTATTGGCACTGACCTTCTACTTAATAAAACTCTATAAGAAGAAGTCTAAGGGGATTAAATCGCACAATATCAATGGCCAATTGTCAATTCACATCGTACATTGTGGAGTTCGTGGCACGTAGCATCGTGCTCCGTGCTATTAAAACCACATCTTGTCGGTGTCCTGTCTATATTATCCAATTCTGTCTTTCTGTCCGTTCGACTACAGCCTTAAGGGCTTCGCCGATTAAATTGATAGATGCCATTTTTACTTGCGATTTATAAGTACTATAAGGCAAGTTATACATTTGTAAAACAAATCGAACTCGAGATTTTGATCGAAGTTGACATTACGATGATAGCGAAGACGAAAAAAGTAGGTCTGGAAATTCTGTCTGTCTGTCTGTCTGTTCGACTACAGCCTAAACGACTCGGTTTAAGATTGGTAGATATCATTTTTTAATTATCCCCCATACGTTTTTTTCTTTTTTTTTTTAAGACCGTTATCAACATTTTTTTTTTTTTTTTCAAAACTCAATATTTCGAAAACCACATGCTTTAATTTTTTCTAAACTTGATAAATAAAAGCTTCTTAATATAGTCTACAAAATGTGAGAGGAAAATGTATTTTACCTAAGAATAACGGTACCCTCCTTGCAAATGTTAAAAAATGGTTTTCGAAAATCGTATTTTTTTCGAAATCGGCGCCTAGAATTTTGATACATTTTTTTTCTTACGTGTCTTATGATTTATAATTTAATTAAAAAAAATTAATTAAGTTATTACTGATTAAAACTACCATAGAACCATTTCTTAAATTTTGAATTTCTCATTTGAGGCATAACGTATTTTAATATAAAAGCTTCTAAAAAGTTTGAAATACATTGCATTTCAAGACTTTAAAAAAAAGTATTTATTTTTGGAAAATTCGATATCTCAAAAACGGCTCAGTATTTTTTTGCAAATTTATTTTTTATTCGTACAGCAATAAAAACTTTAAGTTGGCGTGCTAAAATTTTGTCTTAAAAATGTTTTAAAAATTTTGTATAAAAAAGCTTATTTTTTTAAGAAACCACTACAAGGACTCATAATTTTTTTCTTGCATAAACTTATATTTGCTTGAATTAAATGGTATACTGTTTCTAGCTCCAACTACTAAAGGAATTGTGTTAGTCATAAGTCTTTTACATAAGAGCAAGTTCGTGCGACCCAGTCGTGCATTTTATTTAATTTGTATCCCGACCCTTGTTTGAAAGAGGTACCTGCCATACAAACTCTTTTCGAATTTAAAAAAATATATGTTTTCTTAAAAATTTTTCGATAGATTTAAAAATAAATGAAAAAATTTCATTGAGTTAAAGCTAGCTAATAGTTAAAAAAAATTATAGGGAACACGAAAAAGTGGGCAATTCCGTCTGTGTGTGTATCTTTACAAAATGTATTTTAAATTCCAAAGTACTTTTACAAAATAGTCTGTGCGTGCCAGTTATGCATTTTTTTGTTTTCTTTTTGATTTTCTCAAAACTGGTACAACCGATTTTGGTAATTTTTCTAATACTAAACCTCTCCAAAAGTTTAGATAGTACCCTACCAACAATCAAATTAAGAGACTACTTTAATATTTGAGCGAAATGAACCATTATTTAATGGGCTCTATATAACTGAACATACATGCTACATTTTATTTTTTAGGTTCCGTTCAAAAAATGGTTCATAATTTCGAGTCCACTTAAATATTAAGTTCAAAACATGTATGGCTAACTATGTATATAGAGCTCATTACCTAGTGGCTCATTTCACTAAAATATTAAAGTTGTCTCTTAATTTGATTGTTGGTAAGGCCCACTGTGTTCAACAATTTTTTTTTTTTGATTTAAAAAAAAAGTTTTTTTTTTTTTTTTTCAAAACTCAATATCTTGAGAACTCCATGCTCGATTTTCTTAAAACTTGACGATCAAAAGTTTTGTAATACAATCTACAAGATATGTGAAAATTCGGTATCTCAAAAAGGGTCGATATTTTTTTTTTATTTTAATTTTTATTCGTACAAGAATAAAACTCTCAACCATTGCGATATGCGTGTTGCAAGGAATGGACAGAGACCTACAATTTTCTACCAATTCCGAACGGCTAATGAGTAGCACTTTTCATGACAAGAGATACTCGTAAGAGGCAGCACACCCCTGACAAAAACATTTTTGCAGCGGCTGAGAATGGAACCCAAGACCCTCTGCATGACAGTCTAACACACTTACTATTATTCCAAGGGGTACTAAAATAATTTGTGTATAAAAGCTTATTTTTTCAGTAACCGCTACAACGACTTATAATTTTTGATCTAATATTTGCTGAAGAAATTATTTATCGTCAATTAGATCAGAGCAAGTTCGTGTGACCCAGTCGTGCATTTTATTTTAAAGTTGTTTTTAACTATGATGCCTGATAGGAACGATCACAAAATAACATTAAACTGCACAATTTTAATGGGAACATCATAGCACATTATATTGACGTCTCGAAATTTTCGTTCTTAGATGAAATACTCCATTTTTGTGAATTTTATTCAGTTTTCAGCAAGATTTTAAGTAAAAAATCGAGAAACTTCAATTCATCACTGTCAATATACATTCGCTGGCTTTGGCATTTCGACGCCTCTCTTTCCACTGGGTGCAACTTTCTGAAATTCTTCTTTGTCGATGCGATGATTAAACAAAATCGTCCCTAACACCTTTGGGAGCAAAAAAAAAAAAAAAAATTAGAAAAAAAGAACAAACAAAAACTCCTGTCATCGAGAAATTTACGTTTTTCACTTTGAACTTTGACAGTTTCATTTTGAAGATTGTGTAAAGAGACGTGAAATTGAGATGTCAATAATTGATCAGCACCGATAATAATCATCGTCATGTTGAGATTTCAATTAAATTGAAGAATAAGGCGAAGGCGAAGTGAAAGCAGATGGAAAGTTCAAGTTGTGCAGTGTCATTGCTTTGAAAAGGGTGCAAATCGATAAATCTGCTTGGAGGGTAGTTTTGCAAAGGTGCAAGTCATCGACAAAAATTAACTCGTATGCAGTCAAGTTAACAATTTAATTATTTTCAGTTCTTAACAACCATTAAAGTGATTTTGAATTTAAGTTTGAAAAATCAATGAAGGAATTTTGAGAATAAAGCATTTTATCCACTTTCATGACGCGCTAGTTATACTCGTAAGTTTCAATAAAACAAGCCCATATAATTGATTCATGAAAACATACATTTTCAGTATTAAGTCAGCCATCATCTTCTTGGGTTCAAAACATCAAAGTTACAGAAATGTACATACATACGTGTTCAAATAGTATGACGTTTTCCCAATTACGAAATGTTAAAACTTTGGAGAAAATAGATAAATTACCTGAAGGGCTTTCTTCATTTATTCAAGCCCTATTATAAATAGTGTTGTGTTGGAGTATTAAAATTTTAAGAATGTGGTATGAGCTTTTTGACTCCATTAGGTGAAACCCTTTTTGGGTTTGCAAGAAAAAACGATTTGTTTCTTAGTTTTTTTGTTTCTCATTTATATTCGTGGAACGTTTTGGCGTCACCACCAACACAAGATTTAATTAAAACCAGCGACTTGATTTACGATCGACGAGTGTCTAGTCTCATCGAATGGTGTACAATATTTTTGTACGCTGTTCCACTGCTTTTGTTAACTGCTCTTCTTGAATGTTCTTCTTCCTATTTCAAAAAAAAACAAGAAATTACACCCCTTTTTATCGATTCTATTGGAATTCGTTTTGTTTTTGCTCTACAACCTTAGTGTTTCTTTTTACTTCTTTTTTTAATGTACTGTGTTAACCCAGGAATTTTGATTATAGACGATTTTGCCTATATCCGGGTGGACCAAAAAAAAGGGTTTTCCGGTCGTCGCGTTGTTGGTGGGTTTGGTCGTTTATTGTGCGGCAGCGAAGGTTTTAAGTAACTAATAATCTTTTATATCAAGGGTTGTAATCGGTTTAATAAAATACGTGTCAATGGAACCGAATCCGCTATAAAAAAGGAAGAAAGGCGGGACGTTTTGGAATTTAGAAATTGAGGTTTTTTTTTGTGGGTACCTTTTTTTTAATAGAGTGAGAAATATATGCAAAATAATAAAGAAGAAGCAGAATAAACTTAATTTTCCATTCGAGGTTTTCCATTTACGGTCGCACATTTTCAAACTTCAGTGGAGGAGGTTCTATACAGCAATCTTTATTGAAATAAATAATGAGAATCATCGGCAGTGCCTTTTATTTATCTCAGCATTTGAGTTTACTGATACCGTTTTCTAAGTTATCTGCTATGTGGAAATCTGGAACCTATAACAGCCCCACTATACATCTATTACACCTTACAACCATGTACAATGTACATCCTAATTATTGTAATATTTTTTGCTAGGTTCGTTAAATAAAACTTATTACGCCTTTTAGCATTTCTTCTTTATTTACACTTTCCAAATCAAAACAAAAAATCTCAGTTTATAATCAACTCAAATACTTTTAATTTAATTTAAATCACACTTGTTTAATAACACTTTCCACAATCCAATAAGCAAACCTTTTGCACACTTTCATAGTCAAAAATCAACTCTCCTGTGCTTACCGCGAGCACTCTCTTATATACTTAAGTTAGTTGTTCTCGAAGGTTCTTGTCTTGGAATGTTCTTGATGGTTGAAATAAGGGGAAATACATTTGACATTGGAAAAGGGCTTTTTGTTTCTTCCATTAAGTAGATATGCAATTTTCCAACAGATGTCGCTGTAGGAGTATAAAGCTCTGTTCGCAACACTATATCAGTAAGGTTGTCTGCTTCATACATCCAGTGTTGTATGATTTAGGAGGAAAATGTATGTGATGAACAAGAATGCGCAAAAGTTGTTACCCTGTATGTCATATTCTACTCACGTCAACAAGATATGAATTGCTTTTTAAGAACACGGGAATATTGTTTCTATTTGCTTGTGGAATAATTTATCGGTCGTGTTGGCACAGTGGTACTTTTGGCGCAGACTTTCCAATGGTCCGACACCTACTGGGCAAACCCTACAACGTTTAGTCATTCGCATAGAAGGGTACAGAACAACGAACAACACGAGATGCTGCAAGGTGTGGACCGACTCGGAGGAGACGTTCTGCTGTGTGGCTGATGATGTCGCAGATAAAATTCTGTTACGCTGTTAACCAGCCTACGCTCAAGCCATCCTTAATTTAAAATACACGGGATACAAATTTTCATGGAAAATCATCATGAGTACTGATTCCGATTTTCATCTCTGTGGATATCTGAATAAACAAAATCAACATTTAAGTTCTAGAACTAATAGGTATAGCGCCCCTAGTGGTCTATACAATAGAAATTGTTGTATATGAAATACACTGTTGGACAAAGTTTTGGATAAAAACGGGAAGAACTATTATACTCGTAGTTCCGTAAAGCATTCGATTCTTCAGTTGTAAGAAGCAGAACTAGGAGCGACATGCATGGAAAACAACACTCTTATCGTTTGGCTAATCATTGAAGACTTATAACTTTTAGTAACAGATTTTTTGAGAAAAATAGAATATTTTAGCTTGTGTTTCAGTTGAAAGCATCTGTGCCAATAGTAATTGAGATAAAAATTTTACCAAAACGTTCTTTAAGAGAGCAGGAAATGGAACTGAATCGAGCAGTACTTATTCTTGGACTAAAAATAGAATTGTTGGTCCTGCTTATAGTATTGCGCCCCCAACTCATTGAAAGTGTAGTGTTTAGGAAAAAAAGTGTAGTAAAAACGTAGTAAAAAAAAAAACAATTTAATTTTGGAAATGTTTTAATCCTTTAATTCACCTTTGAATATATACATAGGTATAGGTATAATAAACTATATTTATAAGCAACTCATAAACAATTCTTATATAATAATAAATAAACTATTAACATCTTTACAAACCAAAAATATACATTTAAGGATTAATTTATTTATAACGATTTGTTTTGTGGTAACTGAATTTGTGTGCAAAATTTATTAAGGTACTAGTACGGTCTAGAACGTCAAAAAAAGCACGATTTTTGGGAATTTTTTTCTCGGAAACTTTATTAGGTAATAACATCATTTTTTTTAAATAATGAATACATTGCGGACAGTTCATCTCCGGATCTACAGAACCGATTTTCAAAAAACTTGTTGCAACTTGATTGTTTTTATGTTTTCTAAGACAATTTAACACAATTTGACCAAAAAGTTATGAACAAAAAAAATGGCGACCCAAAAATGGCCAAAACATTTTTTTTGTTTTGACTTTTTAAACAAATTGTGGTAAATTATCTCGTAAGAAAAATTCCTTTAAATAACCCACTTTGTTTTTTTTTTGTTTCAGTCCATCCAATTCCGAGATTAACTGTCCGAAATGGGACAATGTATTCTTTGATGAGTCGACGTTGGCGCCCTTTATAATTCGGCCAAAATTCGAAAATTTAAAAAAAAAAATGTTTTGTACTCTTGAAGCATGTATTCATTATTTAAAACAAAAATATGTTATTAATTACCTAATAAAGTTTCCGAGAAAAAAATTCCCAAAAATCGTGCATTTTTTGGCGTTCTAGAACCTTAATTTTGCGGGGGGCTCAAAACTTCTATTTACGAGAGTTCTTTTAATTGAATAATTGCATCAACTGTTAAAATATTTAAATTATTTCTTATAACATCCTTTATTATGTTTAAACTTGAGAAGCTACGAAAAGTAAGCATATAAATATTATTTCCAATGTCTTTTCTACACCAAAATTATTCGAATTTAAATCGAAAATATGTACATGGGCGTATACGCAACGTGATGAACTTTGTTTTCGAAATCTAAATTGATTGATATAAGATCAGGTTTGCAAACATTTTTCATAACCTCTAACAAAAACTGTTTTGTGGATTTGTATATCGCATTTGATATTTAATGTTTTCGCTTTGAAAAAAAGTGTGGTGTTTGGATAAGCGTGCGTAGTGTGTGCTTTCGAAAAAAAAGTGTAGTAAAAACACTATACGATTGTAGTAGGGGGGCAACGCTCTCCTGCTGGGCTTGGCGCTACCCATAGCATTCAATTCAGGGCATGAGCGGGGGTTTGATCAGATCATCCGGTATATTAACAATGAGACATATTTGGTGACATATTCATGTATTGATTGCTGGTGCACAATTTAGGCATGTGGCCAACCTTATTAGTGAGAGGTAATCGACAGCTTTATCCTTGGAACTATCTCAAGCAAACCTTGATCTTGAAGATCCCATTTCGTTGGATTTCCCCGATGAATTTTTGCTGATGTCATTGCAAAGCCCGACAAATTATGGTTCAATGATGAATTTAAAAAAAGAAGCTTCAAACACAAGAAAACAAAAGACCTCTTGGAAGGAATAACTGACCGATATTTCGGACGTTTTTAGTGTACTCACTTATATTTTGAAGGAGCATTTCATCAAATTTCCAAGCCCTGTAAATAACAGACCAGTAGTGTAATATGCCACTTCTCTTATAGTAGATCAATACCTGAACTTTCATACAAGATTAAAGAACTTGAAGAAGCTATTGAGACACGACCGTAATTCAATCAAATATTTAATTTGAATATATTTGAATTTAATTTTAACAAAAGCGTTTCATTAGAAGTCGTGTCTTATAGTGAGTTGCAATGCTGCTTCAGTTTCATTATCAAGTGCCTTTTGAAATCATATCCAGTTGTTTGTAGTTGATTTATTTCTCGTTTTTTGATCTATTGTTAGGATCGGTTGACTGAGTTTGATATGAAATTCGAGTGGTTCGTGTTAAACATCTCTAGTGCTCCAGTAGGGTTTTGTTTAAGTAATTTTGCAGGTCAAGAACTATGCTTTAGGTCATATTTTGTCGTACCATAGTGAGTTTAAGGCATTTAACTCGGATCCAATCAGTCTGGGAATGACGATTAGGAAGATTTAGTTTTCTTTTTTGACAGAAAATGAAAACTGTAAGGAAGTTTTTGTATCCTTTGAAGTCTATGTTGTTTCACTTGGCAACGTTACTTTCGCTGATGAGGGCTCTATGTGATGGGTGCTTCTTCGGAAGGAAAATGAATAAACAATAAATGGGATTATTAATAAGAAGATAAAACTTGCTAAGATCACGGATTACTTTTCTTTCTCAGTGAAGGCTAACTGTTGAGCGCTGCGGATAGAAATTTCTGCATTGCTGCTGCCAGATTTGCCCCAAAGTGTTCCATCATTTCCTCATCTAGATTTAGCTTATATTAGTGGTCGGTGGTCCGCTTATACTTTGAGACGTATGTAACTAATGCTTTACTTTATTTTAAATACTAGACTTTACTTTTAATCAAACGCCTACAATAGTCCTTTTGATAAATATTTGACTGAGGACACAGAAATCCATTTTCCTTTTCTCATTCTTTATGCTGCTGAACACCTTTTACACTATGTCTATTTGGAGGTTACCCGATACCATCACCATGACGACCCAACAACTTTATTGTACTTTATAATTACTCATTTTTTGCCACAATCATTAAAAGTCCTTAAAAATGTCGATAGGTTTAAACAAAAAAAAAAAAAACAGGTAGGTATTTGACTTTAATGCCAAAGCCACCCCACAGATAGTCGTTAGTCCCAAACCTATAACACGGGCTCACAAAAAATAACTTAAATTCATCCCAAAGGGATCCTTGGCAGTGTCCTTTTAATTATTTCAATAATTCTTTTAATTAATATCTTTCTCACCCTTTTCAGATGGTGGTTGCACGCACACCGCCAGTGATCTGAATTTTTATTTCCAAGTCACTTGGTTATTGGCTGTTTCTTATAGCGAGTTCCTTTGTTTTTTTTTTTTTAATTTTTAAGACTCATAAATGTTTCCATGGAGCTTCTTTTTTGAGCTACGCTAAATAAGTTCCTTTTTGTTTCTCGACAGGTTTTTTCATCTCGTTCTATTTCCTTGGTCAATTGGTGGTGGTTTGCCTGAAGAACATATTCTCTGGTGTGCTTCTTCATCTTCAATCCCCACAACTTTCCCGGCGAAAAGGAATTCATTTGAATCTCGTCATTCTACTTCTTTACTTGTTTCTTCAGGAAATTCGACAAAATATTGGGGCGCGTATCCTCGTAAATCTTTTCATTAAGAAAACTTTTCATAGTTATTAGTCTGATTAATTTGGCTCTTTTCATAAATTGCCCAGAAAAACCCAAAGGGTCACCATACATATTTAACTTCTACGTAAAGAGGGATTATGCCTGTATATATCTTGTTTACCATAGCAATGGTGTGTATTCGGCTGTTTTGGGTCGCAAAAGCTCTAAGTTGAGAGGAGTAGTGGAGTACTCGTGTTCTTAACTTTGGAAGTTTCTAAAGTTGGTGTTCAAATTGAATTGGATGAGTCGGGGGAATTAGTTGTTGTTGGGATTGGGATAGGACAGACCTCTTGGCCAACTTGATGGAACGGATTAATTAATTAAATCGTTATACTTAGAAAAGGCCGGCGGCGGATGGGTTTAAGTGGGATGGTGAGAAGACAACGGACTCACTTCGTTTGTTAATAAGTAGATACGTGTTGAGAATGCAAAGGATTTTGAAATAAACGCAAAAAAAAAAAAACAAATTGGAGATATGATCGATGAGGTTTTTTTCTCGTTGATAAGAATTAAGGACTTATTTTTTAATTGCGATATACGTAGGTTCTATAGATAAGGCAAGTTCTGCATTTGAGAAAATAAATCTAACTCGTGGGTTTGGTGGTTTGGAGTTTATTGGCATAGACCTGTGGCTTATCAAAATCTCACAAGAAGAAATCTAATGGGGTCAGTCAAATCGCGCGATATTGGTGGCCAATTCTCATCGCCTCCACGTGAGATAACCATGTTCGGAAATAGCTTGTGCAAAATGTCCATTGTAGCACGGGCTGTGTGGAACGTAGCGCCGCCCGTCCCGTTTTGTTGAAATCTCATGTCGCTGGTGTCCATATAATTCAATTCAGACCAACAGAAATTGGTTATAATCGACCGATAGAGCTCGTCGTTGACAATGATGGACCAGTTAAATTCGTTGTCAAAGAAGTATATGCAGCCAGCGAAAACTTCATACAAAACATGACTTGTCGACGAAGCTATGCATTCAGAAGCGGGCCTCGTCACTGAATATGATTTTTCGACCGAAATTTGGTTCAACTGTCAACCGCTGGAGAGCCCAGGAGGTGAACACAGTTCTTTACCTTTGATCGTTAACTCTGACCCAGTAGATGAGTCGAAGTTTGTCAGGATTTGGGCTTTAAATATTATTTTATAATCAGGGTCTGTAAAAATAAGAACTGAATTTTTCCCGTATCCACCCTCAACTGCAAGAATTCATGTAAAAAAGTCACCAGGCTGAATAAGTTGTTTTTTTTCTTATACTTTCAGCGCACTAAGGTAACTATTACTAGCCGTTAAAATTGACAGTGCGAGAGTTCCGCTTCAAAAATTTGAGTTTATCAATCATTAAATTCCACGGGGTTCCAGATCAAAATTTAATGAGCTATGATTAGCTGCCGTTATTAATTGACATCCGAAGAACGAGAACGTGAAATTGGAAACGAAACGAAATGAGAAGCTGAGAGAACTGTCGTCAGCAAACCAATTAAATAGATTGGAAGTTTCAGACAAAAAATCATTGATGCTTATCAGAAAGAAAGTAGGATACAAAACGGAGCCCTGTGGCACACCAGAGTTTTTTTTTTTTTCATGAATATAATATTTTAAGCCATTCAATACAGCTTGTATTCAATGGCTTAAGAAATAGTTACCAAATCATCGAAGAAGAAATTCATTGATACCAAAAAGGCAATGGAAAACAGCATTTATTATGCCGCCTGTCCTTAAAAAAGTGGAATCTTCTCCCTTTTCTAACTTTCGTCCGATTGCACTTACGTTCCTTCTGCGTGGATTTGATATCGATTAATCCCTTAATCGATGGATTAGAAACTATTCTAAAAAAACCTTCAAAACAAATTGTATTGAATGGATTTCATTATGATACTCATAGGATAAATTCTGGTGTGCCACAGGGCTCCGTTTTATCTACGATTCTCTTTCTCATATTTATCAATGATTTTTCGTCTGAAACTTCTAGTCCATTAAATTGTTTTGCTGACGACAGTACTCACAGATTTATTTTTCATTTAGTGATTCACATCGCGGAGTTATGATACTGACTTTCTGTCAAGATTTCGAGCGGGAAACAGCTGTCAAAATAACCTAAGCCGTTATTTAGTACAAGACTGTGCAAAATCTTATAAATTAATGAAAAATTAGTAATTTGGATAAGATTGGTCACTTTCATTGATTTGGAGAACACTTTCGATGGTTCAGGTTGGCTAAAAATAAGGGCAACTGGATCTTAAGCTACAGCCGCAATAACTGTCCAAGTATTGAATATGCACAAATTCATTGTTACGAATACAACCCAAGACATTTGCAACCGAAGCAGTAGCAGTTGACTTTCTTTTAATTTGTGTCTGCAGCTTTTTCATTACGTTTCAAAATGGAACAGCGGTATTGCCAACGCAATTTATTGACAGATATTGCAACTGCAACTTCATTGTGTTCAGGCATTAATTATTAAAAAATCTTATAATACTTGTAATACATACTTCTTTTATTTGATTAAAACCGGACAATTAATTAAAAAAGAAGAGCCTAATTGGGTACCGCGGTTGATGGATAGTCTCTGCGGATACTTAATCACAGGCTTCTGATTTTGTTCGAACAACTATCTCAGGGAAGAGACCCTATGTGAGGGTTTCGTGGTGGATATAGTTAACTAATTGAAATACGTGCCTGGCCATCAGGGCCAGGCCAACTATATGTGCAAATGCACCGGGCGCAAAGTTCTGGGGGCGCATTACCAGGGGCAGGAAAATGTATGCCATTTGCATTTTGACCACAAAACTTGTTTAAATAATCCCAAAATAACAACTGTGCTAAGTTATTTCTTACACACTAACTAACATCACTTTCTTACGGAATCATATGGGTTAGAGCGTGCAGGTTTCCTATATAGACGTACAAGAACGTTTTTACTTGCGACTTATAGGTACTATAAGGCAAGTTATGCATTCGGAAACAAAAATCGAACTCGAGATTTTGATCAAAGTTGACATTACGATGATAGCGAAGACCAAAAATGTGGGTCTCGCAATTCTGCCTGTCTTTCTGTCCGTTCGATTGCAGCTAAACGGCTAGGCCGATTTTCTTCAAGCTTGGTAGATATGGGTTTTAATTTTTCCCTCCGGATGTTTTTTGATTTAATTTTCCAAAAATAACGGTACCTGCCATACGAATTTTTTTTCGAAATTTTATAAATATTTTTTTTTTCTCAAAACCTGTCCCACAGATTTAAAAAAAAAATTCATAAAATTTCTTTTAGTTAAACCTAGGTAATGGTTGAAAAAAAAATTCCAAAAAATGGTTATTTTTGGTACCCCCTTTGGATTCATTTTTTTGTTTTTGATTTTCTCTAAAACGGTTCCACCGATTTTGATAATTTTTTTTATGTTAAGGCTCCCCAGCAGTTTCAATATTATTAGGTATTCAAATTTTCAAACAACATTTTTTTGGATTTTTAAAAAAAAATTCAAAATTTTTTTTTTGGAAACTCAATATTTCGAAAACCCCATGCTCGATTTTTTCAAAACTTGATAAATAAATTTTTTTTATAAATTATGAGATTTAAAAAAAAAAAGTTTTTTACCTGAAAATAACGGTACCCTCCATACAAATGTTAAAAAATAGTTTTCGAAAATCGTATTTTTATCGAAAACGGTTGCGAGAATTTTACTTTAATTTTTTTTCTTTCAATTAATTTTTAAGATTTATAATTTAATAAAAAAAAAATTGAAAACAAGATATTACTGACTGTACCTACCCATAGAGTGATTTTTTAAAATTTTGAATTTCTCATTATCGGCATAACGGATTTTAATGAAATTTTTTAGAGAGATGCTTCTAAAAAGTTTAAAAAACATTGCATTTCAAGACTTTAAGAAAAATATTTTTTTGAATTTTGAAAAAAAAAATCGTTTTTTTTTTTGAAAATTCAATATCTCGAAAACGGCTCAACATTTTGTTTGTAAATTTGATTTTTATTCAAACAATAATAAAGACTTTAAATTGGCGTACCAAAATTTTTTCTTAAAAATGTTTTAAAAATTTTGTATATAAAAGCTTATTTTTTAAGAAACCACTACAAAGACTTATAATTTTTGTTCTTGTATGAACCTATATTTGCTTGAATCACATATTTTTACCTCCAACTATTAAAGAAGTTGTTTTAGTCGTTTGAAAAAATGAATTTTTATGCTTATGAACAGTTTTTCTCTAATAACGTTCTTTTTTGAAATTCTTAGTCTATTACATAGGAGCAAGTTCGTACGACCCAGTAGTGCATTTTATTTTTAATGTAGGCGCTTATGCTTTTGATTTTGAAAGGTGTCCCAATATATTACATGAAATTAGATATTATTGTGCATTTGGGAAAAGCTATGGGTGAGCTTGTGCAACTTCAAATCCACACGATTAAATATCATAGCACAAACTTGATTGCTCAATTTTTTTTTGACATATGTACTATTTGCCCAATATTATTATACGTCTATTGACCACTGTATACAGCTCTGATCTCTATCACATACTGTTTTTTGTCAGCTCTCTTAAAAAAATAAATATTACTAGTACATTTACTAGTGCGGTGTATTTCTTGTTTAAATTCCTGCACAATGAACGTAGGCATTTTGTTTTTTAGGTTATGGATGTCTTATCATATGTTTGTGTATCAGTGTACATATGTGTGCAAATATTAGAAAGGGGCGCTTTCTACAAATCGAGCACAGGGTGCAAGTTTGGCTGGGGCCTGCTCTGCTGGCCATTGAAGTGACCAAATAATAGGTAGATACTACACGAAAGCAGTATAAGAGGTTTGTACCCGGAACGAACTGATAATATATATGATATTTTCTCGTGCAATGGAAATCTGATGCAGGTCTCGGGGGTGACTTTGCCTGAGTCATTTCCGACACCAAAATAAGTACATTGGTGTCCCAAGCTATCTAGCTATATCATAAATATGCAATCTTAAGATTAAAATAGAATTAAATATACAAATATGTAGATACACAAGATTTTGAACTAGTGTTTATTTAAATTTTTTTTATTTCCAAAAATTTTCACAACTTTTATTTAATATTTAATTGTTTTTGCGACGCGTTTCGGAGTGTACCTCCATCTTCGGGCAATTAACTTAATATGACGTTGGTGTTATGTGTCATAGCCAATATTTGTTGTAAGGTTTTAATATTTGTTGTTGTTTAATATGTTTTAATTTTGTCTTCTTTCTAGAGTTTTAATTTTAATAGCTGTGTTATATAGTGGATTTGTTTTAAGTGTTAATTTGTCGTTTAATAGTTTGTCTTGTTCTAATTTGTTTGCCTTGTATATTTCGTACTCTTCTGTTGCGTCTAATATTCTTCCTTTTCTAACTATATGCAGGTATCAGGTTGGTGTCGAAGTCTGTATACCTATGATTATTTTCAATCAGATGTTGGGCGAATGTGGATTTCGTGTTTATTTTAGGTTTATGTTCCAGAAATCGATCGTAAAAGGTTCTGCCAGTCTGTCCAATGTAAAACTTGTCGCAATCGTCGCATTTTAATTTATATACACCAGAACATGTTTTGATTTCATTTTGAACTTTTGGTTTTAGGATATTTTGTGTATTGTTGTTTGTTTTAAAAGAAATATTAATGTTAAGTTTTTTAAATTCATATTGTAGCGTTGGGGGTAGTATGTTAGTGTATGTAACTGAAGTGTATTTGTTTTCTGTTGGTGTACTTTTGTCTATTTTATTGTTGTTTATTTTCTCTTTCTTTTTTGTAATTAATTTGTCTATTATTATAGGGTTGTAGCCATTTGCGTATGCAACGCATTTTATTGTGTTTAGTTCATTGTTATACTCGTTTTTATCCATTGGTATATTGAATAATCTGTTTATAAATGCATTATAAGCTGCCATTTTTTGTTGGTATGGATGATGGGAGTCCTTATGTATGGTTATGTCTGTTGTTGTTGGTTTTCTGTATACTTTATATTTGAATTTGTTGTTGTTTTTAGTAATGTTTAAATCAAGAAAGTTTATTGTGTTATTATTTTCGATTTCTGTGGTGACTTTGATTTTGGTGTTAATGTTGTTGATGTATTTAGTTAAAATGTCTATTTGTCTATGCGTTCCGTCGAATATGACAAATGTGTCATCAACATATCTTGAATAAGAAATAATTTTATGTTTTTGTGGATTTGCTGTGGACAAAATGTATTTATTTTCGAAGAAATTAAGGTAAATATCAGCTATAAGACCACTTAGAGGTGATCCCATAGCTAATCCTTCGGTCTGGATATAGTATTTGTTGTTGAAAGTGAAGTAATTTTGTTTTAGCATGATTTTTATTAAATACTTATATTAGTTCGTCGATTTGAGTTTTATTGATTGTTGCTGTGGTAGTAAGGTTTTCTTTCAATATGTTGATGCTTTCGTCTATAGGTATATTTGTGTACATGTTTGTTATGTCGAAAGAAATCATTTTGTGGTTTGGGGAAAGGTTTATGTTTTTAAGTTTTTCTATTAAATTAGTGCAATTATTGATGCTATAGTTGTTTCTTAGGTTGATGTTGTTTTTAATTATTTTCTGTAATGTTTTAGCTACTTTGTATCCTGGTGCTTTCGTATAATTAATTAAAGGTCGGATAGGTATTCCATTTTTGTGAATTTTAGGTAGGCCTGTGAATTGTGGTGATCTTGCGTTAGGTTGTTTAAGTGTATTTTTGTTGATGTTGGAAAATAGATTAGTGCATTTGTTTATGGCATTGTTGATTTCTTTAGTATATGTCTTAGTGGGGTCATTTTGTAGTTCTTGTATTTTGTTGTTGTTGAAGAAAGTTTTTGTTTTTGTAATGTAGTCTTGTTGGTCGATGATGACCATTGTGTTGCCTTTGTCTGCTTTTGTTATTATTGCGTTATTGTCTTGTAATTTTTGGTTTATGGTTTTTAAATTGTATTTGTCTTCTTTATATTTAATGTGGAGATTTTTGTTTATTTTGTTGTTTTTAACTAGTTTTTTAAGTTTTTTATTAATGATGACTCTTGTTTCGTTTTGTATTTCATTGGTGGTTATTGTTTTTATTGCTGCCTCTGCATTAATAACTTCTTGATTTATATAGTTTTTGTTTATTTTTGGGATATTATATTTAAGTCCTTTGTTAAGTGTTTTGATTTCGGTGTTAGTGAATTGAATATTTGTGTTATTTATTAGTCTTGGGTAAAAGGTGTGTGTGTTGGAAAGTTTTGTTGTATGATATTGTTTATTTAGTAATTTTTGTAGTTTTATATTCTGTTTGGTGGTAATTTCTATTGCAATTTTTTGTATGTGTTGGTTTATTATTTGTGTGTAAAGGTTAGCTGCAATGTAATGTATGTTTTGATAAAGTTTTAAATGTAGTTTGTATAACGTATAATTTAATTGGATTTTTTTACTGTACAGAAATTTTATTTCTTCTTTTATTCTTATAACTCTGGCTATTTTTTGTGTTATTTGAGATGGTTTAGAATTGTTTTTTATTATTATTTGTGCGTATTTTGGTGTAACATGGGTGAAGTTGTGAAAATTTTTGGAAATAAAAAAAATTTAAATAAACACTAGTTCAAAATTTTGTGTATCTATTTGTATATTTAATTCTATTTTAATATAAACACAACTCGGAGACAAAATAAAACAAAATGAATCTTAAGATCCCATGACGAAGGTCACTGCAATCCAAAACGTCATAGGAGCATCCAGTCTAAGTTCTCCTATCGTTCAGCAGAAAGTCGAATAAATTTCAATTTCACTAATGTTTATTCAAAAAGTAAAACTAAAGAATTAAACAGAAATTCCAATATGGTTTTACCAATAATCTCTGATAATTTATTTATTATTGAATAAATCGACTTTGATGGTGGATGTGTTCATGGTAGGTACACCCATTTCTATCGAATTCACTTATATATTCTTCTCAAAGTTTCATCTAGCCAGGACGACACGACGAGAGATTGCAACGATTTTGCCAAAGTCTTAGATTGAAAAATTCCAAAATTTCCTCCATCCCATGCATATTATCGTCCTTTGGAATTCGCATCGGGAGCTGGATATTCATTATAAAAACAAAGTGTACCCAATGAATTTGGCGGCTTGGTATTTTGTAAGAAAAGAGTATCCAACAGGATAACACACATACAACAAGCCGAATCGGGAAGAGATACAAACAAAAAACAAACACCAAATATCGAAAGGAGCAAGCATTTTCATTAACATTTTTACTTTATTGTCCTGATAAATTTTAATCTATAGCATCCTCCATGTAAAGTATGGAGAATTCCCCCACATCGCATCGCTGGCCTGGATATAGCTGATGTGCATCTAAGGAATACCACCATCGAGTAAATCGCAGCATACTCGTGTATTCTATGATAAAATTCCATTTTCATTTTTCCCTATTCTTCAAGCTGCTCCGCTATAGCTTCTTTTAGTTTTCTCCCATGGCATCATCGCCATCCTCGTCGTCGTCGTCGTCGACGTCGTCGCGGTAGTGGATATTAAGTCCTTTTGTCGGTTTGCTTTGTACTTGGAAAAGAACTTTTTGTTGTTGCTGCTGTTATTTCTCCGTCTAAACTGTTCTATCCTGTATGTGTGTATCCCCGTTTAATGGAATCCATGAGCTCCTTTCATTAAAATATTGTTGGTGGTTTTTTACTTGAAAGGCGATCCTTTTAACTTTGCATCTATTAATTTAATGAGAGCTTGTCCAGGAGTACGGGACTATAGAGATAGGCGATATGGATGGGAAGACTTAAGAGCTGATACATTATTTTGTTTTCTTAGAGTCCATATGGGTGCCAAGTGGGTGGCCATTGGATCCTTAATCCTTATTTGGCAGATGTGCGCTTTCTCAATGAACAAAGGGAGAGTGTATTTATTGGATGTGGCTATTGAAGTCCTCTATTTCTTCGTGCGCCTTTGCACTTGAATGCACACAAGAGTGATTAGCATTTATCTTGAAAGGGATTAATTAAAATATCACACACGAGAAGAAGATGTTGCGAATATCCTACATGCTACATACTAAAAACAAAGTTATACATAGGTACATACGTGTGTATTGGATAAATATATAAGACGTTTATCAGTAAGTATAACTTTGACTGACGATAGTCAACATATTGTAAGAGTTGCATCTGTCAAATAAACTGTCATTTATAAATCTGTTTTGCCAAATCAATGTGGTGAGTAACAACGTTCAAGAACACTTAAATGATTAAATTGTCTTATGAAAGTGGGTCTGTTTGAGCAACAATTCCTGCTCTTCAACCATTTTAGGGTCCCCATAATTGTTTTTTTGTGATGATCATTCGCAACGTGGTAGATACATTAGACTCAACTGGTCCAGTGAAAAATCCACCAACATTAGTACCTACGTCAACGAAACGCAATACTTGCCGAAAATATCACCGCTGTCCGTGAGAGTGTGCAGGCGAATCCGAAGCAGTCAATTCCGCTACGCCCATGAGTTTTGGACCTTTTGCAGACCACAACTTGGCGAGTATTGCGTCACCCATTCAAAAATTCGACTGAACCAGAAGTTCAGAGTTAACTACCATAGATAATGACAAGTGTTCGGGAGCTGGGTTCTCGAGCAGTTGGAAGTTTAATGATATATTACTCAAAGATTGTTTTATATACGAGTATATATCTATTGATCTTCGCTGTATGGAAAAGGTTAAGAATGTTATTTGAAGGTAATTACAATCTTCAACTTCAAACCAAAACATCTTACATTTTAATGTGGTTGGGTACCTAGCAGCTGATAATAATTTAGACAATAACAACAGCGCTGAAATCAAACGGAGAAAAACTCCTGCCAATCGCTGCTTTTTTTGGACTAAGAAGCCAATTGGGTAGCAAAGTTTTCTCTCGAGTGACTAACGTGGCCCTCTCATTATTCCGATCCTTGTATGTGGTGTTGACATATAGACCTTGTCGAAAGGGGATGAGAACGGAGAGTGGAGGAGAAGATACAACCATGAACTGTACGGTCTGTATAGTGAAACCGATCTAGTCTAACTAGTTAAAGTCCAACGACTGAGACGCCTAGGTTATGTAGAACGAAAAGACCCACATGCTCCGTGCCGGAAAGTCATCGAATCCAACATCGACGGACAGCGGCGCAGCAGAGGAAGAGCGTGACTCTTCAGGTGGCTCACACAAGTGGTAGAGGACCTAACTAGAGACCGAGCTATTTGGAAACACTTGTTAGTTGAGGCCCTGGCCAATCCCGGACTGTAGCGCTTGAAAGTAAAGTCCAAATTAAACGAAATATTTCGAATTCCAACGAAACCTTCGCGAGTAACCACAACAAGTATTGCCCATCTATTCGTTTCCCTTTTTCCTCTTTACTCTTCCTTTTATGTTGCCATTCTAAAAAGCTGGCAGAAAACACTCTAAGCCTGGGCTATCAGCTATAGAATTCTGCTTGGAAACACAACAAAAGCAAGTGCTCGACGAATAATCGTGTGACGAGCGGTCAAAAGCAAGGCATTTGATAGATGGCGAGGCTTGCAGCTCACAGCCGAGACTTTGTTGGTGAGTCTCCAATATTCCCATAACCTGCACGGAAGTATAATGTTTAAGAAGACGTACATTTGCGCGTGAATATTTTCACTCTATTTTCCCCATCTAAATCAGAGCTGGGTCGACTTGAAACATGGGACCATTAGCGTTACTTTTCTGATTTAACTTTCAATAGTAGTGAAATAAGAGGGAGGTGTGCTGGATTCTCTTATTAATCTACCCTCATTGTTATTAAAGGCTTTCATTCGGAATTTTTAAAGAAACAGGGCAGGCCTTAAGCCAATAGACGAAGTTTGACAGAAAGGAATTAAAATGAGCGTAGAGGGATACCAAACTGTTTGACTTTTTACTTAGATTTCGTAGAGAGCAGCTTCTTTTTTAAAAGCTTGGAAAAAACTAACAAAAATTTTCTTAAGTAAATAATAATCTCTTAGGTTTTCATTGTAGCCTCATTCTATTTTCGCTATTAAATCCGAGTTAACTCCTGAAACATGTTTTTCAGTGTATTAAGATGCTTTAGATGATTGACATAACAACCAATTTGATGAGTTAACTCTGGTCTAACTGAGCAGGTATGCCCGACCGAACACAATGTCATACAATAGCTATGATGATTTGGGTGCTGCCAGTTCAATTTTGATTGTGAATTGGCAATTTTCATAGAGTAACAGTGTAACACTGTGATTACACTAAACTTTGGATAACTTAAAGTTAAATTTAAGGTTAAATCCACTGAATAACTGCTTCCGAGTAAACTCGGATTTGATTAATGTTTATAGGTATTTTAATTCAGGTTGAACTCAGTATTGAAAACTGGTTCTTAAAAAGTTTTGCAGTCATTTTGACATTAAAAAAAAAATTAAGACCATTTCGGCTCGTAGATTGCCTTAATCAAGTGACTTACAACTCTGAATCATTCATGTGTGGTGTGTGCGTATTACTAGGAATGGAAGGAACCTTCAATATCATGGAAATTCCAAACAGGTAATGAGCAGCACTTTTCATGACAAGTTATACTCTTGGAAGCCTTGTCACTCCCTTCATAGGGTCAGTAAGCATCATAAACACATTTTTGCAGTGGCTGAGAATTGAACCCAACACCGTCTACATGAAAGTGCAAAGTACTTAACATTATGCCAACGACAGTGGTATACATTTTAGCGTTGTAGCCAATTTAATTGTAGCTCTGAGAACTATTTTACGCTCTCTATCAGAGTTCTGACCTATGAGGGGTTGAGAGGAGACAGACGGACTTGAATGAATATTTTCTTTGGGGTTTTGGGACCTTTAAGTACTAGCTTCAGATCAATTTGATCCACTACGATTCTGAGCGCATTGTTTTTAGTCATAGAGTAGAGACCAAGTGATCTTGTATCTGCGATGGCTTTGTCTTTAAACTAGAGGTTTGGATTTTGTTTTCTCCTAACACGTGAAGACTGTGATACGAAGATTCATTAGTTTGTATAGCTGAAACAATGAAACAATGACATGGCCTCGTACTGCCATTCTAGACTACATTTTGGTGCTTTTCATAAGTTTTCCTATTGTAACTTCTACGCCATTGGACCACACGCAGAACTAAACATCCATCCGTAATGCAAGAATGGTAGTGTAAGGACTTTGTAGAGCGTGCACTGTATCTCACGCGTATGGAATTTTGAACCCATTTGTTTCACCAAACTGAATTAGCAGCTCTTTATTAGAGTAATTCTTCGTGAGATCTCTGCAAAGTAGACGAACTCCTTCACTACTTTGAAGTTGCTACTATCAATAGTGACGATTGGTCCTGGGCGGTGGCCTGATGTGTGCTCATTTGTCATTTGTCTCATCCTTGTTTACTTCAAAACCAGCAAGTTTCGCCTGAACTTTAATCACCGTAAAGGACGTTGAGAACGGCTGTTGATGTTCGTAAATCGTAACACCCTAAGTGTTAACACTGAGATTGAAGAAGAAGTCTATTGAAAGTGCAGTTCCTTATCCAAACCTTGTACATGTTTGGCATAATTGGGAGGAGCTATTCCCTAGTTGCAAATTGCACCGCGTAATTTACAATTTCACAGAACACAACTTAATGAATTAGGGATCTCGAGTTTGTTAGGGCTCCTAACAATAAATTATATTATATGCGGCTTTGGAAGCAATGAAAATATGGTCAGTCTTGACTTAAAATTTGTTGGGCTTTTCCGGGATTTTAATTGAGGAGGGTATGCTGCAATCTCTTCTTTCAAAGTATTCTTGTTCTTTCTGTAGTCGCCTCTCCTCTTTGCTTAAAACTCTTCTCTAGGTGTTCTTGTGTTGAGCTACAGAATATTCCCATTTGCATCTTTTGTCACTTTCACACATTCACTATCACATCGATAGGTTAATTCTCTAGAATAGTTGATATCCTACGGTGACTTCGCTGCCTCTTTGATGATATTGCCATATTGAAATCAGCAACGGAGAGCTGACAACTTCAGAGCAATCTAGACTCTAGCAACTATAGGTATGGTCTTAGCTCAAATATCTTCTTATGGGCTATTTTGAATCTTGTTTCGTCTGACATTTTCGGTTTAAATTTGTCTGCAACTAGGAAATTACCAGTCTTTATTCTTACTCTCCTGTTTGCACGTCTAAGATCTTGGACGACCGTCCGAAGAACGCCACGTTTATCTGCGGATCCTTAGCCTTGGAAAGCTAATGTGACTTACATATAACCATATAATATTCAAGCTGGAGCAAGGTCCATTAACCAGAACCAGTTATCTGATATCATTTTGAGGAGGTTATTCTTTATCCAATAGGTCATAAAGCTCTTCTTTGATAGCTTCTTCAACTTCATTGTTAAGTGGTTGCGTCCATAATAGCCTCAGGTAGATTTGTATATTAAGAATGAACACACATCATAGCTTTAGAAATTTCTTATCGCTGCCGAAATAATGGGTGATTTTTTTACTATTTTCTTTTTGGAAATACTGGTTCTGACAGCTCACGCACGTTTCGTGTTTTGTGTCACTGTCAAACATCTTCACTTTGGTCTATAATTTAACCATGAATCGTCTTACAAACGAACAAAGCTTGCAAATTAATAAATAAGTCTGTGACTTTTTGAATTTCTGACCTCTTTACTGAAACAGCAACACTGCTCCTGTCAACAGGCATCTGTCAGTTGACTCCTGTCAAAATTTAAACTTGCTGCGTCAGTTAGTTTGTGTTTGACAGCTATTTTTATCAGACTACTCACTAATTTGAGGAGAAAATGAAAAAAAAGAAATTTCGTGTGCTTATTAAGCATTATTTCTTGCGAAAAAAACCATTACCGAGACCAAGGCTAAGCTTGATAAATACTATGGGAACTCTGCACCATCGATTTCAATGGTAAAAAAGTGGTTTACTGAATTTCGTTGCGGCCGTACAAGCACTGAAGATGCCGAACGTCCTGGACGCCCAGTTGAGGTCTCTACACCCGAAACAATCGAAAAAATTCACGATATGGTGTTGGCCGACCGAAGATTGAAAGTGCGAAAGATTGTGGAAGCCGTAGGGATCTCGCATGGCTCAGTGGTTTCAATTTTGAATGATCACTTGGGCATGAGGAAGCTTTCCGCAAGATGGGTGCCGCGTTTGCTCACAGTCGACCACAAACGCAATCGTGTAACAACTTCACAGGAAGGTTTGGCGTTGTTTAATCGCAATATGGAGGAGTTTTTGCGCCGTTTTGTAACCGTGGACGAAACATGGATCCATCACAACACACCAGAGACCAAACAACAGTCAAAACAGTGGGTTTCTAAGGGTAAATCGGCGCCAAAGAAGGCCAAGGTGGGTTTGTCAGCCAATAAAGTTATGGCGACTGTTTTTTGGGATGCACGCGGGATAATCAACATTGACTACCTTCAAAAGGGAAGAACAATCAATGGGGAATATTATGCCAACTTATTGGACCGATTCAATGACGATTTGAAAAAAAAACCGACCTCATTTGGCCAAGAAAAAAGTTCTTTTCCACCAAGACAATGCAAGGGTGCACACATGTGCAGTTGCCATGGCAAAAATCCATGAATTGGGCTATGAATTGCTCCCTCATCCACCCTATTCTCCAGATTTGGCTCCGAGCGACTACTTCTTGTTCCCAAACCTGAAGAAATGGCTTGGTGGAAAAATATTTGACTCCAATGATGAAGTCATCTCGCAAACAAAGGCCTATTTTGAGGACCTCGACAAATCATTTTTTTTTTGGAAGGGATAAAAAAATTGGAGAAGCGTTGGACAAAGTATATAGAGCTCAAGGGAGACTACGTTGAAAAATAAAATTATTTTTTTATCAAAAAATCTGTGTTTTATTCCAAAAGTCACGGACTTATTGACTGCGTGCTCTGTTAAGAAAGTTCATCACGCGCTTCTTCCATTTTATGGTCAGTTTAATCGACCTACTGAGGCGCCTATTTGGGGTATTGTTGAAAATTTATATGTGAAGCCTTTCAAAATATAGCTGGTGCAAGAATTGAAGACGAACGACCTACAACAAGGCCGAATTTTTGGTGAATGGACTCTTGAAAAGTTGGCCAAGGATCCACTTTTTTATCGAAAAATTGTGTTCAGGGAAGAAGCTCATTTCTGGTTGAATGGATACGTGAACAAGCAAAACTCCCGTATTTGGAGTGAAGAGCAGCCAGAAGCATTGCAAGAGCTACCAATGCATCCAGAAAAAGTCACTGCTTGGTGGGGATTATGGGCTGGCGAAATCAATGGGCTATATTTCTTCAAAAATTATGCGAATCGCAACGTTTCTGTGAATCGTGAGCGCTACCGTGCAATGATAACAAACTTTTTTTTTGCGCAAAATGGAAGACCTTGACTTGCATGACATGTGGTTTCAACAAGACGTTGCCGCATGCAACACAACACGCGTAACAATGTTAAAAAGAGTATGCCAAAATTGGACTAGGTGGATGGCCCATTGGAGGAGCAGCCGCGGCCAACATTTGCCTTAAATGATTAAATTATATCAACCGTTCTATCGATTCAAATAAAGATTTCATGCATTTTTCTGAATTGTATGTGTTTTTTTTTTGATTTTCGAAAGCTCTTAAAAAATCACTCGTTATAACAATTTTTTTTTCATAACTGACTGTATCCATTTTAATACCTATCTGCCGTATAGACCATTCAACATCTGGTCTCCAGATCTGTGTCTTACGGCCTTGCATTGCAGGTCAGATAATCCGATATAGCAGCCGACTATAAGGATTATGAGAACTTCTTAAAAATTCCCTTACTGTCCTCATCTTATGTAAGCTATTTGCCTTTTTAAGTTGTTCTAGTGTGATACTACATGAATCGAGAGATTTACTCCCTACTCGTTGAACCCATTTGGACCTCCTTATGAAGCAAGAGAGACCCCAAGTGTCTTTTTAATCAGATCACAAGGTTTCTCGAAAAAAACTATTCAATATGGAGCCTACGTTGAAGATGAGAAGTTGACACTATCTACGTCTTGCTTGTTCATACAGCTTGTACAAAAATCGTTTTGATTTACAATCTACGTTGATCCAATAAAGGAACTTCTTTAATCTCCATAAGATCCGCCAGGAACACGCCACAATGATTAGGAAAACGCAGAGATACATAATTTTAGTCTATCTGAGTACACACCTTAACCAACTCCGTCATCAGTTTTCGATCCGTCAGTATAAAAAAAAGGATGGAATTATCATCCAAGAAGCTCCCAGACAGATCTTGAAGGAATGGTAACTTGACTTTTCTAGAGCCACCATAATGCTGCACCATAAGTGAGGATCGGTCTGATTACCGAACCAAATATAAAGCCAATGAGGCTTGGAGGCCCCATTTATTCCCAGTAGATTTTTGCATGGAAAGAGTTCCACCGTGGCATTTATCACTTATTCTTGTATATAAGGTTTCCAGATTGATTTTTTATCAAAAAAAATACCCAAGGATTTAGCTTCGTCTGAGAAAGCTAGTGATATACCTTCAATAGAAGGACGGTCAACATGACTAATTTTATATTTACTAGAGAATTGAGAAATTTAGAGTAGAGAACAGGTCAAGCCGCGTTTTCTGAAGGTCGAATCCCAGACCAGACCACTCTGTCCAGTTAGTTAGTTTATTAAAAGTTTTTTGTAAGAGCTCTTTTAAGATGTTAGGATAATTTCCTGATACAGCATTATTATCGTCCGCACAAACAATCTCTCTGTAGATCTCCGCTTCCAAGCGTGTCAGCAGCTCATTTACTTCCAAGTTCTTGAGAACGAGAGTATGAACACAGCCGTGTGGCGTACCTCTACTAAAAGATCATCTTAAAGAAAAGCAGCCTAGTTTTGAATTCATAACCCTGCTAATCCGCATTTTTTTAATCGCCAAGCGACCCATCATAATTAAGATATGCCAGAGGGCAGATGCGATTGTACGTGCGTCGACGTTGTTAAAAGCGCCTTATGTATCTATGCAATCATAGTGCACCTTGGAAAGTAAAGCAGTATCTACCGATCATCCTTTGCAATGAGCAAACTGAACCGTCGATAAAAGAGTCTCAATGCCTGTATACCATTCAATCCTTCAAGTGTTTTCAAAAGGAATGATGATAGAGTAATAGGTCTGAGATTTTCCGAGCTTACTTGGGAAAATTTACCGGCTTAGGGTATGAACAAAATATATATCTTACAATAAATATGCGATGAGTCTACACAGCTGTACAATACATTACGATTTTGGAGACATTTACATTTTCTAAGTAAACTCCAATATTAAACGGAATACCAACTAAATCGAAAAAAATTAACACAGCTATGCAAAAACAATCTTTAATCGAATATGTGCAAAATGTCAATAAAGACTTTGACAGTCAGTGAACTTTCAATTTTAAAATGTGAAAGTCATTTTTATTGATCTTATAGTTAAGAAAGATAAGAAAAATGAAGTGTAGTTGATAAAACGTTCAATCTAACTGTCATGAACTTGGTAGCGATTATTTATAGGAAGTAGATGATAACAAAATGTATCGTTTTATTGAATTGGTCAAAGCTTTAATCTTAAGAAGCTGTTATATATTTTAATTGACTGTTTTATAATTGCACTTAGGTTTACTAGTATTAAACCTCTGAAGAAATGTACTTTAATATAAATACCAAGAACTTCGAACGCGAAACGCTATCAGTATTTGGTTTTTCTTTTCTTCTTTAAGGAGCCATAAAAGTTATCAGAGGTATTATTAAAGGTATACATGTGCTGTGTTCATTGTCATAAAGCTCAGCAAAGATAACAATTTTTATTACAAATAAATTCAACAAGCCTTTAATCCATTTCCAATACAAGCTGCATAAGCATACAAATGAGGTATTGTGTTTTGCTCATAGACTCCGGTAAACAAATGAGACCATGGTCCAGATGCAAATACTGCCACATCATCTCCTCCATGAGTTTCTAGCTCAAGTTCTGCGGTAGCTGGAAAAGGAACATGTGGATCCGTTTTATCGACAGAAGTGGGATCAAAGCGAATTTTGTTTTCGGTATCATAATAAGTCTTAAAGCCTGGCCCGTTGGCATAGGACAAAGTAAGCAATGGCTTTCCATCTTCAGCTTTGTCTTGTGTTGGCCCAAATATAGAACTTCCGCGGGTCTAGAAAAAAAACACACCACCAACAATTAATTCAAATTTTGACAAAATATATTAAAAACTTACGGGATATCCCGAGAATGAGAAGGCATGGGAGTGATCTGCTGTGACCACTATAAGAGTATCTTCTTCACTGGTCATGTTTCTGGCCATTTCGATAGTTCGGGAAAACTGTAGAGCTTCGTCAAGTGCCAATTGTGCTTGGTTCTCATGATGAGCTAAATCGATCTTTCCTCCTTCGACGAACAGAAAGTAACCCTTTTTCTCCTTTTGCAGAAGATCTATGGCTTTTCGTGTCATCTCTTCCAGACTTGGCTGATTAGTTTCGGGGGTTACTTCGAGGTTATACTTAAGGTGACTGTCTTGAAATAATCCCAGGAGTCTTTCGGTGGTCCTTGTACTGACCTTCAACAATTGCTCCCGAGTTTCCACATAAACATTGCGACTACTTTGGCTAGTATATTCTTCAGTCAGATTTCTTCCATCCGACCGCATGCCACTTTTGCCCAAGGCTGCATCTGTGAACTGCATTCGGCCACCGCCTAACATCACTTTCAATTTGCTTCCAACCTCTCCATGTATCAATTGATAGGCAATATCTTGAATTCCCGATTGGTCACCACAGTATTTCTTCACTTCTGCATCATTTTCCCAATTTCTATCAGCGGTATGGGAATATACTCCCGACGGGGATGCATGAGTCACTCGTGTAGTGGTTACAAATCCAGCGGCTTTGCCAGCGTCCAAGGCCCACTTGGCAGCTGAGTGCACAAAATGTTCGGTGTTCTTGCCGGCTTCACAATTATCTAATTCGACATTGGCATTTACCCCGATCGTCCCATAGTTGGCTTTGATGCCACACAAGTAAGCCGTTGCGGTAGTGGCTGAATCCGGAACCATTCTGTCCACAGAGTATGTCTTCGACAGTCCAGTGTAGGGAAACGTTTCAAATGATAATTTCTTTTCCTCACCTCCGGCATAGAGTCGTGCTGCGGCGATAGTGGTAAGTCCCATTCCATCGCCAAGGAAGAGAATAACATTCTTTGCAACGTTGGTATTTATCCTTTTGGCTCGTTGTTCAGTGACGAAGTTCTTCCCGGAATCTATCCAAAACTCTGTTTTATCTTCACCACCCAGATTTCTGGGGTTGATGTCGTCACGAAAACTTAGTAAATCAGGGTGCAAACGTGTCTTGTAGCAATCTTCATCCTCTTGACATCTTTTTGGCAATGCATTAGCTCGTAGTAGACAAAAGCCTGGAGCTAGAACAAGTATTAAGTAAATCGACTTCATTCCGACTTGATTCGACAGCAGATACGACGGAACTGGTTTCAACGTAAAAGCCTGAGTATTTTGTTAAAGGTATTGATAACGATTGGTTTTGTTGAAAAGCTTTCATTTTAAAGGCTTTACACGGTTAATATCTCACGTTTTTCCCTTATCAAATAGTTACCTAGGGGTTTATCGGATTAATGTGGAATTTGGTAAGAATTTAAGGGTCATTCGGCAAAAAAATTATCAAATAGTTTAATAAGATATGCGTATTTTTTCGCATAAGATTTAATCTTTTTGGCTTTCCAATGGCACTTATAGGTGTTTAGATTAGAAGCAAAAAGGTACGAGTATTTATGTATATTTATTATTATTTTTAATCAGCTATAGTCTAAGATAAGCAAGTGGTTAATGTCTACAAAGAATCCTAAGGAAATTATTGTAATCTGGTGAACATAACCTTAGATAAGAGTATTTTCTAGATGTCGAAGTCTGTAAAACCCCTAATCAGAAATTATTTGAATATCCCCAGTGATGCGGCTAGCTTTTTAGCCGAATATTTAGCAAAATTTCCGAAAAGTATTTGTAAATGGAAAACAACAAAATTGCAAAAAATAATTCTTTATTAGGATTTCAAATGTGCGTCGATGACGAATAGTAATGGACTGTTTGGTTTTTTACAACGGGTCTGTCTTATATAGGCTTTAACTTAATTCTAAAATACCGCTTCTTGAACTGGCATCGCATGATGATCTTAGTTGTTGTTTTTTTGCTTACGGTGCAGGTGCAATAGCATAGGCGGCTCGCTGTCTGTTGAGCTCAACAACAGCCGATGATGTTGATGATGTAAGTAGATGACGATGGTGCGAATATGCTTTCTATTTCTTGGTCGCAGGTACCGCTATTTGGGAGCGGCCGATGTCGATGGTTTAAATACAATGCAAGTTAAAGGCATTGACTGACATTGACATTGATCCAAGTGTGTTGATTGATGGGTGCCATAAAATGTTTGTGATTTCGTGGTTCCAACGACATGTGAATTTATACACTGAGGAAAATATCAAACATATTCATATTTAAATCAAACTCAAACACATACGATTTGGCATGGAATCGATATCTATTTAATTTAAATAGAAACGTATTAACCCATGTTTGACCCGATTTGAACATGATTTGGTTTAAATTTACCTCGTTTTCTATTTGATTTAAACATGCTTATCTTTGTTTTTATTAACTTTATTTGATGTTGTTTCAAATAGAATCATATAATTTTTTTTGACTTCAGATTTTTCAGAAATTCAGAAATTAAAAAAATTACTCAACACAAATATAAATTTTATAACAAGTACCTACATATGTATTTATATTTTTATTTTAAGTAACATTTTGTGATTACATTTTTACAAAAGTTATTTAAATTGTTGTGGAGTGCTTTGAGATCTCATCTTTGTCACATCTTGAGAACATCTTCGTCAAATTCTGGTTTATATACATATGTAATTTGTCTTCTGGAATTTGCTTCTTGTTTTGCTTCTTTCGTCATCTTCTGGTCGTCCTTTGGAAAGAATATAGAAGTCAAATGATAATTTAATATAATACATACTTATTAATCAGTATTTAAAAAAAAAACTATACAAATAATCAGTCTTTGAAACAAATATTTTTTTTTTACACTTACATTCAATAGAGAACAGGGAACAATGATATTAACTTCCACTCCTCGAGTAATATTAACCTTTTTGTTCTTGCGTGAAACAGGTATCTAACATTATATTGGTATATATCAAATATTTCATGATTTTTTTTTATAAATTACTCACTTTAGTAATATCACAAACACTCGCGGAACATAAACACACTCCATGACTTTCGATGCCAAAAATAAGAAAAGTTATGTATTTAGCTACCTCATTTTAATTCAATTCAAACTTGTTCGGGCTTAAATTTAACATTTATGTTTAATCTCTTACTCTTGTAAATATTTTAACTCCGTTTATATCTAAATTAAACTCGTTCATGTTCATTTTATGTTAAAATTTTCAAGTAAGTGAAATAAATTAAACATGCATTTTAAAAATCAAACTCAAACTAGTTTGAATACATACAAAAAATGAAGTGCAGATCTCAATGAAATTTTTAAACATGAATGAGTTTGATTTAAACAAATTTTACTGAAAAATAATAGTATTTTCAAATCTAAACAGATTTGAGTTTAGTTATAAACGAATTCTGTTTGTCCTTATTTAAACATATAATTAAACAAACATGTTTCTATTTAAATAACTCATAGTACAGTTTTCTCAGTGTAGGGTGATGTTTGGTTGTTTTGCATTTGGAGACCAATAATGATTGCGAGTAGCAACACCCAGAATAGGTCAACAATTTTTAAAAACAATGGAGTGCCTCATGCTTCCAATAGAAATGGTTTTGGCTTCTTGTAATTTTGGCAGTCTTTTTGATTTATGAAGTTTCAAGGCCAAACACATACATACTCGTAGATTTGTTTTTTTTTTCTCGCAAATAGCTCTTATTATTTAATTTTATATTTACAATTTTAAACAAAATCAGTCAAGCCTCTAATGAAAAAGACACAAACATATCGGTTTTATGGGGAGAGTACGATAACTTGGCCGCCAAGATTTGATGACGGATTTTTGTAGAGGGGTCAAAAACAAGCACTTTTTACTACGGGAGGGGGGGGTCTATCTCCCCCCGTTTAGGAGGTAGGGGCACTTTTAGAAAAAATGGTTTAAATTGAAAAAAAAAATATTAAAAAACAACGGCAACACCTACAATAAAGTGCTATACTGCGTTTGAAAGCCAGAAGATTGTTCTATAATCCTGCATTTAAATTAAATTACTCATGTCAATGGTTTTTGAGAAATTTGCATTTAAAGTCCAAATTTTGATAAAATAACGTGAAAAAAAAAGTTTAGACCGATTGTTTTCAAAATTGTGAAATGAAATTGTAAGTTAGCTTATATGTGTTCCATGTATCTATCAGTTTTTAATCGAACACAAGAAACCGCATGGTTCTATGTCTTCTAGTTTTTGAGAAAATCGAAAATTACCAAAACTGCTTTTTTTGATTTTTGGTGGTGACGGTGATACCATTTTAAGGATTAATGTTAATAAACATAATGAATCTTTGTTAGTTCAGTACCGCAATTCATTTAGCGTTACCCAGAATGCACCATGAGGAGGTAGAATTGCATCTGGGTCAGTTATTTTGTCAGTTAGTCAGGAGTTAGTCAGTCATAGTTAGTTAAAAATGGTCAAAATGTATTAAAAAGGTGTGTAAGTCTCGTCAATAAAGCCATCGTCCGTACTATAACTGTCGAGTTCGTTGAGTTACTCTTTTATGGTGGGAAGCCGAGGATGTTTTGGCGGTAAAACACTTTCTAAATTTTCGCTCTGAAGGGTGGGAGGATCGATGTCTTTTAACTGTAAACCCTCACATATATCACCATCGGTATAACAAGGGTAAACTTTTTTTACATCTGATAAAAACTCTATTATTTGCGAACTCCAGTCGTCCTTATATTTCCTTTCTAGGCAGTATTTTCGATAGAAAAATAGTGCCATGTATTGGTGAACATGGTCGGAAGTTTGTTTTGGTTTTCAAGATCGTTTATTGTATTTTATATGTATTTAGTGGACATTGGATAAATAGAATAAATTTGAATTTTTTTAAATACAGATTCTGTGAATGCAAAAGAAACTTTGCATGCACCCAACCTCGCACCTACCCCAAATCCTATAGTGTGCCCAAGCAGGGGGGTTGCAGGGGGGCAGCATGGCCCCCCATACATACTTTACTGTTTATATATTGTAATGTTGGAAGCTAGCACTGATTTATTTATGTAAGGAAGCAAAAAATATCAAACATATTGTAGGAAAGTAGTTTTAGTTATTTTCGATTTACTCAAAACCCAGAAGACATAGAACCATGCGGTTTTTTGTGTTCGATTAAGAACTGATAGATACATGAAACACATATAAGCTAATTTACAATTTCATTTCACAATTTTGAAAACAATCGGTCCAAACTTTTTTTTTCACGTTATTTTATCAAAATTTGGACTTTAAATGCGAATTTCTGAAAAACCAGTAATTTAATTTAAATGCAGGATTATAGAACAATCTTCTGGCTTTCAAACGCAGTATAGCACTTTATTGTAAGTGTTGCCGTTGTTTTTTAATATTTTTTTTTTTCAATTTAAACCATTTTTTCTAAAAGTGCCCCTACCTCTTAAACTTAGGTTTTCTCAAAAACCAGAAGACATAGAACCATGCGGTTTTTTGTGTTCGATTAAAAACTGATAGATACATGAAACACATATAAGCTAATTTACAATTTCATTTCACAATTTTGAAAACAACCGGTCTAAACTTTTTTTTCACGTTTTTTTTATCAAAATTTGGACTTTAAATGCGAATTTCTCAAAAACTGTTGACATGATTATTTTAATTTAAATGCAGGATTATATAACAATCTTCTGGCTTTCAAACGCAGTATAGCACTTTATTGTAGGTGTTGTCGTTGTTTTTTAATATTTTTTTTTTCAATTTAAACCATTTTTTCTAAAAGTGCCCCTACCTCCTAAACGGGGGGAGATAGACCCCCCCTCCCGTAGTAAAAAGTGCTTGTTTTTGACCCCTCTACAAAAAGCCGTCATCAAATCTTGGCGGCCAAGTTATCGTACTCGTGCCGGTTTTATGATACAGGTACCGTTAATAAAGGTTTTTGACCACAGAAATTAAGAATTGAGAATCAAAAGTACCCAAAATCTTCAATGTCAAAAATATACCCCAAATCTTGAATATATTCGGGAATACATTTTTTTTTCATTTTTTTTACTATTTAATTTTTAAGTACATTTTTAGTACTTTTTCGGTACTTTTTTATACTAATTTTTCTCAAAGAATCTTATAATTGAGCTAATCTCCTCTGTTTTGATATCAGATTTTATCCCTTTATTACGATAGTGCCTTTTTTGCAAACAGATATTTCAACTTTACTTAATAGGACAAAATGAGAATCAACAAGAACGAACCAAATAATTTGAGAAATTAATAAATTGAGATAAAAAAAATAGAACATTTTGATTGCCAAAATCCCGAGTGTTTTTTTTTTGTGTTAAAATTGGTGGCACGATATACAGTGCCGAAAAAATGCTTAGCCATATTTGGCATTCCAGATTCCAGGTGTGCTGGCTTTAGCACAATCATCCAGGAATCCATGTACCAAGCTAGACAGCATGCATATGCATATTGAGTGGTGTTAAGGCGGCAACCAATCCAATTAAGTGATTATCCGGCCACCATAGCACCATAAACACCAGTCAAATCTCCTGGCCCTCTAGCTCGAAAGAATCAAACAGAAGTTGCCAAAGTTCATCCTACAGCGTAGCGTAGAGAAAAAATATCTTCATTTCCGAAAGTTCGTTGTCTTCAAAAAATGCCCTTCCAAATAATTGAGCATTTGCCATTTGTGGAGGAAATCTGATTACTTTTCTCGCAGCAACGAAGGTGAGTTTTGTTAGGAATGAATGGTAGCAACGACCCTGGCTATAACCTGCCTATGTTCGCATATCAGATCAAGTGTTCGGGTTTTATAATAGGTGGACTACATCTTTCTATAGATATGTATTATACAGTTAGTTAAAATCGTTAGAAAGTCGAAAATCAAAGAAAACGGACAGGTACTCGTACCGTTAATAACATTTTTTCCTAATTTTTTTTTAGCGAAAATTTAGTACATGCTCGTAATAGAACACCTATTTTTTTACTTGCAACTTATAGGTACTATTATAAGGTATGTAAAATATGCATTCGTAAAAAAATCGAACTCGAGATTTTGATAAAAGTTGACATTAAGATGAAAGTATCGAAATTCTGTCTGTCTGTCTGTCCTGTCTGTTCGATTACATCCTAAACGGCTCGGCTGATTTTCGTTAAGCTTGGTAGATATCGTTTTTAAATTTTTCCCGCCACACGTTTTTTTTCCTTTTTTTAAGCCCAAAAATAACGGTATCTGCCATACGATTTCTTCCGAAATTTTGTAAATATATTTTTTTTATCTCAAAAACTGTCCCAAAGATTAAAAACAAAAATTCAAAAAATTTCATTTAGTTAAAGCAAGGTAATGGTTGAAAAAAAATCCAAAACGGTTATTTTTGGTACCCCCATTGGAAAATTTTTTTTGTTTTTGATTTTCTCACAAACGATTCAACCGATTTTCATAATTCCTTATGCTTAAGCTCCTCAAAAGTTTGAATATTATTGTGTATTCAAATTTTCAAAAATTTTATTTTTGAATTTAAAAAAAAAAATTAAATTTTTTTTTTGAAAACTCAATATTTCGAAAACCTCATGCTCAATTTTTTTCAAACTTGATAAATAAAAGTTTCTCAATATAATCTACAAGATGTGAGAAAAAAAATTGTTTTACCGAAAATAATGTTACCCACCATACAAATGTAAAAAAATGGTTTTCGAAAATCATATTTTTCTCGAAAACGGTTCCGGTTGATAAGATTTTTTTCTTTCGATTAATTTTTACGATCTATAATTTAATAAAAAAAAAAATTAAATTAAGATATTGCTGACTGTACCTGCCATAGAACATTTTTTTTCGAATTTCGAATTTCTAATTATCGGCATAGCGGATTTTAATGAAACTTCTTAAAAAGAATCTTCTAAGAAGATTAAAAAACATTCCAAGTAACTTCTCAAACAAACATTAGCTAATGCAAGGACAAAAATTATAAGTCGGTTTAGGGGTTTCTTTAGCTTTAACGTACAAAATTCTTAAAACATTCTTAAGAAAATATGTTGGTAAACCAACTTAAAGTTTTTATTGTTTTACAAATAAAAAATTAAATTAAAAAAAAAAACACCGAACCGTTTTTTGAGATATTGAATTTAAGAAAAAATCATTTTTTCTTATCAAAAATTCAAAAATTATTTTTTTCTTAAGTTTTTGAAGGCAATATTTCTCAAACTTTTTGGAAGCTTCTCTATAAAAGATTTCATTAAAATCCTTTATACCGATAATGAGAAATTCAAACTCCAAACAAATGGTTCTATGACATACTGTGAGCGTCAAAAGAAATTGTACACCTATGAACTGCATTTTTAAAGCCCTGTGAAAGCAAGGGGTTTCGATCTTTTAGTAAAATACTTATGTTATTTTTTAAGGTAGTTTATTTTCAATGAATTACCATATAAAAGTTAACAGAAAATAATGAAGTAAAAATACAATAAAAAAATTTAAAAAATATTTCAATTTTTAAGCGTCAAAAGAAACTGTACAACTCGCCACACATACTGTGCAACTTTCCGCTTATCGGGAAGACAACCGTTAAATTAAATTTGTTTTCTTTACAACTCATAACTAATTGATTAAAAGTGTTATTGAGTTCATTTCCATCAAAAGTTGCTTGTTGCTTAAATTGTTTTTTTTTTTTTTTTAATTACTTCAAAATGGGTAAACAAAGTGGAGTAGAAACACGACAACTTATAATTAAATTAAGAAAGGAGGGAAAATCTTACTGCGAAATAGCCAAAACAGTGAGCAGATGCCTTAACACGGTAAACAAAGTTTTGGACAAATTTCAAAAGTTCAAAGATGTAAAAGATTGACCTCATTCCGGAAGGCCAAAAAGGCTGTCCCGTAAGAGATGAACGTGCTATTGTCAGGGAAGTATGAAAAAATCCCGCGTGTAGTGCAGTAAACATTGCTGAAAATATTACCCAATCTTCTGGAGTCAACGTTAGCGCGAGCACTACTGGGCGGACGCCCATAGTAGCGGGCTATATGGAAGAATTCCTCGCAAAAAGCCATACATTTCTGAAAAAATCTGAAGCGATGACTTTTTTTTATCAAGAAGTATCAAAAAGACAGTTCTTCATTCTGGGGAAATGTTCTCTTTAGTAACGAGAGCAAATTTGAGATTTTTGGTTCAAAAAAACCACCAAAAATATGGAGAAAGAAAAAAACTGAATTTTAACAACAAAATTTAAATTCAACAATTAAGCACGGAGGCGGTTCGATAATGGTCTGGTGAGGTATATGGAGTTGGGAACCTCGTCTTTATTGACAGTACAATCAGAAAAGAAGATTGGGGCCTATCGGGAATCTCCCTGGAAATTTTATTTCCCTCGGAATTTTTTGTTCCCACGGAATTTTTTTCGTCAATCGTGAATCTCCCTCGAAACTTTTCCCCTCCGATAAAAAGAAGTACCGTACATCTGTTGTCGAAAAACACATTTGAATTAGGTATCTGTAGTTTTAAGGCTTCTAATAACATTAAAATCCTCAGAAATGGAAGAAAATCACGATAGCCATAAATTACGAGGGAATATTTCGAACTCATTCACGATTTGCGATTTTTCGAAAATGGGAATTCTTCCTAGGGGAATTTTATTCACGATAGCCCCCATTATCTTAATATTTTAAGAGACGTTTTGCCAAGTAGTGTTGTGAAACTGGTTTTAATTGATTCATGGGTTTTCCAACAAGACAACGATCCCAAGCACACATCGAAAACAGTCAAGGAATGATTACTTTAGCGTACATCTAAGCAACTGGATCACCCTCCGCAATCCCCAGACTTAAACTCCATCGAACATTTGTGGGAGTATCTGGATAAGCAGATCCGTAAGAGGAACATTTCAAACAGAGAGTCACTAAAGTCAATTCTAGTTGAATAGTGGCAAAAAATGTCAACCAAATTGACAAGGAAGCTAGTAGAGTCAATGCTCAGTCCCATTAATGCTGTTTTAAAGGCGAAAGGGAAGCAGACAAAGTACTAATTTTAAGTTTTTTACTTTAATTGAATAATGTACAGTTTCTTTTGACGCTTAAAAATTGAAATATTTTTTAAATTTTTTTATTGTATTTTTACTTCATTATTTTCTGTTAACTTTTATATGGTAATTCATTGAAAATAAACTACCTTAAAAAATAACATAAGTATTTTACTAAAAGATCGAACTCCCTTGCTTTAACAGGGCTGTAAAAATGCAGTTCATAGGTGTACAATTTCTTTTGACGCTCACAGTAGGTACTTGTCAGTAATATATTAATTTCGATAGAAAACAAATTTTATCGAATTTCTAGGTGTCTTTTTCGAGAAAAATACGATTTTGAAAAACAAATTTTTAACAGTTGTGTGGTAGGTACCATTATTTTTATATATATGGGTCGTTTTAAAAAAATTACATTTTTAGCGTTATAGCTTCTATTTTTTTGCATTTCAATTTAAAGACTTGGAATTTGGCAAGGAACTGTATTTATATGTCAGGATTATAAGTAAAAATTTGCAGATCGATTGATGGTAACGAATAGCCATGGTAATTAATAATGTGTAATCTCCGTGGCCTTTTTGGGAAGTGATTTTGATGCTTAATCAGTTTTATTAATATTTTTAATGTTGAAAATGATTTTTAATTTAATTTTGGGCCTTGTTGTTTGAAAGGCCTTCTCTTAAACTTCAATTTTATGATATGCAAAAAAAAAAATTTTTTGTTGTCCCAATACTTAGTTGAATGAGTGTGAGAAGATTTTGAAAAAAAAAAAACATAATTAAACATTTTCGCTTTTTCACACAACTAAACAATTTTTAATAATTTTTTACGATGCATCATCTTATAGTACGTCAAAAAACCTTCAATTTCAGTTCAATTGCAGTTAATTCCTTTAAAATTTACTTACAAAATAATTTTTTCATCCGAATAAAAATTCAGTGTAATCTCCGTGGCCTTGTGATCTTTGTACCATATTAATATTTTTTAGTCTAACCACCGCCAAAAGAAAGGTATTTACTCATACTTGAACCTAATATAATTTGGATGACATTGAATTACATTGACTATATTAAGAAATAGTCGATTTTGTAATCTCCGTGGCCATTTTCGTATTTGTTTTTTAATAAATGTTCTTTTAGTTTATAATGGCTCATATTATTATTAATTTTTTTATATTCTAGATAAATATACTGAATTTCATCATTCCTTACAGTATTGGTACCGCAAAAGTTCAAAGAAAGTTATGTGCCGTTATTTAAAAATATTTTTTTGACTCTTTCATGCTTTTAAACAAAATCATTTCGTAAACAAACAACATTTTTATTAATTATCCTATTAAATTTAGTTGCTTTCCACAAAATTTCAACTATTTATTGTTACTATTTATTTTGTGGATTATTGTTATATGCCAGAAAAGAACATTTTTAATACATTCGAAATTTTCAATTTTAATTTTTATCGAAAAATACTCGTAAAATGAAAAATACTTGAAATTATTTTTGCGCAACTCGGAGAATTCCTTTTCTACTTGTTTACTATAGATTTAGAAACTAAAACCCAAGAAAAACTGAAAAAAAAAATTTTTTTTCAAACGATCAATAAAAAATGTCAATTTTTAAAAAATTACCCATATATATATTTTTTTCCTCACATCTTTTACATTGTTAAAAAAAAATCTTTTAATTGCAAGTTTTAAGAAAATCGAGCGTAAGGTTTTCAAAATATTGAGTTAAAAAAAAAATGGTTTTGTTTTGAAAAAAATCGTAAAGTAAGTGCCGTTATTTTCGGTCTCAAAAATAAAAGTGTAAGGGAAATATGTATTACCAAGTTTAAAGAAAATTGGCCGAGCCATTTTAAATGAGGTAGAACATACAGACAGACAGATAGAATTGCGAGACCCACTTTTTTCGTCTTCCCAACCAACGCAATGTCAAGTCTGATTAAGATCTCGAGTTTGATTTTTTAGACGAATGTATTACTTGCCGTGTAGTATCTTATACTTACAAGAAGAAGAAATAAAAATGCAAAAATATACAAAAAAGTATAGTCTTTCTTGTTGTTTTTTTGGACTTTATTGAATAAATCAGTGAATATTTCGTCTAGAATATAGATGACATTAATTAAGAAGATATGGCGCTACGTGCGTATTGAAAATAATAACTTAAAGAGGACTCCATAAAAAGATTAATTTTACCTGGAAGTAGGCCACTGCATACTGCCATCGAGGTCGTCTGCTCAAATGCCACTCAATAGCTTCTAGTGAAACTGCAAAGTCATTGGTCTATTTTGATTTCCAAATTCTCCAAAGAACTGAAACCATATTGCGTGAAATATACTTCTAATCTAATCAGAATGCCACAAACCATTCTTCATAAAGATTTTTGGTTCAAGAAAAACTCATGTTAAGAAAAACCACAACTACCTTAGTTTAATTTCTAGCTTTATTTCCAAACTATTTTATGTACGAGTATATTCTATATTTTTACTTGCGATATTTTATTTTTCATACTCAGGCCTCTGGCTTCAGGCCTCAGTTCATTCAAGCAGTTTTGAAAATAAAAATGTATTAAAGTGCAATGTAGAACAAGGCGGAGCTTACTTGGCTACCCTAAATGTCACATCAACAATAAAAATCGCCTTAAGACATTAATCTAAAAAATAGGGGATGAAAAATGCCCTTTATGTCACGCACAATCCAAAATATTACTCAGAATATGTATTTTGCGGTTAACCGCAAAGTATAATTGGTTGTCTACTGCTCATGTCTACATTGTCTGCTGTTTGGTGGGTGGACTTTTTCCCATTCAAGTTACATATAAATAGTAAATTCGTATGAACCCTTATTCTGCATCGGCACCCTTCCAATATTTTCATTTTTCTAAAATCAATCAAATTGAACTAATTCACAAACAAAAAATTACCTTTTGTCGTAAATTTAAAAGACTCACATTTGAAAATAATATTTTCAAGACACCAACGACGAACAGCGGGAAATTTGAGAAACCATCCTTTTCAACGATGTCCGTGGAGTTTGTTGGATTCAAGAAAATATCCAAGACACAAAGTTATGCTTTTTTATGTATTTCTCCACCGTGGAAAAAGTTTTCTTTTTCAGGCAGAAGAAAAATCCTTCGAAGAAGTCCAAAAGTTTTTCTTCTCACAAGTTGCCAAGAAAGAAAGCAAAGAGGAAATGGGTTAAGACGACTCGGCTTCGCTATGCGAGAAATATACACCCTTCTGCCTGGGGGTGGATTGTGCACTCCCCCATATTCCAATCGTTTTCCTGGATTTTTCTTAAGAGAAAATTCTTTTGCATTCTTTATTTCTCGGAAAATATTTTCTCTCTCTCTTGGCGGGAGAAATACTTTATGACTCTTTTTTTGTATTTTTTTTAGAGATATCCTACAAATTAAAATTACAATAGATGGCGTTCAGATGTACTTGTTATTGATTTCAAATGCCTGCTGATGTTATAAAACTGAAAATCACTCCCTTTAATCAGAGGATAGGTAAACTAACACTAAATTGTATATTTCTAGAGGTAGATTGGAAAAACAAATAAATATGTTTAACATTTTAATTAAATGATTTGCAACGCTAAACCTCAGTCGAAAAGCGGACGAATTAAAAATCATTTCATAAAACAAAATAATTCAATTATACGTGCTTAGTTATAGATGTGGTAGGGATACTTCTCTGTGGAGTTTTCTTTTTTTAATTTGAGGGGTCAGGGCTGGGCAGACACATCCAAAAAATTTAGCAAACTACAGTGATTCGCGGCTGAAAAGTATGCCAATATTAAAAATGAAACAATAAGGGTATTCATGCAACATCGTTAACCACTAGATAAGTTTACGATTTGGATAAGTTTATCATTTGGTTAATGAACTGTCAAATTTTGTACGGGTAATGGTTTACGCAAATTGGATTTAGTTATACAAAGTATTTGCTGCGAAAAGTTAACCAAATTTACTTGGGTAAACTCATCCAAACGTAATTGTGACTTTAAGAATTAGACTTGTTCAGAAATATGATACACTAGTCGATAATACCCAGCGTGGCGCGGGTCATTTTTGGTTAAACTTTATGACTGCAATCTGCAATCTGCAATCTGCAATCTGCAATCTGCAATCCTCATACTGAATACTAAAATCAAGCAAAATAGTTTTTATTAATGTACGAATGAAAACTAAATTTCCAAAAAAAAAAAAATTGAGCCGTTTTACATTACGTTTAACATTTTTTCCAAAAATGCAAAATATATTTTTTTTTTTAAGTTTTGAAATGCAATGTTTTTTTAAACTTTTAAGAAGCATCTCTAATAAAAAATTTCAATAAAATCCGTTATGTCGATAATAAAAATTCAAAACTAGAAAAATGGTTCTATGGTAGGTACAAGCTGTAATAATTCAAATTAATTTCAAAATTTTATTTTATTAAATTAAAGATTTTAAAAATTGATTGAAAGAAAACAAATTTTATCAAAATTCTTGGCGCCGGCCGTTTTCGAGAAAATACGATTTTTGAAAACCATTTTTTAACATTTGTATGGTGGGTACCTTTATTTTTAAGTAAAATAATTTTTTTTCTCAAATATTGTAGATAATATTGGTAAACTTTTGTGTATCAAGTTTAAAAAAAATCTAGCATGGGGTTTTCGAAAAATTGAGTTTTGAAAAAAAAAATAATTTTTTTTTTAAATCCAAACATTTTTTTGAAAATTTGAATACACAATCCTGTTTAAATTTTTGGAAGCTTAAGTAAAAAAAATGATCGAAATAGGTTGTACCGTTTTTGAAAAAAAATCAAAAACAAAAAAACGGTTCCATGGGGGGTACCCTCAATAACCATTTTTCGTATTTTTTTTTTTTTCAACCGTTCCCTAGCTTTTTTGTTTTTTTTTTTTTAAATTATGTTTTTATTTTTTAAATTATTTGTCGAACAGTTTTTGAGACAAAAAAAAATATTTATAAAATTTCGAAAAAAATCGTATAGCAGGTACCGTTATTTTTGGTCTTAAAAAAAAGAAAAAACGTGTGGAGGAAAAAATGATATCAACCAATTTTACAGAAAATCGGCCGAGCCGTTTAGACTGTAGTCGAACAGACAGACAGAAAGACAGAATTTCGAGACCCACTTTTTTAGTCTTCGCTATCATCGTAATGTCAACTTTGATCAAAACATCGAGTTCGATTTTTTTTTCCCGAATGCATAACTTGCCATAGACTCAGATCACTACTTGGTGGTAGCCCAAGTACGGATGCGGATATCCATGACGCCACAACGACGGACGGATGCTGTGAAAACATTCAATGTCGCAAGGTTAAAATCACAGGAGGTCGCCAGGACTTTTGCAGACCGAGTCTCTCTTAATCTCTCAGCAAGCCCGCCCCCAGCTTCATCTACGGAGGACCTGTGGAAGCACTGCCAGAATGCCATTGGTAGTGCCGCCACAAGGCCACCACAACGAAACCCATGGTTTGACGAAGAATGCAGGTTGGCGCATGTAGCAAAGAACGAGGCCTACCAATTAATGCTGCAGGCAAGAACCAGAGCTGCTGAGAGAGATGCCCGGGAGCTCTACGGGCAAAGACGAAGGGAGGAACGCCGACTTCTAAGGAGGAAAAAGAGAGAGCATGCGAAGCGGGCGGTCGAGTCTATTGACGAGTGTACCGGCAGGGGGGATGTTTGAAAGTTTTACCAAAGGATGAGGCAATCCACCCAGGGCTACAAAGCTAGAACGGAAGCCTGTCGAGATGAGAGTGGGAATATGGTAGTGGACACGCAGTCCGTGCTGAGGATCTGGAAACAACACTTTTCCAGACTGCTAAACGGCGAGGAAGGCCAAAATTCCGCAACTAGGCGGAGCATTCCATTCAACCTGGACGATGATGGTCAAAATTTCCGTCACCCGACCTAAATGAAGTGCGGTCAGCGATAGCCAAGCCGAAAGCGTACAAAGCTGCTGGCGCGGATGGCTTGCCAGCTTAGCTATTCAAAGCAGGTGGGGCTGACTTGGTAGGGAGCATGCACCAACTCATCTCAAAAATTTGGTCGGATGAAAATATGCCCAATGAATGGAACCTCGGCATAGTGTGCCCCATCCACAAGAAAGGAGATGCCCTGACATGTGCCAATTACAGAGGTATAAGTCTCATCAACGTCGCATACAAAATCCTGTCGTCTGTACTGTTTGAGCGCCTAAAACCGTTTGTCAACGAGCTGATCGGCCCCTATCAGTGTGGTTTTAGGCCCGACAAACCTACCATGGATCAGATGTTCACACTTCGACAGATTTTGGAAAAAACCCAGGAGTTCCAAATCGATACACACCACCTTTTTATCGATTTCAAAGTCGCGTATGATAGCGTGGACAGAGAACAACTATATAGAGCCATGTCTCATCTCGGAATCCCTGCCAAGCTCGTCCGCTTGTGCAGAATGACGATGGAGAAATCTCGCTGCTCCGTCAAGGTCGGTAAGAACACCACCGAACCTTTTGATGTCGAGAAAGGTCTGAGGCAAGGCGACGCGCTATCATGCAACCTATTTAACATCGCTCTTGAAGCAATTGTACGAAACTCAAACGTCAACAATAGAGGTACAATTTTTCAAAAGTCAGTTCAACTGCTTGCTTATGCGGATGATATTGATATCATTGGGAGGACGAAGCGAGCTGTTACCGGTGCGTTTGCAAGTATTGAACTAGAGGCGGCGAAAATGGGTTTGGCTGTAAATGAGGACAAGACGAAGTATATGCTATCATCGAGAAAGGAATCTCAACATCGTCGACTCGGGCAAAACGTCACGATGGATAGGTATAACTTCGAAGTCGTCAAAGGCTTTGTCTACCTGGGCTCCACTATAACATCGCAAAACGACATCAGTGCAGAGATCAAGCGAAGAATTACTCTTGCCAACCGCTATTTCTTCGGGCTAAGAAGGCATTTGAGTAATAAAGCCCTATCTCAAAGAACCAAGGAGACCTTGTATAAGACCCTCATCATCCCGGTCCTGCTGTATGGGGCAGAAGCATGGACACTGTCTAAAACGGATGAAAATCTGCTTGGGTGTTTTGAAAGAAAAGTTCTTCGTTTGATCTTCGGTCCAGTCTGTATCGATGGAGTATGGAGGAGAAGGTTCAACAACCAGCTGTACGTGCTTTACAGCGACGTTGACCTAGTCAAGAAGCTGAAAATACAACGGCTGAGATGGCTGGGACACTTGGAGCGTATGGACATCGTCGCACCAGCCCCTTCGAATCTTCGAATCCACCTCTGATGGTCTGTGCAGCAGAGGAAGACCCCACCTCAGGTGGCGCACACAAGTGGAGAGCGATCTCAACCAACTTGCAGTGCGTATAACTGGAGGCAGCTAGCTAGGACCGAGCTAGCTGGAGGGACTTGTTGGTTGAGGCCGTAGTCCACTTTGGACTGTGGAGCGCCATCTAAAGTAAGAAAGAAAGTAAGTAAGCATAACTTGCCTTATAGTACATATAAGTCGCAAGTAAAAATGATCTTAAATAAATGATTAATTTTCGAATCTAAGTAGGTAATGCACGAATGACAACTTTTTTGTTTTAACTACTTTTCATTTTATTTTTTTTCATAATTAGGTACATACATAGGTTTTCAAAAATCGTATTTTTCTCGAAAGCAGCGCCTAGAATTTTGATAAGAATTTTTTTCTTTCAATTAATTCTTACGATCTTTAATTTAATAAGAAAAATTTTACAATTAAGATATTACAGCTTGTACCCACCATAAAACCATTTATTCAAATTTTGAATTACTCAATTTCGACAAAACGGATTTTAATGAATTTTTTGTATAGAGATGCTTCTGAAAAGTTAAAAAAACATAGCATTTCCAAATTTAAAAAAAAATATATTTTTTGAATTTTGAAAAAAAAAAAAATAAAATTTTGGAAAATTCGATATCTCAAAAACGGCTCAATATTTTTTTTGGAAATCTAATTTCCATTCGTACCATATTAAAAGCGTACCAAATTTTTTTTCTTAAGAATGTTTTAAAAATTTTGTATATAAAAGCTTTTTTTTTTTTTTTTTTGATAATCTACCCGCGCTCAAGGGATTATGATTACCCTTTAAATGTTTCAACACAGCGCGGGCGAGATGTTAATGAAGAGAAAGAAGGATAGGAAAGATGTGTGGCACGATGTTCTGAGACTGTTGGTGGTTGTCTCAGATATTTTTATCTCCAGGGATGGCGGCTGAGCTAAAGCGGAGAAATGCCGTGTCTTATTTCTATGACGCTTATAATTCACATTATTTTATTCGTGTTCATCCTTGTTGGGCATACTAGTTTAACTCAATTACATGTTGTTAGTGTTATGCCTGAACAACATGTAATGAGTAAACCAGCAACCCATTGATGACAATTTTAAGAAGGTTTTAATGGAACTAAAACGACATAGACGACGGCAGGGATCGAACCTATCATCATGAGGTTGACAGGCGAGCACACAACCATCGTGCCACGGCCACCTCTTATTTTTTAAGAAACCACTAAAAAGACTTATAATTTGTGTTCTTGTAATACGAGTATAAATTCATATTTGCCTCTTACTTCAAAGAGAATTTAAAAAAAATATTTTATACTTATGAACAATAACATTCGTTTTTAAAATTCCTAGTCTAATACATAGGAGCAAGTTCGTGCGACCTTGTCGTGCATTTTATTTTTATTTGTGCTATAATAAGAATTACAAATTCGAGAACCAACATTGTTTCTTAAAACCACTGTAAGGATTTATAATTTTTTTTTTTGTATAAATTTATATTTGCTTGAGGAATCAAATGATCTTTTTAGCTCTAAATACAAAATCAGTTGCAATTCTAAGTCCCATGCAATTCTAAGTCCCTTAATCTTAAGAGCAAGTTCTTGTGACTCATTCGTGCAGTTTATTTTTTCTTCTCAACCAATTTTGCAAAAGTTTAAATTCTCAGCAAAGTTTCCATCTATAAATTTGTGTGCAGAAAATTTCACATCCTAACCGTTTTCTATGGTGTATTCTACACCGATTACGAAGTCCCACAGTGCATTATCTCCTCAAGAGCAGGAATTATTTTTTTTTTAAACAAGTTTCAGCATTAAATTAAATTTAAACGCATTTTCTTTGAAAATTGTCAGAACCACTGTACAAGCAACTGCCCCGGTCAGTTGCGATATGTTGCGAATAAAGTTGGCGCCCGCTTTCTGAATATAATTTGTTAACACGCAATGGCTCGGGGCTCGGGGGGTTTGATAACGAGCATGAGTATGAATAGATGTTAAAAATCCTATTACCGCGGATTTATTGCCCAACATTGCTGCCATTATGAAGGGGTGAGATGCGGTGTCATGGCGGCCGGTGTGGTGTAGCGCGGACACCATTGCTGATGGGGTGGCAGCACATTCATGCGGTCACTTGCGAAGGTTATTTCTAAAATTTTCCAATGATTAGCCAAAATAGGCAAATATTATTTTATTCAACAAAATCTACCAATCTACCCAGCAATTGGGGGACAATTGGGATGGCACGGGAACCCAAAATCCCGCTTTAAAATTATACAACGCGGGAGTGCCAGCCATTTTGTTCCGTTGGGAATTAGATATAATATAATGTGGATGTGGATAGTGTGTGAGCTGAGCGGTGTGCGTGCGTGTGTGTGAGTATTAAAATTAATTAGATTCGAGGGAGTAATACTATGGTTACCGCATGAATTAATTGATTCAAATCAATATCCTAAAACTGGGCAAACATATTGAATGTGGTGATAGTGTGATCGGGCATAGGGGCGACCGATTCATATGCTTCTACTCATACACACAGTGCGGCAGCGTCCAAAACTATATGCGTTGGCATTTTTGACCAGCAGTGGGCTGTGGTGTGCGTGTGTACTTAAATTGACCCGCAGGAACCGTTCCTGCTTCCAACATACCTACATATATATCGTTCACTCTGATTGTGTGATATTTAGGATATCAAATATCGTATGTGATGGGGGTTGAGGTGCATGTGTGCGTCAAAGTGTTAGCCCGCCTCGGCAGCGGCAGCGTTCACATTCCCTTGTGATGCGGGATTCTTTTTGAGAATCGCAAATTTATTTTCTAAATTGAATTTAATTCGACATAATTGATGAGCACAACACATCAGCAAAACACCAAAGTCACAACACGGTAGGTAACACAGCTAGGTATTCAAAAACTAATAAACAAATTAATTTCGAAACAATTCAAATCTAATTTTCGCGAAATAATTGTTTGGTGAAGATGAAAATAAATAGAGAAAACTGGGCATACCAAATGTGGGTGGCATTACGATTATGCCAAAAGGTAGATATCATGGGTCTCCTGGAGCAAAAAAAAATCAAAGAATGAGTCATATACTCAGAGAGATATAGAAATAGTCAAAAAGCTTATAGGTTATCTAAAAGTTTTAATTTTAAATAATTAAATTTGGTGGTGCAACAGCTCGGAGTGAACCAGGACCTAGTGACTTACAACTCTCAACCATTCCTGTGTGCGTGTTAGCAGGGAACGGAGGGGACTTACAATTTTCTGCCGATTGCGAACGGCTAATGAGCAGCACTTTCCATGACAAGAGGATACTCTTGGAGAATTTGTCAATTCCTCGCAAGAGGCAGTACACGGTACATCCCTGAAAAAGACTTTCTAGCAGCGGCTGAGAATCGAACTCGAGACCTTCCGCATGACAGTCCAATGCACTAACCATTATGCCAAGGGGTTACTACTTTAATTTTAAATCACTCATAATCACACTTCTTTTCAAGGGTGTGATATTTTTATTAATTTCCAAATGGGTTTTCAACTGGCGCTGGTAGATTTTGGCGGCTTTTGTGGTTTTGGTGACATCCGTCAAATCTGTTGTTTATCATTCTACCGGTTTGGTTATGAATCAGCCAAATTCGTTCGCCTAAATAAACGCAAGATTGTCCGAGAACATCGCCGTGTACAAGAACTTGAGCTTTGGCAGTCTTGAACTTGACGAATTTTACTTCTGGAATTGGGCCCACATCAATACAACACCCAAATGACCCTGGAACTCAAAGTTGGAACAGGACCCGAAATTTGGCTGAAGAATCATCTTTAGCGACGAGGCGCATTTTTTTTGTTTATGATTGGTTGTGTTATAATGTAAAACTGCCGTGTATGGGAGTATACCAACCCTCACAAGGCTCACCAGGTGACAATGCATACTCTAAAAGTTATCATTTGGTCCGCGCCGTCATTGGTCCGAACTTTTTCGAAATCGACGTCGCGTTGGTGAGACGATCATCGTCAATGACCAGCTTTAAAGAACGATGATAACCAATTTCAGATGGCATGCATTGAGTCATATGAACCAAGATGACGATCTAGCAGAATGGCGCTACGTGAAGCCGTAGAGGCCGAGATATACATTCTGCATGAACGATTTGAGGGTATTGTTATCTCTCGGAGGGGCGTCTTTAGAATTTTGGGGGCCCTGGGCCCAACAGGATTTGGGAGCCAAAAAGAGTATAATTTTTTTTTTAATTTTTTAGGTAAAAAAAATCATTTCAAAATGAATTTGTTTTTCAAAAATATTTTTACTTTTTATAAAGAACTAAAAAAATTCATAAAACAGATAATTTTTTTTATAGTTTTATAATTTTTTTAATTACCTTTAATAGTTGAACATTTTTTTTTTGTTTATTTTTGATAATTTTTATAGTTTTTTGGTTGATCTCTAATGTTTTTATATTTTTTTTTTTGTAAAGATTTTTTGTAAGTTTATTTCTTTTTTTTTGTTTTTTGGTTTTCTTTTTAGATAGGTATGTAAGTTTATACAATAAAATATTATTGAAGACATACTTTTCTGACTTTGTCAGTAGCAAAATCATGAATTAAGTCATCAAATTCAATTTCCTGCAGTAATTCATTTTCAATTTCATCCCCTGTAATTAGACTGTACAATTTTGGAATTGTAATAAGATCTTCATTTACATCTTTATTGAATTCTTTTAAATACTGTACGAGGTGCAGGCATTCTACATCAAGTTCTTCTGCATTAACATGTCTATGGTATTTTTTTGAAAATCGTTCGCAAGAATTTTGCTACACCACTGAAGTCAAATGTTGCAATCGACAAAAAAAAAAGCCAAACAATGCATTAATTTCTTGGTAGCAGTTGGATCGTATTTTTAATTGCAAAGTAATAGTGTCAATAATTGGGAAAAAAGTTGATATTTTAAACTTTTCTTTCCCGCAATTAGCTGGACGGATGGTGCAGGACCATCAAAATATGTGGCACGCGAACTTCGTACTATTTTTCGTTGCATTAAGTCTTTATAATTAGCATCCGGATTCTGAATTTTGGCACACGCTTCAAATTTATCAAAATTCTCCCTTAGATCATTTATGAAAGAACATAGTGAACAAAGGAAATTGGCAGCAACGTCAATCGTTATTGTTTCTTTTTGAAGGCTCTTGCTGGTTTTATGAATTCTTTCTAATATTGTTCCCCAAATTTCTGTTAAAATAAGAAATTCTAGTTTTGACATTTTCTTAGACAGGCTTAGCGCTTCGCTTTTTGTTTCTAGAGTTAGATCTCAGGGCTTCAGTAATTTGTTTGTAACCACGATGGAGCGCGTTAACTGCATCAGCTCGTGCAGACCATCTTGTTTCAGAAAGACTTTTAAGAACTCTATGTGAACCGTAACATTCATTCAATTTATTCCAGCGATGGGTAGAAGCAGAAAAAAAAATTGTATATTTTTTGAACCACTTGAAAGAAACTTGTTGCCTCCTGCACACAACAAGATGCATGAAGGCCTACTAAGTTAAGAGAATGTGCTGCACATGGTACAAAGGTAGCAAATTCGCATTTCTCCTTTTAATCTTGTTTGCAAACCAGAACATTTGACCGACATATTTGACGCATTATCATAGCTTCTATAGGAATATCATAATTTTCCAAAAATGTCAAGAATAGCCGTGTTTTTTTGGAAAAGTTATCCGTAGTACAGTAGGATTTTATATGAATAACAAATACAACATCAGCAGTAGGATCACTGCCGATACTCAAATAAACGTCAAATCTCTATCCGCAGCGGGATTTCACTTCTTCTTTTATCGGCAGTGATCCTACTCTGGATGTTGTATTTGTTATTCATATAAAATCCTACTGTACTACGGATAAATTTTCCATAAAAACACGGCTAATGTGTCAGCCAAATGTTCAGATTTATGCTCTTGAATAGGTATGAATTTAAAGAACCTTTCGATGGGAACACAATTTTTAACATACCGAATTACAGAAGTCAACTGGTCGATATGAGAAAGGTCGGGTGTACTATCAACGCTTATGGAAAAATATTTTTCCGATCTAATTTTACCTAAAATTTTCATTAGGACTTGTTTTCCCATTATATCAATGAACTCGTTGCAAATATTTGCTGATAAATATGAAGTGTATCCCTTTCCTGAGTTCCCACATTTTTTTTAAATGATATGCGAGGAATGAATCAAATTCACCTAGAAGTTCCAGGCATCCAAAATAACTTCCATTGTTGGGTGACCCAATGGCTTCGTTCTTACTACAAAATGGAAGCCCTCTTGATGTCAAAAATTTAATTACTGCAACAATTCTTTTGAGAAAATTTTTCCACCTGCGTGTGCAGGTGTATGATGAAATTAGATTCATATTGCCAGAAGTTTAAGATGTTGAGGATGAGAATTTCAAAAGATAAGACGGTTATAAAATCGACTTCGCCACTTGTAGGTACTCACGTTGAATTTTGGTATTGGAACGGAGAGTACAATGAAACTTGTTTTTCTGTTATTGTCTATTAACCTTATTTCGTTTTGTTATATAATTCTTGTATAGATTCATTCATTTTGAGTTGGTGAAACTGGGGGCCAAATAATTGCGGGGCCCTGGCCCACCCGGCCCATGCCTAAAGACGCCACTGATGTCTCGCGTGAATTAGGCACCAAGATCGGCGCTAGACTTTTTCTTGTGAAGTTTCTTGAAGCCGCAGGTCTATTTGAATAATCCACAATAGACCAATGATTTTAAGGTGAACATATCAATGGCCATCGCTCAAATTAAGCCGTATCTATGCGGAAGAGCCATTGAAAATTGAACCATTCGGATCCGAGCCATCGTAAGAAGCCGAGTCAGGCATTTGAACGGTGTCATATTGAATACGTTATGGCATGGGCCTTTCAAATAAACAAAAAAAAATTTTGGTAAGACCTGACACATAGCTTGATTCAATCTATTTGAACATCTACCCAATCTTATTGAAAAAATTTTATATTGTAAACTCTGCGGTTAATAGTTGAAAATGAATGACCACATAGGCTCGGCCTACAAAAGGTGAATTTTTTAATGAATGATTGTAATACGTTTTCAGCTCTGATGTTTTTCTCAAGTGGATAAATTCTTAGCAGAGAATTGGCGTAGGTTTTATCCTTGACATAACCCAAAGGACATAAAATGCACGACTGGTTTGCACGAACTTGCTCTTATGTAATAGACTAACTTTTTAAAAATTAATGATATTAGTGATAAGGATAACTATTCATAAGCATAGAATTCATTTCATTTTTAAACTCATTTATTAGTAAGAGATAAAACAGATTGCCATGTGATTTCTTAAGCAACTATGAATTTATGCAAGAACAAAAATTGTAATTTGTTGTAGCGGTTTCTTAACAAAATAAGGTTTTATATAAACAAATTTTAAAATATTTTGTAGGAAAAATTTTAGTATGCCAACTTCAAGTTTTTATTATTGTACGATAATGAAAAACAATTTTTATACTTTTTAAAAGCTTCTCAAAAAAAAAAAAAAAATTCATTAGAATTCGTTATTCCAATAGTGAGAAATTCAAAATTCGAAAAAATGGTTATGGTATAGGTACAGTCAGTAATATCTTAATTTAAATTTTTTGATTGAATAATAGATCGTAAAAATTAATTGAAAGAAAAAAATTGAAATCAAAATTCTAGGAGCTGATTTTGAGAAAAATACGATTTTCGAAACCCATTTTTTAACATTTGAATGATGGGTACCGTTATTTACAAATAAATTAAAATTTTATTTCCCGCATCTTTTAGATTATATTAAAAAAATTTTAACTATCAAGTTTTAAAAAGTTCAGAGTGGCGTTTTTGAAATATTGGCACAAAATTTTGAATATTTAAAACCTGTTCTAGATCGATTTTAGTATTGGAGTCGACTCTAAATATTTTTTATAAAACGAGAACCGACTTTTTGTAAATTTTAAATGGCATAAACTATACTTTAACGTAAAAGAGCTCGTATAACTTTAACAATAGTAAATTGCTACTTTATCTTTTAAAAGTATACTTTATCCATATTGACAGTGGTAATTTGATACAAAAGCAAATCGAAGAAAAAATGTTTACATAGGTACTGATGTTTTATTCGATTTTTTAAAGATGTTTTTTTGGAAATAGACTGAATAACTGAATATTATAAATTCGAAACAATTGTACGAAGTACACACTGCTCTACGATGAACAAATCTGTAAATACAAATGTATGTAGGTACATAAATACATTATCTTATGTATGCACGCGCTCCGACGCCGCCGCCGGCCGCGACGAGTATAGCTAAATGAATCTGCACCTTGCAACAACAAATTGAGTTTTTATGCTGTGAATTTGCGATTTATACTTTATTTTCATCTTAAATAATGTAAATAACTTATAAACAATCAAAATCTGTACTGATGTAGTATACAAAATGTACTTTTTTCGGCGAAAAATTATTTGGTTTAAAGTTGTCTGTTCTTTTTACTTTTTTTTTGTGTTCTTGTAGTTGTGTGAGTTATGTATCTGTCAAATTAAGGGTTGTTCAACGCAAATTCGCTTAGGGTCTGTTGTAAAACCCACATCAGTTAGAAGAGTTGTCTAACGTGTTTAAAATTATGCTAAAGTTAGACCAAGTCTCCAAGCTAAACGAATGCGTTAAGTAGAGCCGGTTTAATTCCTTAAACGAGAACTGTTTTAAATTTTGCGTCTTTAATTTGTTTTTTTTTTTTTGTGTAGTTGTATTTGATTTCTCTATCTGTCAAATTTAGGGTTGTTCAACGTTAATTCGCTTAGAATTTGCTGCGAAGCCCACATTAGTAAGAAGAGTTGTCTAACGTGTTTTATGGAAGAGTATGACAAAGTCTCCAAGCTAAACGATTGTGTTAAATAGAGCCGGTTTTATTCTTTAAACGAGCAACGTTTGAATTCTGCGCCATTGAGGTTAAAAAAAATGGGAACATTTCTTTAGAAATCCAAAACAAATTTGTTTAAAAACTTTAATACTTACACTTTAAATAATTTCCTAAATAATTTGTGTTTTATTCAAAATCAACATCGGCCCTTAAAATTTAACCACCCTTAATAAGGCAAGTTATGCATTCGTAAAAAAAATCGAACTCGAGATTTTGATCAAAGTTGACATTACGATGATAGCGACGACCAAAAAAGTGGGTCTCGCAATTCTGTCTGCCTGACTACAGACTAAACGGCTCGGCCGATTTGCTTGGTAGTTATCATTTTTCATTTTTTCCCCACATGGTTGAAAAAATTTTCCGAAAACTGGTTATTGAGGGTATACCCCCTATGGAACCATTTTTTTTGTTTTTGATTTTCTCAAAAACGGTGCAACCGATTTTGATAATTTTTTTTTTTGCTACGGCTCCCCAAAAACTTAAATGGAATTTTGTATTCAAATTTTAAAAAATTTTTTGGATTTAAAAAAAAAAAACTTCAAATTTTTTTTTAAAACTCAATATTTCGAAAACCCCATTCAAGATTTTTCTTAAACTTGATAAATAAAAGTTTCTTAATATAATCTACAAGATGTGAGAAAAAAAATTTATTTTGCTTAAAAATAAAGGTACCCACCATACAAATGTTAAAAAATTAAAAAAAAAATGGTTTTCAAAAATAGTATTTTTCTCGAAAATTGCAATGATAAATTTTTTTTCTTTCAATTAATTTTAATGATTGAAATTAAGATATTACAGCTTGTACCTACCATAGAACCATTTTTTCGAATTTTGAATTTCTCATTATCCATACATAGCGGATGAAATTTTTAAAAGAGAAAGTTTCTAAAAAGTCTAAAACAAATTGAATTTCAAAACTTTAAATATTTTTTGAATTTTTGAAAAAAATTTTATTTTTAAAAACTCTAAATTTGCGTACCAAAATGTTTTCTTAAAAATCTTTTAAGAAGTTTGTATATATGTAAAAGCTTTTTGAAGGACCATTACAACGACTTATAATTTTTGTTCTTGCATAAATTCATATTTGCATAGCATTCTGTTTTTTTCTCTTAAGCCTAGTACGCAGATCGCGCTTAATTTTATCTCCCATACAAAATTCTCTCCAAAATTTAGCCAAGCTAAAATTATGTCAAGCATTTTAGCCGAGGTACCTCTCGGCTCCAGCTTAAAAATCAAAATTTCTCTTCGAACTGTACATAACTTATCTGTCAAAATTTAGCGCACGTAATAATTGTCTGGCACATTTATTCTCGAGCTATATTTCAATTTCCATTTGAAATGGAATAATATTTAGAAGAATATTTGGTGACGGGAGTCTTACAAGGTTTTCGACAGCAAAAATCACTCATAATTCATAATTCTCATTCGTTCTCATTCACAATTCTTAAAAAATCATACTTTAAAGGAAATTCTTTTAATTCTTTGAAAAAATTCATTCTAGAACAGCTGTTTTCTGTGACATATTCTCCACAAAGTTCTTATGTCAAAATTTAGCTGGGATTTTAGCTGATGTTTGTAGAAAAATGTGGGAGATAAAATTTAGCGCGATCTGCGTACTAGGCTTTACTACTAAAGAATTTAAAAAAATAACTTTATCTTTATGAACAGTTTTCTCTAATAACATTCGTTTTTAAAATTCTTAGTCTATTACATAGGAGCAAGTTCGTGCGACCCAATCGTGCATTTTATTTATATAAGAAATTTCTTCAAAATTGTTCTAAAAAAATTATGACGTTAATTACATACATTAATAATAATATACCGTTAAATAATATACATTTTAGGATATAATTTCAAAAACTAATCGTTCATTCGTTTTCAAGATATTGATTTAAAAAAATATTTTGTTCAAAAATACAAAAAAAAAACAATCGAAAATTTGTTTCTTAAAATTTTTTTTCTTAATTTCAAAGGAGCGTCTGTATAAAAATGTGGATCGAACTCGTTAGAGCTGTTAATAAGAAAATCGAATATCAAAAAAACCTTTATATGTCAGGTGCCGTTACTCACATTTTGTCTTAAATTTTTTTTCGACCGAAATGTAGACTATGGCCAGCAAACTTAATTTTTTTTATCAAAATCTTAGGAGCCGTTTTCGAAATAAATATGATTTTTTAAATGGCAAGTACCGTTAGTTTTGGAGCAAAACAAAAAGTTTTAATATCTCATCTAAGGAATCACTGAAGAAGAACCTTAAATAGTTAAATAGTAAGTTTATCGCAAGTAAAGTGCCCCTTAATTCGTGTATAATATCTTAGCGCGTGCTTCTTGAGTATATTCTAAGAAAAAATTCGTTCTTCAGTAAGAGCCTATCTCCGATTTCTATATCCTATAGATATCGGGGATTTAAGAAAAAGCTTACTTTGGTGTACCCAGCCACGCTGTATGTTCGTTATCATGTGAAATGGAGTGTATGTGGCTTACTCCAGAGTAGGCATTTTTTCCACTGGCCTTACGATGAATTAATAATAGAAATATAATTTCCCATTTGCCTTCAACACATTTGTGGTTTTCCAAGGGCGTAGCTAGGTGTTTCACCTTAGACTTCGTCACATCAATTTATTTCTAGGTCCATAAGCAATGTTAAGGGCTTTTATGGACTTATATTTGCATACATAATTTTCTTAAAATATTATTCAAAATATAAGCAAACACTAAACATAACTATAATTGAATTCAATTCTCAGAAACATTGTTAAAACACTCTTCGTTACCAAATTTAGTTTCTCAATCCTTTTTTTAAATTAATTGTAAACCTCTTATGCAGCTTTACCTATACATAATTAAATTCTTCACGTGCTATTTCCCAAAAGGCACAGCACCAACAAATTAAACGGAGAAAAAAAAAACACATCCTTATGCCAAAGAACTAATTAAAAATTCCCAGCATATCGCATTCTTGATACTCAGGAATCAGGATAATTTGCCATGGATGATTGCTGAGTCTTTTTTAGCATCTTAAGCAGATCAAAAACATTAAACAATATTATGTATAGCACGCATGTTATTCACGTACCTAATATAAAATCCGCCAGACAAGGATTTCATTACAAAAAGCCTCCTCCTATACCAGTACTACCCCAGTTTCAATTATAGATGGTTTAATCCTTTCTCATCACCATTATCCTCAGGAGACCGCATATGTAGGTAAATTCAAACGTGACATACGTATCCAAGGATTTTGAGAAAACTTCTTTAGCTGAATTTGAACTTAACGGGTACCATTGGAAGCCATAATAATTGCCTTATCCCAAGTAATGGCAACCATTTCATATTTATGAAGGATATCTTCCATAATTAAGGTGCTACTATACCGTATGCGAGCTCAATTGTTGAAACTTGAAAGTCTCTGAGAAACATGATGATGTGATAATTTCAAGTGCCCCTTGTATCTGAATGAACCCACTTGAGATGTGTTTCTTCTGTCGGATTCTTGTTCCATTCTTCTGGCAAGAAATAAGAAGTTTAACACGCTGGCTGTTCCGGAGCATCGGAAACATTCCCAGAATTTTGAAAACAGCAAAGAGTGTGTATATGAAGATGAACTTAATTAAGCGGATGAGAAATAAAGTTTTTAAGTGCCTGCAATATTATTCCTACACATATTGCCTATATGCGGAGGTTTGGAGGTTTAATGGATATGAAGTTTTTTTTTGTCAATAATTCACCTATGAGTGAGAAAGGTGCAAGCTTCAAGTCGGAAGGATGTAGGTATCTGGTGTTAATAATTTAAATTAGCTAATGTGAAATAAGAAGAAGGGATTTCCGGGACATTTTTGTATGACGTAGAATTAAAAGCACAAAATAAAACTACCTTTTTTTGTGAAATGGACAATGTTCAACGATGTGTGACACGTAGTCCGCACTAACATATATTTAGCATGGCTTAAAACCCACCCTAAAGTGTCCGGTACACTAAAAAAAATCACTTTGCGGTGCTGTTTCTGCGCGAAGGTATACTGGTTAACCTTAATTTAATTTTCGATGGATCCAATCCAGCGTTACCACTTCCGGAAAAAAAGTAGTAGTAGAAGTAGATTTGAAGAAAAAAGTGAAGTAAATTGAGAAAAATAAAATAAAAAAAAAGTAGATTTTGAAACAACAACTCGAAATTTTTATCATTTAGGTAATATTACAAGACGAAAAAGTAGTGATTCCGTCTCGCTGTAGGTCTGTACCTCAACCAGCAGCCTACAGGAGAAATTGAAATGGTTTGTTGTTTTAGCTCGTTTGCTTCCATACAGCCATTATAAAATATCATATTTGTTTCGAAAATGGCTCTAATGATTTTGATAAAAAATACCAACGACGCGGTCTTCATTTTTGTAAAAAAAATGTTATTGACGGTACCTGTCATAGAACTTTTTTTTTGATTTTTAACTTTCTTATTTCCCGTTCTACTGATTTCGATCAAAATTCTTTTATTTTGAAATAATATTCTACACAAAAAATGTTTTCCTACAATGTATATTATTTAATACTTAAAAATACTCATTTGTGTATTTGTATTGTGTTGATTTTAATTTTTTTTTTTTGTTTTTTAATGGTAATTCTACCTATAGTGAAATAGAGAAAAAGAAGTATTGAGATAGAATTGAAACAGAAATTTTTAAAATAAAGATAGATAGATAGATAGATTCTTTTTTATTTCTTAAAATCCAATTTACAAAAATGTAATATATATTTACTTTGTAGGTACATATTTAAAATAGAAAGAAATATAAGTGACAAAGTTATTTTTTATATAATAAAAATAGAGTTATTGTCACTATTTTTAGGCAAATAATAAGAACACTATAAATATGAAGTGGGTGGGGTGACCCAAAAAAAAAGAAATAAATAAATAATAAAATAAAGAAAAGAAAAGATCTACATCTGTTAATCCATAACTAAGTACAAGAAAAATTTACAATGAAGATTAAAATTGTTGAAAAATTTCATCAAAACATCAGGTATAATTAAATATTCAACAATGATTCGATATTCTGTAAATCAAAGCAGAGAAGCCATTTTTTTACATGTTTTATAAATAAATTATAAGATGTGAGAACTCTAATGGAGTGTGGAAGCTTATTAAATATTCGACAAGAAACTACATCATAAAACTTTCGAAAAGCGGTTGTACGGAAAGCTGGTATAGAAACCTGATTTAGTAAATTAACACGTATGTCAAAGTTTGAAATAATTCTGAAATTCAGGTTACCCGATCTTTTAAAGAATGCATTAAGAACTTTGAAACAATATTAGTGTCGAACTGGAAGAATCTTCAATTCATTAAAAGGGGAAAACTGGGATATAGGCGAGGTTTACGGCAAATCTTTTTCAGAATAGACTTTTGCAAAACTAACAGAGGTTGGATTTTATTATAATAGGTTCCTCCCCAACATGAAATTCCGTACTGTAATTTTGAATGGAATGTTCCATAATAAATTTTCATGAGAAGTTGAAAGGAGCAAACTTTCCTAAGAAAGTAAAAATATCTTAAAGTGCAACGAAAGTACTGTCTAAGATTTTCTGTGTGATTATAAAAGCTCATTCTAGAGTCAATAACTAGTCCTAAATATTTGAATTCATTCACATTTTCTAACCGAAAACATCTATCACTACAGTTGGAAGAACTACAGAAAGTATGAGAGTAGGAATTAGAGTAACAGTAGCAGTTAAAGAGTTTAAGTTTTTGGCATTCTGTAGCATGAAAAATTAGATCAGCATCAACATTCTTCTTCTTTATCAAATTAAAAAACATAACTTTAGTTTTTGAACTAATTACTAATTTATGCTCAGCAAACCAAATCCTCAACAAGCTTAAATCCCAATTTATATCAGCTGTAAGATTAAGGTAGCTATTCGCACTAAAACTAAACCCCACATCATCAGCAAAAGCTGTCAATTCGCCTTTAAACGGTAGTCTAAACAATGAGTTAATATAAATCAGGAAAAGAACTGGACCAAGTACTGACCCCTGAGGAACTCCCAAATCGATAGACCTTGTATTGCTCCTTATCTCTTCTAATTTTACTCTTTGTGTTCTGTTTGTCAAATAAGATCTGAACCATTTCCATATAAAACCTCGGAAACCTGCATCTTTAATTTTACTGAGAAGTATCTCGTGATCAACCATATCAAAAGCTTTCGAAATATCGACAAATAAAGCGGCAGTATACTTTTTTTTGTCAAGGCTTCCAAGTATTTGTGAGCAAAAACGTAACAAAGCGTCCTCAGTAGATTTTCCACTTTGGAAACCGAACTGGGAATCACTAAAAAATTTCGTTTTGTTTAGAAAACTTAACATTCTATTTTTTACAGCCTTTTCAAACACTTTACTAATCGATGGTAATAATGAGATCGGCCTATAATTTGACAATACACCAGCAGTACCTTTTTTGAAAAGAGGTAAGATATTTGCACATTTGAGTGAATTCGGGAACACACCACAAAAAATACTTTTATTAAAAATGAATGCCAGAACATCAATAACAAAACAAGCTATATTTTTCAGACAAAGATTAGAGATACAGTCTATACCAGAAGAGTTTGAATTTTTTAATGTCCCAATTATTTTTAGAAGTTCATAACCAGTTATGGGCTCAAACACAAAACTTTGCCTTTGAGAAGGATAACAAACAGAACAGCTAGGTCTGTTAATATGATACCCCGAAAACACTTGCAAATTTTGCGAAATCGTCGAAAAGTAGTCATTAAAAGCATTTGCAATAGCCATTTTATCAGAAACGATTCGATCTTGAGTATAGATTGAAGAAGGTAGTTTTGCACTTGAAGACTTATTGAGAATATTATTGACAATTTTCCATTCATCTTTAGGGTTACCTTTAGCTTGATTCAATTTATTCTTGTAATAACTGTCACGGCAAGCAGGGATTTCCTTTTTCAGTTCGGCACAAATTTTTTTATATTTATTTTTTAGGTATTCACTACTGTTGTGTTTGGAACATTTCTTTCTCAGTTTATTTTTATATTTGACCTTATTAAGAAGATTATTCGTAATCCAGGGTTTTAGACGCTTTTCAGACTTTTTCGGAACAACAGAGAGAGAACATTCAGATATGTATCTTGACAAAGTGATAGAGAATATTTCATATGATTTAGTGGGATCACTTTCTGAAAAAACATCTTCCCACAACTCAAGTGACAAACAGGTTTTAAGTGCTCCATAATTGATTTTAGTTGTTAAAATAGTGGAATCCGAGTCTAAACGAGTATTAATTTCTCCTACATTAACCAAAAGTCCGGTCATTGAATGATCGGTAATTCTAAGATCAAAAACGCACTTTTCACATGAATAAACAGAAGATAGAGCAAACCGACTATATATGTGATCAAGACAAGTACCCGATCGCTGCCTGGTAATCTCTTTAATAAAAGAAACAAGCCCGTGAGAGGCTAATAGATCAAGGTAAGTTCCAACTTGTTCACTGGTTTTAAGAATGTCTATATTAAAGTCACCCATAATTAGCAAATTCTCCGATCTTTCACCTTCCAAAAAAATTGAAAACTCTTCCAAAAACACTCCGAAGTTGAACGTATGAAGTCTATACACACACAAAATGACAAAGCATATATTATTAATATTCAAGTTAATCTTTAAAACATCAGCGCTTTGAAAACTTAAATTCAGAACATCAACAACATCAAATTCTTCTTTTACAAAACATCCAACTCCTCCAGCAGCGTAGTTCTCATTGGAATTAAGATAAAATTTAAAACCCGGTAATTGATAATTATCTTTTTCATAATTATAAATCCAAACTTCTGAGATTAAAATAATATCCGGTATACATACAAAGGATTCAAGATGGGAAACTAAACATGCATAATTTTCTCTAAGACTTCTAATATTTTGATGAATAACAAAAAGTTTGTTTAAGGAGTAAGATTTGTTTACAAAAACTTCTTCACAATTTGAATTGATAAGGTTGAAGGTAGAAAATTCATAATTAAGATCGTTTAAGGAGTTCATAGAAAATAATTAAATAAGGAGAACTAAATTAGTGAAAGATCACTAAAAGATCTTATTACAATTACTTTTCCACCTTCATCCTTTCGCAACAAAATTTTGTTGTCTTTGTACCACAAGAATTTATACCCCTTTTGTTTTTTTGCCTCTTTTGCTTTTAAATAAAGAACTCTCGTATGTTTTGTTAGAGCCTCATTGATATAAATGTAATTTTTTCTTCCGATGCTGCTGCTGTCGCTGCTGTTACCACTGCCACTGCTACCACCGACACCGCTGCCACTGCTACCTCCTACACCGCTTCCATCAAGAATTTTAGAGCTGAGAATGCTTTTTTTCTTTGACTTCTCTTTCATAATGTTTTGTTTAATCATCAAATCAGAGAAGCCTAAGCAAATAACTGATCAGTGTTGTCGTTTCAAAAATTCCGAGAGTAGCACTTTTCACAAAATTAGGGGAGCATTGAGGAGCCACGTAAAAATTTCTGATATTTCATCAAATAATAGATATGGTTGCAAATGAAAAGAAACAAAAATATTTTGTTTCTATTGATATTTTTATTCATAACTACAAAAAAATGTTTAAGGGTGTGTTCACAACGGAGCTGCGATAAACGTTTCAAGCTGCGATTTGATCACAGCTGAGAAATTTTTACATTGATTTTCCTATGTGTGTTCACAACGGAGCAGCGCTTCGAAGAACAACAATCAATGTAAAAATCTCAAAGCTTTAGTCACATCGCTGCTCGAATCGTTTATCGCAGCTCCGTTGTGAACACACTCTTAGAAGGACACATGAACGTAACGTCCTATTGGACTATACAAAACAAAAGCAATTCATATCTAAAGTTATGTAAGGGTTTGGTGGTATCATTGGGTCCGATTCCTTCTTCCATCCAATCAAAATATTCGAGCCAGGCGGTTCGAAACTTTCTTATTCTCTTGTTGCTTTCTTAGGTATCTGCTGGAACCTTTCTTTTTCGTGGAGCAGAAGATGTTGTGTTGGACACTTCTTCAGTTAAAACATCTGTTGAGCTAGATGACGGTTTATTTTTATCTGCCAATGTAAGCAATGGTGCATCTTCTGAGTCCTTTGGTGGTAGTTTTGTTTTTTGCGTTTTTGGTATTTTTATTAAAAACCTGTTAGTATGTTATAATTTTAATAAAGGAACCATGCATGTTCAGCAAATATGATCTTACTTTTCCATGTTAATTGTTTTTCCTTTTCTTTAAGCCTTTAGATTTTAGATTTAGATTGTTAGACTATCAATGTTTCTCAAACGGTAAATAAGAGTGTTCATTGAAATATATGAATAAGATATATGATTTATTCAGATAAAAATATCGCTACCTTATTCTCTCACGAACACTTCGAAATAAAAATAAAAAATTTCATTCAACTGCAAAACTGTTACTGTTGCATATTTTCGGTTGCAAATATGACATTTTGAAGTTTAACAGAGATATTCAATTTTTAATAAGAGCAGGGATGTCAGAATTCAGCATTTAAAAATATTTTCAAACTCAAAGATTATGTTTTTAAATAAAATTTCCATGTGGACATTTGAGGAGCCATTTTGAGACATGGGGAGCACAGTAGCCCGTCCCGCAGTAAAGGAGCCAAATGTTACTATAGTAGCCATTCCGACAACACTGTAACTGATACCTCTGATGTAGATGAGTTTATGTTCTCGCTATCTTTCGCATTCTGTTTTCTTGGCACTTTCTTCACATAGCACTTCTCAATTTTATTGTCAGGGACTTCAATGGATAAAGCCTTAAGAAATATTTGTTGTGCTAGCTCTTTAGCATTTGCATTGTTGACGTTGGGGACACCGGTAATTTCGATGCAGTTTCTCAGCGAATGTTGTTGTTGCCAATTTAATTTATTTTCAAGCGATTGAACTCTGGTCTTCAGTTCGATATTCTCTGCACGCAGATCGCCAATTGTCTGGAGCATGTTACTCATCATTTTTTCCAAGTTTGTGAGTTTCTGGCAAACCACACGCAGAGAGAATTCTTCGCCTTCAAATTGTGGTGATGCTGCAATGAGTGACGCTGGTTGGGAATTGTTGTTGTCAATTGCACTGGATGTATTCTCATTAGTATGTTTCATGTTGTTTTTGTAGTTATTGTTGTTGGAGTTCGATGAAGCTGGTAAATGCATCGATAATCGACGATTTTTTCTACATTTATCACAACGGTAAGGCGTGCCACTAGAATTATAAAATTCAATGTCTTCCCGCGAAAGGTTCACACAATTAGCATGGAAATATCTCAGGCAATCACAGCACGGAATAAAGAATTCGGATTTTTTTTTATCAATTTTCTTGTTACAAACTTCGCAATTCATTGTTAATAGATATATAAGCTTTACTTTGTTTATAAAATTTAGTTTTTACTTTCTTTAGCTACTATGAGAAGCGCACCCCACGACACTCACAGTAGTAGGAAGTAGATTTTGAAATATTTTGAAATAAAGAAGTAGATCTACTTCAATTGAAGTAAAGTGGTACCACTGATCCAATCTCGCCATTTTAGTTTGCAAATGGCAAAGATTCCATCTGATAAAATATTTTCCTCCAAATTTAAAGTCTGTGCTGGTTTGGACTGGGGACTTGTTCGTGAGTTGAATAATTTTTCGTTTTATGCTTTTGTCCAGCGGAATTGACGGTAGAGATCTGAACACGTCCATTGAACCACTGTTGGTGAGAATATCACCAACTTGTATTTTTAGAGAGACCACATGTGAGCGTTTGGGTTTAACAATGGCGCGCATCCTATCTAAAGAGCGGGATGGCAGCATTTAGTCCATGACCGAACCCACCTAGGAACACCCCTTCTTATAACATATTATTTTATCTAAAAATAACGGTACCGACCATACAGTACAGATGTTAAAAATGGTTTTATTTTTTCGATTTATTTTTACGATATATAATTCAAGAACTAATTTTTTGAAACTGTGCGTAATGGCACAATAGATCCCCAGGTCGCAGTGCAATAACCCCAATAAATAAGTCAACTGTACCTATCATAGAACCATTGTTTTGAATTTCTCATTATCGGCATAACGGATTTTAATGAAATTTTTTAATGAAAAGCTTCTAAGAAGTTCAAAAAATATTGCATTTCAAAAATTAAAAGTTAAAATTGTTTGATTTAAAATAAAAAATTAATCTCAAAAACAGGCAAATACTTTTTTTTTTAATTTCATTTTTATTGGGACAACAGTAAAAATTAAAAGTCATTGTCATTTGTCAAAGTTGACATTACGATGATATGGAACCGGCAATTTCGTCCGTCTGTCTGTAACTCGACCAAAGCTACTGGAGGTATTTTCTTCAAACTCGGTACTTAAGGGTCTTCGGTGATTCACTAGAGGAGAAATTGAATTTGTTTTTATCTCCAACACTAACGGTAAAACCCATCCACCCATACACAAAACGACTGTCAGAATTTTAATAAAAATAAAATGCACGACTGGGTCGCACGAACTTGCTCCTATGTAATAGACCAGGAATTTTAAAACGGATGTTATTAAAGAAAACTGTTCATAAGGATAAAATGAATTTTTTAAATTCTTTTAGTAAGTAGTAAGAGATAAAAACAGAATGCTATGCAAATATGAATTTATGCAGGAACAAAAATTATAAGTCGTTGTAGTGGTTCCTTAAAAAATAAGCTTTTATGTACAAAATTTTTAAAACATTTTTAAGAAAAAATTTTGATACGCCAACCTTAAGTTTTTATTATTGTACGAATAAAAGTCTAATTTTCAAAAAAAAAAATACTAAGCTATTCTTGAGATATCGAATTTTTCAAAAAAAAAAAGACTTTTTTTTGTAAAAATTGAAAAAATATTTTTTCCTAAGTTTTTAAATGCAATGTTTTTTAAACTTTTTAGGAGCTTCTTTTTAAAAAATGAGAAATTCAAAATTCGAAAAAATCGTTCTATGGTAGGTACGGTCAGTAATATCTAGATTAAAAATTTTTTTTATTAAATTATAGATCGTAAGGATTAATCAAAAGAAAAAAAATTTTAGCAAAATTCTAGGAACCGTTTTCGAGAAAAATACGATTTTTTAAAACCATTTTTTAATATTTGTATGGAAGGTACCGTTAGTTTTAGATAAAACAAAATTTTTTGTCTCAAATCTTATAGATTATGTTAAGAAACTTTTATTTGCCAAGTTTGAAAAAAATTGAGAATGGGGTTTTCGAAATATTGAGTTTCCAAAAAAATATTTGATTTTTTTTTTAAATCCAAAAAATTAAAAATTGAAAATTTGAATATGTAATAATATTCAAACTTTGGAGGAGCTTTGGCATAAAAAAAATGATTTAAATCGGCTGTAGTTTTCGAGAAAATCAAAAACAAAAAAAATGGACCCAGGGGGGCTACCAAAAATAACAATTTTTTGTACATTTTTTTTTCAACAATTAGCAAGTTTTAACCAAATGAAATTTTTGAAATTTTTTTTAAAAAATTCTGTGGGACAGTTTTTGAGAAAAAAAAATATTTATAAAATTTCGAAAAAAAAATCGTATGTCAGGTACCGTTATTTTTGGTCTTAAAAAAAAAAAACAGAAAAAAATGTTCGGGGGGAAAAAACTAAAACCCATATCTACCAAGTTTGAAGAAAATCGGCCGAGCCGTTTAGACTGTAGTCGAACCGACAGACAGACAGACAGACAGAATTGCGAGACCCACTTTTTTGGTCTTCGCTATCATCGTAATTTCAACTTTGATCAAAATCTCGAGTTCGTTTTTTTTTACGAATGCATAACTTGCCTTATAGTACCTATAAGTCGCAAGTAAAAATTATATGTGCTATTATGGCACGGCTTACATTCAAAGAAAAGTTTTAGAAGAAATTATACTAACGGTACGAGTACCTTTCTTAGAACCATTCGGCTTCTCAAGATTTTGCCCAATATTTTGGTACAGAAGTTCCTTTAAATTTAAAATAACATTTTATATAAAAATATTCGAAAAAATATATTTTAGGTTTTTTTAAAAATTCAATTTTTTTTTATAAAAATAAATACTTCTAAAACGTGTGAACGATTGTTTTTTGTAATTTTTTCCTAAAATATAAATTATTAAAAACTTTCAATTGGCATCCCAAATTTTTTCTTGAAAAATTTTAAAGATATTTGTTACATAAAAAAATATATTTTTTTATAACTAGCGCGCACTCAAGGGGTTATGAACACCCTTATAATTATTTAAATACCACAGCGCGAGCAGTTAGGAAATAAAGAGGGGATTTAAAAGGAGATGCCGATGCACATTGGTCTTTAATGCTTGTACATCAAAATGAGGGGGAAAAATCGAGTGGGGTAAAGTGTTCCACATTCGAGTAGTACGGCTAAAGAAAGAAACTCTGTATTTTACAGTACGCCCGAAATTAGGCTTAAGGGAAAACTGATGACCATTCTTAGCGAGACGAGTGTTACGGCGAAATTGTTTCAAGGGCGGAATGCAATTTGCTATATCATTAGAGCACTGCTTATAGAAAAAGCGATAAAACAAAGTAAGACAAGAGATATTACGACGGTGATCGAGAGAAACAAAAGTTTCCGTAATAGAACTGTCTCCAATTAGTCTAAGGGCTCTGTTTTGTATTCTGTCTAAGAAGTACAGGTGAGTTTTAGTAGCACCTGCCCAGATGGGAGTTGTACTCAAGCTTAAGCCGAATGTATGCCTTATAAATTGTATCCAGATCAGAAGGGGAAAAAAAACTGCTTACATCTTCTGAGGAAACCTAAGCATTTCGCAGCATTTTTTGCAACATCAAATATGTGATCATGCCACAAAAGATGGTCGGTAATACACATACCAAGGACAGAAAGCTTTCGGTTTCCTCGATGCAAGTGCCATCCATGGATGATGACAGGGGTGGAATATTACGCTTGATGGACAGAAGACAGCTTTGGGTTTTCGAAGTATTAAATTCCACGCGGTTTCTAACACCCCATTCTACAATGCTGTCAAGATCTGAATTTAATGAGCTTATCATACGCTGCCGTTGCAGAGCCGAGGGTACTGTCGTCATTAGTAGATAGTGAATTAGTAGATACAGACAAGAGATCATTGATGAAAATGAGGAAGAGAGTCGGAGTGAAAAAGGAGCCTTGTGGCACACCAGCATTTATTTTGCGAATATCAGACTTGAACCCGTCCAAAACAACACGAATTGAACGGTCTGAAAAGTAATTTCTAATCCAACGAAGAAGAGATTCATCGATGCCAAACGCACGCATTTTCGATAAGAGAGCTTCATGCCAAACTCTATCAAATGCTTTGGAAATATCAAGTGCAATAACAATGGTTTCACCAAAATGGTGCAAGGATTTGTTCCACTTTTCGGTGAGATATGCCATCAGATCACCAGTGGATCTGTTGCTACGAAAGCCATATTGTCGGTCAATAAGAAGCTTTCGTTCTTCAAGATATTTCTTAAGTTGATCATTAATCATTGTTTCTATGACCTTGGAAAGAAGGGATGTACATAAGTGCAATTGGTCGATAACTAGAGAGGGACTAACTGGACAAATGTTGTTTTCCTTCTACTCGGAAAGAGTCCAGAAGAATAGGATAGATAGAAAAGCTTACGCAGTGGTTTTGCCAGCGTTGAAGAACACCTCTTCGAACGATAGGGGATATTCCATCTGGACCAGCGGATTTTTTTATTTGAAGACCTTTTAAGACTCTTAACCACGAGTGCGAAAAAAGATTCGCCCCATAAGACCATTTACGCTCTCAAGAACAGGAGGAGTCATAACACTATGTGGCAGCGTCGAATTTGCAGAGAACAAGGCTGCAAGCAAATTTGCCTTTCTTTGTGAGCTAGTCACAGGAGTGTTATTGTAAACGAGCATTGGAACCGACGAACAGCTGGAATTTCTAATATTTTTTTACAAATGACCAAAAATGTTTACTACCTTTGAGACATTGTAGTAGTTTTTGCCCTATCTTCTGATCATGTAAAAACTTCGTTCTTTTGATATGAGCATTAGAAGCATTTCGCGCTTGTTTGTATTTTTTCCGGTTTTCCCTCGCTAAGCCACTGCGACATACGAGTACATATAAAACTCTGTCTCATATAGTAAACACTGTATAGGTTTTTTTTGTTCTTTTTTTAAATTTGTAATGTCACAACTTCCAAAAGGAGAATTATAACCTGCTTCCATAAACGTATGTATTTTACTTTGATTTTCGGGTTGTGTACTTAAATGATATCCTTAAAAGTTCAACCCATTACTTTTTTGCATCGTCTTTCAAACGTTTGGTGGTTTCTCTATTTCTAAACTAATTCAGTTGCAATGCAAGAAAATTGCAAATCCTTAAATAGTTTAAAATACATAGATATTAGTGCGGGCTAAAATAAGTCCGACCAAGAGTCCTCAGCGCATAACATAACACTTGGTATTGTGTCGTTACCATTCTCCAGATATCCGTTAAATTGTCCACCATATCACATTTGTGACCGTTCATTTGGTTCCTCCAAAGGCAATAGCACGCTTCGCAAACTTGTGTCCCGGTCTTCGTGTGTCGTTCCAACTTAATTGGATGCCACAATGTGGAATAAATTGAGCAGAAAATTACTTCATATTCACCTATATGTCCCCCGGCTGTATCGCGGCGACGGTGGCGGGCGGGTGGCTGACGAGGCGGCAGTTCCAATGCGAAGGCTAAGGACATTAAGTCGCATGCCATCTACACTTAGGCATTCGAGGCAGAAGAGTCGGCTGGCCGGCTGGAGGCGCGGTGCGCTGGACCGTTCACGGTGAGCCACCAAGTGGAAGGTCCTTTAAATGTGTTATTGGCGGTGTACTTCGCCTGAGGACTTCACAATATGGAACAGGGTAACTGGGGTGGGAAGCTTTAATTATGTAATTCATTGCACGGATTGTGTTTCTGGTGGACGATATGCAGACCAACGCAATGAATTGGAGATTTCCGTTCTTTGGGTTACAACAATTGTAGCTGGGACGATTGTATACTCGAATCGAGCATTCGAGTCGAGTAGTCATATATGCGACAATTGCAAGAAGTCCTCTTGGGATACACTACATCTACTCTATGAGCTGGAGCCTCAGCATTGGCAAGTTTTATGCTCTTTATTGAAAATAAGGCGCTGGGATTAGGCTCGTTTGTTTTGAATCGGCTCATTATGAACACTCCAGTGGATGTTCTCTTAATTAGGGATTTGGTTAGTTTGCAATTAGAAATTGGCCGGAAAGTTTGAGAGTAATTCCCATCGGTTGCGACTATGTTTTTTGTGTGTGTAAATAAGTTCTGACTGTGAGAGAGAGTTTGATGGAAAATCTTTTAACATTTATACAGTTATGTGTTTGATTTGGGAATGTTAAATAGCAAGGTTTTTCTAATAAAGATGTCTAAACTTTGACAGGCGATTGCGGCCATATTTTTGAAGTTAAATGTGTTAAAGTGGTTGTCATTTATGAAATCTACTTTGTCAAGTCAACATGGAGAGAGAGAGAGCGAGAGATTTCGAGAACATATGCAAATGTGAAAATCTTTTTATGAAAGTGGGTTTTCTGTTCCAGCAACATTTTGCACACTTCGCCCATTTTCGCCATAATCAAACAATCCATCAACACCCACACGTCAAAGAAACGCAAGATTTGCTCAAAATATACCTGTTGTCAGTGAGAGTTTATTCGGTGTGAACTCGGCCGTTTGAAGACCACAAATTGGCGAATCTTGTTTCATGACTTTGGCCTACACACGTTCAAAGCTCAACTAATCCAAGAGCTCAGAGTAAACGGCCATAGACAACGACATGTGTTCACGTGGGCTCCCGAGCAATTTCAGTCAAAAAATAATTTTTAATGACCAGTCGTATTTCTGGATAAATTAGTACATCAAAAATCTAAATTGTCGAATTTTGAACAATCACAATCTCATCCATCAAACTGCAATGCTTCCAGAAATAGTCATAGTTGGGTGTGGACTTTGGGCTCACAGCATCATCTAGTTTTGTTTACGGTTCCTTTCGTAAATAAAAAATAATATATATTGTATTCTCTTGTGAGAATACCACCATTAAATAAAACACTAGTGATTGTTTTTTAATAATATAAATTTATTAAGAGCTTCAGATCCCTTACCACTGGTGGGGGGAAATCTTCAGCTATACGTTGTAATTACTAATTAGAACTGATCTTTTAAGTGATCGAAGAAACCCTTTTATACTTCATATTTGTCTACTCAGCAATATGATTGAAGATCATATGCTGCTCTTTGTTTAATAAAATTGCTGACACAAGAATTCTATTGGAATTTATTAAAGATGCTTTGTGTACACAAGTTACTGAAGGCAAAATGTGCTGATATGCAGTTTATGTTTATAATATCGGATTTCATCATTCGCTATGAGATGAAATCATAAATTATGAATCATTGTGTAAGCATTACATTTGGTAAGTTTATGTTTATAATATCGGATATCGTCAATGAAATTATGAATCATTGTGTGAGCTACATTTGGTATATGGAAAGATACTTTGTATCTTTCTTCATTATCATAGGGTGTTTAATATTATTATAAAATTATGTGAGGGTGTTCTGATAATGTAACCCCTCCCTCCTTAAGTTTGATGCTCTCCTGAGTATCTATAATTCTATTTTCAATTTTAATTTTTTGGGTTTCTTTACGCTTACAATATAATAATAATATTGCAATTACAACAATTATGATTGTTATACTTGTATATGATATAATATGTTTTACATTGTTCTGATATTTTAATTCTTGTAATTCTTTTAAATTTTCAATTTGATTTATATGTATATTTTCTAAAGTAACATTTATTTTTGTAAAGTTTAGTGTATTATATAATGGAATTACAATATTTTGCTTGAAAGTTTCTTTTTGATTTGAATACAAAGTTGCATTTATTTTGATATTGCAATCTTTAAAATGTATTAGGTTATTTTTAGTAATTTTATATTCAATATTATTACAATAGTCATTTAGACTTGTTTCTACTAAATTTTTTGTTAATATAAGGCCATCTTCTATTTCTATTAATTCTTGATCTTTATTAGATCTAATCTTACAATTTTCGTATTTTGTTTCATATAAATTTTGTATACATATTGGACTTTTCTTTAAATGTTTAACATATTTAATTGCATTATTTTCATACAATGTTTTGTTATAAATTATATAATTATACTTTGATATTTCGATTTCTAGTCCTTGTTCATTTGGAACAGGTAAAATAATTATGGTTTCATATTTATATGTAAATACTGGTATTTTTAAAATAAAAACTAAATTGTTATTTCTAGTTACTAAACTACTTTCTATATGTTCTAGTTTTTGTACGGATATATTAAATCTTTTATTTTCTTCTTTTGTAAGAATATTTCTTCCTAGAATTCCTAATCTTGAAAAGACTATATTGTCTTGTAATTTCTCAACTTCATTGTTTAACAACATTATATCGGTATTTATTTGTAAAGATAATATACTTTTAGCTAAATTTTCTTGTTTTACTTCTGTTGAATTAATAAAATTTCTAAGCACGTATTGATGTTTGTTTATTCTGTCTGCCATAGTTTCTAACTCTGTTTGGAATTGTGTATTAATCCCTATCTGTTTGTTTAATTCTGTTATAGCATTTTTATTGTTTTCTTCTATTATTTTCAAATGATTCTCAATTTCTAATCTTTCATCATTATCCATAACACCAAAAAGAAAATGGAGTGCACTACCTCCTATGTTTATTATTCCTCTCTTTTGTCTAGAATAAGGAAGTATACTATGTAATTTTGATTTTGTATCTCCTAATGCTTCTGTCATTAGTCTTTCTAATCTTAAGTCATTAAAATTATTATAGCCTGTTTCTATAGAAAATTCAATTTGTTTAATTATTTCATTATAAGTTTCTAAATTAATAATGTGAAGTATTTTGTCATATCTTTCAATCAATTCAATTGGCTCTTGTTTAATTATAATATATCCTGCTTGGTTACGAATTTCTTGCAATAAGAACTCTGATTTCACCATGGTTATGATGAAGAATAAATAAATATTTATGGCTTTCATATTGCCTGTAAAGAGATTAAATTATTTATCGCTATTTTGATATTTATATTTTCTTTTGAAAAAGCTTTTATGTATTTTTTTCTGATTAGCATAATATTTGTTATTTATTTTTTCTACTTTTGTTTTCTTATATTTTGCAGCTATCTTCTTTGCTGTTCTAACTACGTCTGCTTTTACGTATAAATCTTTATTTAAATCTGGTTCAACAAAGTCTATTTTATTTTTATTTCTTTTATTAATATTATCTTCTTTAACTTTATGAATCTTTCGTCCTATTTCTTCTAACTCTTCTACCTTAATTTTGTTTTGAATAAAATCTATAGGCTTTCTTAATGTCGTTGAATGGATTGTACAGTTATATATACTAACTGCTTTTATTACTTTCTCTTTTAAATTTAATACGTTCTTTTTCTTTTCTTGTACATTATATATTCTTATATGTTCATTGAGTGTACCATGCACTCTTTCTACATCTGAGTTTCCTGTTTTATGATTTGGAGTTACAAGTTTTATCTTAATTCCTTCTTCGTTACAATATTCTTTAAATGCTAGGCTATTAAATTCATTGTCGCATACGATTTCTTCAGGTTTGCCTAGTATAGAGTTTCTAAGTTTAAGTTGCTCAATTATTTTGTGAGCGTTTCTACTAGCTATGGGAAAAGCTGTCAAATGTTTAGTAAATTTGTCAATAATTGTCAAAAAGTAAATATCTTTACTTGGAATATATATATCCATGTGTATAAGCTCATTTGGCTTAAGTGTAGTTTTACTTATTTCAAATTTTATTTTCTCTGGATTTCTATCATGTTTCGCTGTTTGACATACAGTACAATTGTTTATGTATCTTCTTATTAATTCCCTTAATTTTGGAAAATAGAATTCATTTTTAATTTCAAGATATGTTTCTTGTATTCCTCGGTGATTATATTGTTCATGAATCTTTTCAATGAGATTCAACGCATCATTTGTATTACTTAAATCTTTTAAAAGCGTAATGCATCTTAGTAATATCAGTTTACTTTGATTGCTATAAAGCTCAACATATTTTTCCTGAATTTTGCAAAATAAATTATCACTTGGACAATATAATGCCACTTTTCCGTGATCGGGTAAAAATTCCCTTAATGCTTCAGTAAAATAATCGCCTACATCTTTTGATTTAATAGTTAGTCTTCTTACACCTTGGTATATACATTTTATATTTTTATTTTCATCTTCTGACTCTATAACTTCTATTTGATGCTTAAACATATTTGTAGGTAATTCTGAAATTCCTATATGATCATTTCTTTCTTCTATACCACTATGATTTGTGGCTAACGATGTATCTTCATTTGCATTGATTGCATTGATTTCAAGTCGACTAAGGTAATCTGCTACACGATTTTCTTTTCCTTTTAAATATTCGATATCAAAGTCATATTCATTTAAACTTATTTTCCATCTCTGGAGTTTTGAATTTGGTTCTTTTAGGTTACTTAACCAAATTAAAGGTCTGTGATCGGTTCGTATTTTAAATTTGCGACCGTAGAGATATGATCGAAAATATTTTACTGACCATACAATACTTAATAATTCCTTCTCGATAGTGCTATATCTACGTTCATGCTCGTTAAGGGTTCGAGATGCATAGCATAATGGATGATTTGATTGTGAAAGGACAGACCCAATTGCATAATTTGATGCATCTGTTGTTAACACGAATTCTTTAGTGTAATCGGGATATTTTAAAACAGGGTCACTAGATATGAGTAATTTCAGTTCTTCAAAAGCTGTAATATATTCTGGGTCCTTAATATTTATCTTTGTTCCTTTTTTCAGGTATTTTGTCATAGGCACTGCTACTTTTGAATAATCTCTTATAAATTTCCTATAATAACCTGTTAGTCCTAAAAACGATTTTATTTGTTTAGTTGTGCATGGAATGGGTATTTTTTCGATAGCTTTTATTTTATCTGGATTTGGCTTTATTCCATTTGTAGTAATAACATGACCTAAGTATTCTGTTTCTTTGCTAAAAAATTTGCATTTATCTATTTGTATTTTTAAATTATTTTCCTTGAGTTTCTGAAATACTTTATTTATTGAAGAAATATGTTCTTCTAATGATGTGCTAAATATAAGGATGTCGTCTAAATAGACAACACATATTTTTCCTACAAGTCCTTCTAATACGTGATTTATCATTCGCTGAAAAGTAGCGGGGGCATTTTTTAATCCGAATGGCATTCGATTAAATTCGTAATGATTATTAGCTGTTGAAAAAGCAGTTTTATGCCTGTCTTCAGGGTTCACCAATATCTGATGAAAGCCTTTCGCTAAGTCAAGAGTAGTAAAATATTGGGCTCTCCCCAATTTACTGAATATTTCGTCAATATTTGGAATAGGAAACTTGTCTTCCACGGTTATTTCGTTAAGTTTTCTATAATCTATGACAATACGCCATTTCTTGATTCCTGAACTATCTATCTTTTTGGGTACAACCCAGATAGGTGCATTATATGGGCTACTACTTTCTTTTATTATACCTTGATCTAACATTTCAATTATTTGGTTTTCTACTTCATTTTTGTGTATTTCTGGGTATCTATACAATCGTGTATATATTGGTTTATTATTTTTCGTTTCAATTTTATGAGTAACTTCTTTAACATTAGTTAAAATATCTCCTTCTTTATAAAATAATTTCTTATTATTCTTGAGTATTTGAATTAGTGCTTTCTTTTCTTCCGCGTTCATATAAGGTTTAATTAATTTATTTATTAAATTTTCATTTTCATCAATTCTACATAAGTTTATTTGTGTATTTGATAACTCTAGAATATAATTTTCTAGAGGATAATCATCCTTGGGTTTTGATAGTAATGGTATTTCTATATTATTAATTTTCACAGTATGAGTATAGTATGATAATTCGGCTTGTAATGGTATAAGTATATTGTTTCCTAAAATTCCGTCGAATGTACTATTCGTAATTGGAGTAATTAAAAATTCCATGGTCGATTCTTTTTTATTAAATTCACTTGGTAATGGCAAAATTATTTTTGTACGTATTAAATTATCTCTAAATAATGTTTTAATGGTATGTGGTTTATCTAGTTTAGTTTCAAAATGTTTTGGAAATATATTTTCTTTCAAAATAGAAGTTGCAGCTCCTGTGTCTACTAATAATTTAAGCTTTTTATTTAAAATATGGACATCTATGCAGGGTAATGGTCTGCTGAGGCATGTATTTGAAAATTTGATGTATTTTGGGTTAAATGATCCACTTCCATTGGTTCTGGAATATTTCTTTGCGTAACAAATGTATTATGATTTTGATTGGGAAAATTACCACTTCTGTTCGGTTGCCTATAATACTGTTCGTTTTGATTTTGATTTCTATTAAAGTGTTTACCATTGTTATTAAAATTTCTCTTGTTATTATTCCTATAATTAAAATTTTTGAAATCATTTTTGTAATTTCTATCGTTTCTATAGTTTGGATTAAAATTATTAGGTTTATAATTATTATTAAAATTATTATTGTTATTAAAATTATTTTTGTACTCATTATTTTTAATGTTTCTATCGTTCCTATTATGAATATCTTCTTTTGTCCAATGACAAGATTCTAATTTATAGAATGCTTCGCTAAGGGTTGTTATGTTATGATTGATTATTATTGAACTTGCGTTCGGGGGTATTCTTTCACAAAATTTAGATAATAATGACGCTTCATTATTGAAAGGATTGTATTCTTCCGGTTTATTTTCAGATAAATAATATTTATTATTTAGTCTACAGAGGATTTCTGAGAATGTATTATATAGTTGAGAAATGTTTTTTGAATAAACTTTATCTGCTAGTTCTTTTAATTTTAGAAAAGATTCTTTCTCACCAAAATTCTTTACTAGAATATTTTTTATGTCTTGCCAATTATTAGGGTCGCCACTCCTTAATACTACCTCTAGGGCGAAATCTGTTATTTTTGATTTTATTTCACTCACTATAAATTCTTGTGAACCTTCGTTATACAAACTACATGAATTTATTACAAATTCTGCTTTTTTAATAAATATAATTAAATTACAATTCTTCCCATTATAGGTTGGTAAATTTTTTAATAATTTTAGGGGGTCAAGGTTGATTGAAGCCATTTTTACCTGATTTTCTACTCTTAATACTGGTTCACTGTTTCGTTGATCTGCTGCTACTGGATCTGTTGATTTGATTTCCTTTTCGTCGGGTTTTAATGCTGGTGGAATCCTATATGGATTATATTTCCTCATTTAATTATTCGATCTCGTTGGGGCTTTCGACTTGGATTATTATTTTTGCCACGTAAAGTTGTTCTTCCTTCTTTTTACACGTTGGGGCTTTCGACTTGGATAGTTCTGCCTCGTAAAGTTGTTCTTCCTTCTTTCACTTTTTCAATTTAGGTTATATACATATATTTTTGTTTAAACTTTTTCTTCTGTCCCAGTTTTGTTTTTAATTAATTCTCCATTTTAGTTGGAGTGAGCTACTAATTAGTATTTTTTCGATTTTAGTTCGAAATTCGATTTTCACTCGAATATATATATTTTTTTTATTTCACTTTGTGTGTAGTATTTCTGCGGTGCTCTGCTCCCTTTTGAGTTTTAATTTCCTCTAGTTGCATTCAATATATATTATATTATTTTTTTTTTTTTTTTTTTTTTTTTTCAGTCCAACATTCCCTCTATGGGATTTCGTGAAATTGTCCTTCACGGATCTGTATTCACTATGTTTTTCACTGAATATTATTAATTTATTGTCCTATACCTTTTTTGTTATATCACTTAACCGGTATTTAACTATTTCAATTAGTACGGACGATTATTTTTTAAATCCCGAATAAAACTTTAATAAGTACGATTCATTGATCTTTCGAGATCCTACCGACTGCGCCAGTTTTGTTTACGGTTCCTTTCGTAAATAAAAAATAATATATATTGTATTCTCTTGTGAGAATACCACCATTAAATAAAACACTAGTGATTGTTTTTTAATAATATAAATTTATTAAGAGCTTCAGATCCCTTACCACTGGTGGGGGGAAATCTTCAGCTATACGTTGTAATTACTAATTAGAACTGATCTTTTAAGTGATCGAAGAAACCCTTTTATACTTCATATTTGTCTACTCAGCAATATGATTGAAGATCATATGCTGCTCTTTGTTTAATAAAATTGCTGACACAAGAATTCTATTGGAATTTATTAAAGATGCTTTGTGTACACAAGTTACTGAAGGCAAAATGTGCTGATATGCAGTTTATGTTTATAATATCGGATTTCATCATTCGCTATGAGATGAAATCATAAATTATGAATCATTGTGTAAGCATTACATTTGGTAAGTTTATGTTTATAATATCGGATATCGTCAATGAAATTATGAATCATTGTGTGAGCTACATTTGGTATATGGAAAGATACTTTGTATCTTTCTTCATTATCATAGGGTGTTTAATATTATTATAAAATTATGTGAGGGTGTTCTGATAATGTAACCATCTGTCCATACTTTATTGAGAACGACCTTGGCCAGGCCATTATCGTAAACGTCTGGTGCTATCGCTCCATGATAACTAACTTTCGCTGGCCTAAATTGGACAATATGGACACTGACGAGTGACGATATGTGCTTTATACATGACGGTGCTACGTTCCACACAGCCCGTACTAATAGGTTAATTTCGAATGAGTGAAATTCCTTAAAAATTACTCGGTTGGTTCAGAGGCACATACTATATCTGATTCCTCAGAGGGTCTCCCACTTACAAGGTGAAACGCGAAATTTCAGTCATCCCCTGTCTGCTTACTCTGCAAGAAATAAGGTCTCCAATGGTGGCACTTATAAAACCAGATAACTGCATTAAGTTGAATTCAACGTCTAGGTAATGGTTATGGAGTACAGTCCTTGTATTGCACATAGCAGGCGGGTCTAACGAAAGTCACACAATTGGATCATTATTCGCACCTAAGGCCCATCTACTTTTTGCCATATTACTTAGTTTGTTGACTGGTACCGAAATGGAGATCAATTTATTGTTTAAGATCAATTTGAACAGAGCACTACGTTCGAAATACCGTAGTACTCTCGCTCGCAATCTCTTTGACTTTGATGAACAGCCTTGTCAACATGATTACGACAGACTGTTCGTTAGTTCGTGCTAGTCGTTGACACACCTAAATTTAATGTGTTCTACTTTGATATTCTTGTTTGTTAATATAACTTGAAATATTCCCTGGACTTATTTTGACATTAAGTGGACAAATTTTAACATTTTTTGTTTTTTGGGACATTAATTAATCTGTCTAGTTTTTGGGTCTTTTTGACACAATTGGATAAGTATTAACAATGAAATATATACATAATTATTTGATCTTTCAGAAGTTTCTTGAAGCCTTCAGAATGGCAGTTCTCCTTCTGCAAGCTTCTTCATTTTCCTGCTTTTCCTGTGAACCACTACTGATGCTTTTCATTGGACATCGAATTACTGTTCTTGAATTTACATATTGTTTGTACAAAAAAAATTATCACACATCAATTTACGTAGCCTCTACATGAGATACACATGTCCGTAAGTCACAATCCGCCAATTGCACTCTTTAAGTCATACGCTGTGTGGTAAGTCGCGTCGTCCATCGATCATCGATACCACTCTCAGTTGATGGTGTGAACGTGGGTCTCGCAATTCTGTCTGTTCGACTACAGCCTGGCATCGCCAATTTTCTTTAAACTTGGTGGAAAGTATTTGAAAATTTTCCCTCCAAAAGTTTTTTTCTTTTTTTTAAGACCAAAACTAATCTGCATTAAATTTTTTTTGCTCCTATGTAATAGGCTAAGAATTTCAAAAATGAATGTTATTAGAGAAAAACTGTTCATAAGCATAAAATTAATTTTTTAAATGACTAAAACAACTTCTTTTGTAGTTGGAGGTAAAAATAGGATGCCATGATTCAAGGAAATATACATAGGTTAATTCAAAAACAAAAATTATAAGTCTTTGTAGTGGTTTCTTAAAAAAATAAGCTTTTATATAAAAAATTTCAACACATTTTTATTGTTGTTCGAATAAAAATTAAATTTACAAACAAAATATTGAGCCGTTTTCGAGATATTAAGTTTTTCACAAAAAAAATAGATCTTTTTTTTCAAAAAAAAAAAAAATGTTTCTTAAAGTTTTGCCATGCTTCTCTATAAAAAATTTCATTAAAATCCGTTATGCCGAAAATGCGAAATTCAAAATTTTAAAAAATCGTTCTATGGTAGGTACAGTCAGTAATATCTTGTGTTCAATTTTTTTTTTAAATTATAGATCTTAAAAATTAATCGAAAGAAAAAAAATTTAAGCAAAATGCTCGGAACCGTTTTCGAGAAAAATACGATTTTCCTACCGTTATTTTTAGGTAAAATAAATTTTTTTTTCTCATTTCTTGTAGATTTTTTAAGAAACTTTTATTTATCAAGTTTTAAAAAAATCTAGTATGGGGTTTTCGAAACATTTAGTTTTCAAAAAAAAAACTTTGAAAATTTTTTTAAAAATCCAAGAAATTTTTTTTGAAAATTTGAATACACAATAATATTGAAACTGCTGGTGAGCCTCAATATAAAACAAAATCATCAATATCGGTTGAACTGTTTTTGAGAAAATCAAAAACAAAAAAATGGTTCCAAGGGGGGTACCAAAAATAATATTTTTTTTAATTTTTTTTTTCAATCATTACCTAGGCTTAACTAAATGAAATTTTTTTTATTTTTTTTAATCTGTGGGACAGTTTTTGAGAAAAAAAAATATTTATAAAATTTCGAAAAAAATCGTATGGTAGGTACCTTTATTTTTGGTCTTAAAACAAAAAAGAAAAAAACATCCGGGGGAAAAAATTAAAACCCATATCTACCAAGTTTGAAGAAAATCAGCCAAGATGTTTAGCTGTAGACGAACAGACAGACAGACAAAATTGCGAGACCCACTTTTTTGGTCTTCGCCATCATCGTAATGTCAACTTTGATCAAAATCTCGAGTTCGATTTTTTTTACGAATACATAACTTGCCTTATAGTACCTCTAAGTCGCAAGTAAAAACAGCAAATTTCATTGAGTAAAGTAATGGTAACCTTATTAAGTTCCGATATTCTCAAAAATGGTACAAATGTTTTTGATATTTTTTTTCTGTAGCTCCTTGAAAGTTATTATGTATGAATATTATTTTCTATTTAAATTTTCAAAAAAAAACCTTTTTGAATTCTTAGGACAGTTTCCTTTTTTTTTATTGAATATTTCGAAAATCACATGCTCCACATTTTTTTACTATCTACAAGATGAAGAAAAAGTTTTTTTTTTCAAACGTATCGGTATTCACGGTAAAAATTTCTCGAAAACGGCACCTAGGATTTTTTTTTTCGCTTAGTTTTTACATTATACAGCCATGGCTGTAAGGTAATAATATAAGCAGAAAAATATAATATAATAAATATAACTATAATAATTGAAAACCGTTTGTATAGTTTAATCAACATTTAATGTTTGAATAAGAGAGACAAAGTTTTTCTTTTCAAGGCCCTGGACATAAAAAGAGCAACTCTTTTTAAATGTTCAAAAAACTCCATTTAAACTTCTTAGACTACTCGTATTTTCAAAAGATTGATTTGTTGAGTCGAGTTAAAGTCCGAAGATTAGGCTGGCCACTCCATAACATCGAATATATGTCGCTCAACCCAAAGCCCATTACTCTTTTATCATAGTAATGTCGATCAGGAAAATTGAGCCCACTCCCCACTAAGAGAAACCAACATGAAGCTGCCAACACAATGTTTTACCTTGGGCTTTGTGCGTAGCGTGGATTAAAAGCTTGGCCCTTTGGACATCGAACAAACCGTTTCCGTCCATTTATTTTCCTCTATAGTCATTCCACAAAATATTTCTCCAATATTTCATAACTTTAAAGTGTCGTCGTTGATTTGATAGATTGTGACAAATGAAATCAGCATTTGCCTATGTATTTTTTTAATAACGGGACTTTTCTTGGCGATCGCGAAGGTAGATGTTCATTCTGCAGTAAACGCCAGAACGTTCTGCAACTAGAATATTGATCAATATTTCAGGCTACAAATCTCTGAATGATAGAAATGGATCTGTATTGAAATTTACATCTTGATTTGTCTTTTGTGTCTTTATGTCTCAAAAACCGACAAAAAGCAGGAAAATTGACAACACATAAATCAAGATGGCCGCCATGAAATGTCAAAATTGAAGATCAAGCCATTGATCACTTTTACCGACACGACAAAATAGTTATACCTACCTACATATATGTCTAATTTTGAAGTCTCTGGTCGTCCCCGAGCTTCTATTGTGATTTTTTTATCTTAATCTAATTCCTGAGGCCTTATTTTGCAGAAACCACGAAGCCCATTGATGTTTCACGGTGCATTAATTTGAAATGGTAACAGAGCCACCTGTGGTAAATGGTAAACAAGAAGTATAATTTAAAAACAAAAACTACTGCCATTTGAATTCGGCAATAAACCTTGAAGTAGATATTAATTTGACTATTCAGCTACTTAATCCTAATTGCTCTCGTGCCTCTTCTATAAAAAACAAGTTCATCAAACCCATTCACTAAAATTCTTCACCAAACTCCTATAATATCAAACCGCAACAGAAGTATTCACTGCAACTTTCCACTAAGGTTTTCACATTCTACCGCGCGAAAAAATACCTTCAGCAATAATCCACAAAAATTTGCAAATATTTGCACTTTGCCACTGCAAACGAATACCTATACCTTACCTACCCCAAAGATGAAATCACTGCATTATGGAGTCTCCGCCCAATAGACTATGCGAATACAAATGGCGCGATAAAAACTGAAACGGCTGTGGTCAACCCCAGAAGACTGCAACTGAATATTTTCACGTGCCGCAGAATTGCTGCTTAAGCAAAATTTAAACAAAATATAACAAAATAGTGTCAGTTAGCGCGCCTTGCTTGGTGTCCGTTCAGCATCCATATCGTTCTATACGTTCTCCTCTTGACTTGATGAAGCCTGAAGCTCGTTTTTCCCGTCAGCCCTCCTCCCTCGACGACGACCGACATCGGGGGCCATGCTGACATTCGTTTTTGGCAAATTCCATTATATTTTGAAAGAAGGTTCTTCTACACTGAAACCGCATATATACACAGATACGGCGGCGACGGCCCGTATTCACCCATCCTCCCAAAGTTAAACCAACAAGGAGCAAAAATAATAATGCTCTTTCAGCACCAGGATAACTGCCAATTATTTGCTTTGTTGGAAAATTCGGTTAGATTTTAATTTCAGTCAAATAGTTTCCAACATTTTGTTAAATGCTAATGTTTATTTCTGCCCACCAAAGCACCACTGTATGTGTGTATCTATGTCTGTATACGTAGTTGAACAATTTTTCATATCAAATCGGTTAACAAAAATCTTTTCGAACCTGACAGACCATTGAAGTTATGTTATTTTATGTTTATGTTATGTTTTGAATAATTTCTCAAATAACTCAGTACTCATAGATGGCATTTTTGTATTGTATCATTTTTTGATTGTTCACATTTTATTTTTGGAATCTTTTTTATGATTCCGTTTTGAATTGTTTCATTTAATGGATTCACCTTGATTGACCTCATTAGAACCTACCCATTTGAAGACATTTTGAGCTTGGTTCTTGGTGCTATATACAGCCAAATATAAATGGGTGTAACATAAACTTATATTAAGACCGTTTTTTGATCACTTAGTTTTAAGGCAAATTGTTATTGCTAATTCAAAAGTACCTATCTGGAAATGCCTGTGAAAAATTGAAATTTTATCACAAATTAGGGTGTGTGTTCACCCATGGCCGTAGCTAGGGCAGGTCATTAGGGGGCAATGCCCTACCTTAAAACCTTCAATGCCTTACCTTAAAAATCAATTATCTTATCGTAATGCCACTGATTATTCAAAAACTGCTTTTCCAAAACACGAAAAATCGATTTCCCATTACTAAGTTATGGCGATGTGGCGGGATAAATTAATTAGAGTCTCTACAACTATCAGTGTTGAAACGTTGATACATCAAAAAGCTTTAGAGAAACATAGGCAGGGCCGGATCTACCTAAGGGCTGTATGGGCTGCAGCCCAGGGCCCCGAGGTCACAAGGGGCCCCCAGACCCCGTTGAAAACAATAGGCGTTAATTTGAATTAAAAAAATTAAAATTAAAAAAACCTACCATAAGGTTGGCAATGGCAACCCTGAGATCAATCTACTAATTTATAATCCCCGGCAAGCTAGATGGCACTATTTTAGAGAGAGAAAGAGTAAATTCGCGCGTCCCTTTTACATGGAAAAAGCGCTGCGCGAACTTACTCTCTCTCTCTCTCAGTTTGATGCCGAATAGTGTATGTGCGGTGCGCGTCTATGGAAGGGACGGGGATTCCCCGTCGTTTGTTTTTGATCGGTGTATTTTTTCTACTCTTAGGTTAGGTTAGGTTAGGTTAGGTTAGGTTGTTGGACTGACAATTGATGTAACTATCGTCACACTTAGATCAATGTAAATCCATTGTGTTACCCGTGAGTGTTATCACTCTTTTCTGATAAAAACCTATGCGTTCTCGTAATCAGTCAAGCCATTTTGAGGCATTGACGAAGTTCAATATGTGAATTCCTGAAATATTAGAAAGATCTTCTAAATTGTCAAAGAAGTAACTACCAAGCCATTTTCTTCTTTGGTGGCATAGTGACGGGCAATGACAGAGAAAGTGTGATGTATCTTCATGTACCTCTTCATCACCATATCCTCTACATATGTAATCTGTACTTAGTTCCATTTTAAATTTATGATATTTCAATAAATTATGTCCGGTGATTATGCTCGTAAGAGAGCGAAGAAACTTATTACTAAGTTACATAATTTTGTCAGTGGTATCACAGATATCAAGTAGACTCCACCTTTCATTAGATTTCCTTAGGATTAAATCTGAAATTTTCTGTTTAATGTTGCAGAGTGGGATACTTACAATCTGTCTTGCCAACTCATCGGCATTTTCATTACCTGGTAATGTCCCGGTACCCAGCAGAGTCTAATATTGTGCTGCGTGCCAAAAACCTTAAGCTCTTCGCGACAGCAAGAGACAAGCTTCGATTTTATCACAGTGGTAGAAATCGCTTTTATTGACGCTTGGCTGTCAATGTAAAAGGTGATATTAGCTTGTGGTATCGCCATCATTGATACCTGTCTAGCAGCTGTAGTCACTGCCAGAACCTCCGGTTGGAAGACACTGCTATAATCTGGGAGCTTAAGTGAGTTGTTTAGCTCAAGAGATTCTGAGAAAAAGCCTGCCAACACCTGTGTCCATTTTGGAGCCATCAGTATAGATTGCTATTGCTGATTCACTGGCGTAGGGTTGGTTGCTCAGCCATTCTTCTCTGCTTGGAAAGGCAGTTTGGAATGGTTTATAAAAGTCAAGTTCGAGTGTTGTATAATCTGTAATGATACTATCACCCAAATATTTCTGAAGAATTTGAGCATGTCCTATTGCACTGTTTTTTTAGTCTGGCTTAGCCTCAAGGCGCTATATGCTGCGGATTCTTGTACGAAAAGGTCTAGGGGTATCAGGTTGAGTATCGCCTCCAACCCTGCAGTTGGTGTGGATCTCATGGCACCCGTAATCCCAATGCACGCGAGTCTCTGTACCTTTGCCAGAGTTTTGAAGTTCGTGCTTTTTTCCGTTGCATTCCACCATACCAAATTACCATAGGTTAGTATTGGTCTGATTATCGCCAAATACATCCACCTGATAATTTTTGGGCTAGGTCCCCAGGATTTCCCAAAGATTCTGTTACAGGAGTAGAATGCAATCATTCCTTTTTTCGCTCTTTCCTTAGTGTTAAGACTCCAGTTTAATTTCCTATCTAGAATCACACCAAGATACTTTGCATGATCTGAAATCATCAGTGGGGTGCCTTCAATTGAAGGTATTCTGAAGATTGGTATTTTCCTCTTATTTGCAAAAAGGACTAATTCTGTTTTTGACGGGTTAACCATCAGGTCGCATTTTCTAGTCCATCTACTAACCTTATAAAGGGAGTATTCGATCTGATCGCTGATAGTGGGTAAGAATTTAACTGTCGCTAATAACGCAAGATCATCAACATAGGCTACTACCTTTTTATCCACTCTTACGAGCGACTTCCCACCGCGCTGCTTAACGTAACGCCTGACGTGATTTTGTTTTTTCTTCCGCACTTCTGTTCTCGTCATCAAAGTGACAAACTGACTGTGTTAATTGTTAGAACTGTGTTTAATGAGTCAGTTTACTAATGAGTAAGTGATAACTTAAAAGTTATGTCTAAATAAGTAACACTTGTCTATTAATACAAGATTTCTTGCTTTTATTTGATAAGTAAAAATATTTATAAATCATGTTTTTCTTCTTTATGGTATTTTTTAGGGTTCTGTACAAAAAAATGAAAAACGAAACCCTTATATGATCACTCGTGCACCCTCACTCGTGCGCCCGTCTGTCTGTCACAGCTAATTTGCTCCGAAACTACTGGACCAAATTAGGTGAAATTTTATAGGATGGTGTAATTATGAGCAAAAAAACAGTTGTGCAAAGTATTTTTTTTAATCAAAGTCATTTTAATAAGGTTTGCTAATGTCACTGTGTCATATATCAATAGAAAGAGACATATAGCAAAAAATTCAAATTTTTAATGGATTTGCAAAACAAAAATATCGAAAGTGGAAAGTGCGCGTTATATTATTGATTATTATCCAGAAGACGTAGACGAGCATTTAGTGAATGAGTGCATTCAATTAAAATCGTACTTACTCCAATCTAAGCCAGAATCGTACACCTCTTCTAGTGACATTTTTAAGCTCATGTATGAAAATAAACTTATTAACGTGTTCCCTAACTGCTATACCATTTCAAAATTTTTTTTAACTTTGCCAATTACTAGCTGTGAAGCAGAGCGCTCTTTCTCAAAGATGTCCTATGTAGAAAATAAATACAGGACAACAATGTCGAACCATCGACTAAATAATTTATCACTTCTTTCGATTAATTATGATCTAACAAAACACTTGCAATGTGATGACCAAATTAAGGAAATTGCAGCACAGAAATGCAGAAAGGTTGATTTATAAATTATAATTTATATAACATGTCATACACATAATCTGTCAATTTCATTTACTAATTCATAATAAGAGATTGCTACCACAGCAATAAGGTCGCCGTTTGCATAACTAATGCTTGCGTAGATTTAAGTAACATTTATGTTTTTTTTTCTGCAATAAAGAATATAATATAATAATAATATATCACTATAGACACAGTTTTTTGACATGGCTATTAGTTGAGTACTTAGGTAGGCCACTAAATAGTTTCAGCCCAGGGCCCCACAAATTCTCGATCCGCCTCTGAACATAGGTACTATACGTTAGGTCTATTATTCAGGTTATACAATTTGTCAACGAACTAGCTTTGCGTGGAAATTATATTTTGGAGGAAGAAAAAGAACAAGGATTATTTCAGAATTTGTATGAATACGCATGCATGAAAGATCCAAATTTGAAAGAGTCTCTTACAAATTATACCCAAATTGCAACATATCTTCCACATGAAATTCAAAATCAAATAATTCAAGCAATGATTATAGCAGTACGAAGTTCCATTGTTAAAGATATTAATAATTCGGACCTAAACTGGTTTACTATAATGGAAGAAAAATAACCGCGAAAATATTGCAATAGCAATACGCTACGTTAAAGATGGAATTGTCAATGAGTCGTTGCTGACAGTTACTAATACAGAAAATCTTGATGCAGCCAATTTTACGGAATTAACGTTAAATAACATTGACCACTCTTGTATGCTAAGCCAATGCTATGATGGTGCAAGTGTAATGAGTGGGAAAGTTTTGGGAGTTGCGACCAGAATAGAAAATAAATTGGGCCGAAAAATCCCTTACGTCTACTGCTTTAACCATCGCTTGCATTAGGTAATCATTAGAGTTGGTCAGGACACTTGGTCGTAACAAAACTAGTACATGATAATTATTCATTGATTTTGACGACTTTGGATGAAATTACAAATGACAGATTTAAGGGTGATGACGTCGCCAAGAGTGTGAACATTAAAAAAGTGATGCTCAATTTGAAAATCCGAATGGCCTTGATTGTTGCCAAAAACATATTATCTATGATACAGCCTGCAGGCCCAGTTTTACAATCCCGAAGCGCAGGATTGAAAGACGCCATAACAATACTAAGCTTACCCAAAATAAAATAAGGAAACTTAGATCAGAAATGTATCATCAAATTTTGGAAGAAGCAAAGTCTATGACAAGCGGCGATTCCGAAAATACGACTCATACCCAAAAGAGACAAATCAAAAAAATCAAATCGGATGGATGGCTACTTGGTATATGACCCTTCCTGTTCCTCTGCAAGACAAAATATAGAAACGTAGAACGCTCAGCCATTTAAGTCTGAGTATTTCGCAACGTTGGACATACTAATTGCTAAATTACAAAGGATATTCTCGGAAAACGACGATCTACTAAATTCAGTAGCGAGTATAGATGAGTAGGATGTAGACAAAATGGTACCGTTGAAAAGCTTAAGTAAGTGTGAGAAAACAAAACTATTTGTAAAATGTACATTTTCACCAAGCCATTTTTAATTCTAAAAGACCAATAAACGAACCAAAACAGATAAATTTATCAGGTCAACAAACTTTAAGACTTTTAGCGAAACTCCATTGAATTGCAAATTTGGTGCAACTGGCCATAAGTTACTGCAAGAAAATCAAATATTTAAAGTTACTTCATTCAAAGCTGCAGTGCCAAGTCTTTTTGATTGCTCCTCTTTATATGACAATAAATAAATACATACTTTCAAATTTGTCATAACAAAATTACTAAGACCCATATGCTGAAAAGAAAATAAATATTTATATTCAACTTAATCGCTTATGTGTCAAAAAAGATTTTCATGAAAATTGAACTTACAAAATTTTAATTTTCGATTAAGCAATCGGTTCTAAGTCATTTTTGTTGGAAAAAGGCAATGCGTTAAAATTGATTCTTTAGGTTTTACAATTCCATCAAGGAAAGATGCTGCTGTGGTAAAATTTTTTTAAGTCACCTCAAGAGGCGTTCAAAGATACCTACATATGAACTTTTTGCATCTGTGGCGACCATAGGATGTAGCACCGCTGTGTGCGAATCTACGTTTTCAACTTTGACTGCAATCAATAGGCCTCAAAATCTAACAATGAGTCACGAAAGAAAGGCAGGCATGGTATGTCTGGCCTTTGAAAAGAAAAAAACCAAGTCTCTTGATCTGGATGAAGTCCCTTGTATTTTTAATATAAATGGTGAATCAAAGAATTCAGTTATTTTAATGAAAGAACTTTGTAATGTTATCTATGTAGGTATACTGAATATAATATGTTAAGAGAAATAATAATATAAACCATTATATAAATGAATGTTAAGCACTTATCTATCACCCCCTCCCGACAATTGAGTACCACCTTTACCAGATCAGATCATATTTCATATCAAGTAAAATTTTTACTTCCGCCCTACATGTTATCACCGATGCCCTACCTTTAATTCAACTTTAGCTACGGCTCTGGTTCACCAAGTCTTGGGTGGTTGATCTATCTTTGCCTTTATACGTTGTGGCCGTTTGTTTCCGGCGCGATTGCTTTTGCCCTTTGGCTATTATGAAACCTCAAATAACATATAATTTATTTTATTTAAAAAAAAAATCCATATAAATTACATGTATGCTTGGATCCCAGTTCAAGGATTCTTCCAAGTATGCAACGCATCCACTGATCAATCCATTTCCAGAAGACAATCATAATTTCCGATACATTGGTGTCTTAGGAGCCATGTATCATTGAAAATTTTCATTTTAAGACGATTAAACAAACTGTAATAGCTTTAATTGGTTCCACAGTGTAGAAGTAGTAGAATTTTTTTACTCCATAAAATACAAAATTCTGATTTAAACTCTCTTTTAAATCCTTTTTTATTGTTTTTCTGATAGAAATCAATTTCAATGAACAACTGATTTTCGTTTCTTTAACTTGGATTGGAACACAATCGTTCCACTGAATGTTTCGATACTCTTTCTATTTTCAAATGTCAGTTTTGCGTTCAATGATCAACTCTAACCTCAAATACCTAGAGTTGGTTGTTATCAGTCACTGACAGGATCTTTTACTGAAACAAATTTTTCAATGATTGCTATAACTTCAATTCCTATACATTCAATCCGCGAATTTCAAGCAGTTCCATTTCAATAAGGCCACACTTCTGACATTATGTCAGACATTATATCTGAAGTTTCTATTTCGTTATGTAAGAATGTGGGCAAATTATGTCGTGATTTCATTCTTCGCCATGATCTCACCAAGTAAACCACGTCGTTTGATTTTAGCGACAAACGTATTGGAAAAGCTGGAAGAGGCAGAATATTTTGGGTCATCGTTAAATATGTAATCATTGCAACAAAATCAATAACAAATATACAAAAATTAATCAAAATACTAACTATCTTCAATGTTTAATTCTTTTAATATTAATTTTGGCCTACTAACAACCAAACAACATGCTTCAACACACAGTAAATGGTAGAAAAATAAGTGTCAAATCATCAAATCACATCTTGGCTTCACAGGACATAATTTCTATACGAAGTGAAGACATAACATTAGTTTGTCATGCTGATAATGAAAAATTCAAAATTCGAAGAAATGGTTCTATGGTAGTGGTAGACACACTCAGTAATATCTAAATTTCAGTTTTTACTTGCGACTTATAGGTACTATAAGGCAATTTATGCATTGGTAAAAAAATCGAGCTCGAAATTTTGATCAAAGTTGACATTACAATAAAAGCGAAGACGAAAAAAGTGGGTCTCATAATTCTGTCTGTCTGTCTGTTTGACTACAGTCTAAACGGCTCGGCCGATTTTCGTCAAACTTGGTATAGATATAGTTTTGAATTTTTCCCCCCACACTTTTTCTTTTTTTTTTTAAGACCAAAAATAACGGTACCATACGATTTCTTTTCGAAATTTTATAAATATTTTTCTTTTCTCAAAAACTGTTCTAAGATTTTTTCAAAAAAAAATTTAAAAAATTTCATTTAGTTAAAGCTAGGTAATGATTGAGAAAATTTTTAGAAAAAAATGTTATATTTGGTACCCCACTTGGAACCATTATTTTTGGTTTTTGATTTTCTTAAAAACGGTACAACGGGTTTTGATAATTTTTTTTCTGTTAAACGTCCCCAATAGTTTGAATATTATTGTGAATTCAAATTTTCAAAAAATAATTTTTTGGATTTTTAAAAAAATTTTCAATTTTTGTTTTTTTTTGAAAACTCAATATTGCGAAAAGCCCATGCTCGATTTTTTTAAACTTGAGATATAAAAATTTCTTAATATAATCAACAAGATATGAGAAAAAAAAATTGTTTTACCTAAGACTAACGGTATCCTGCAGACAAATGTTAAAAAATGGGTTTCGAAAATCGTATTTTTCTCGAAAACGGTCCCGAGAATTTCGCTAAAATTTTTTTTCTTTCGATTAATTCTTACGATCTATAATAGAACGATTTTTTCCAATTTTGAATTTCTCATTATCGGCATAACGGATTTTAATGAATTTTTTTATAGACAAGCTTCTAAAAAGTTTTAAAAACATTGGCCCTTAGTAATAGACATTCATAGAATCGGTTTTAAAGTCACTTTTTGTTAGATGTCGAAAAGTTGCATTTAAAATTTCGTAGTAACAGATCAAATTTAACAAAAGTCTTATTTATACCAATAATTGTGACTCATTTTCATAATTTCGTTATTGTGAACTGATACACAAACAGATTTCTATTAACCAGATTCGTAAAGTTCTATTGTGATTCTATCATTTTAAATTTAACTTAGTTACAGGAAAGCAGCTTTAAAGTATTTATAATTGAATTTTGTTTTATTTCTACGAATGTTTGGTTAAAATCGAATTTAGGCTAGATTCGGATCTATTACTCAGGGCCATTGCTTTTCAAAACTTAAAAAAAAAATATTATTTTGTATTTTGAAAAAAAAAATCTACTTTTTTTTGGAAAATTCGATATCTCAAAAACAGATCAATATTTTTTTTTTGTTATTTAATTTTTATTCGTACACTTTAAATTAGCGTTCCAAATTTTTTTTTTAAATTTTGTATATAAAAGATTATTTTTTTAAGAAACCACTACAATGAATTATAATTTTGTTCTTGCATAAACTAAGTTTTGCTTAAAACACATGCTTAGCTCTAAATGCGAAAGGAGTTGTTTTAGTTATTTAAAAAATGATTTTATCTTTATGAACAGTTTTCTTTAATAGCATTCGTTTTTAAAATTCCTAGCCTATTACATAGGATCAAGTTCGTGCGACCTAATTTTGCATTTTATTTTTATTACATTATAAAGGGTTTTTCAACAGGGCGCTACAAAAGTAGAGCGACAGGGACAGCAAACGACGCCATATTTCTTGCCGCTCTTTTGATATTTCTCTTCAGTAAGGTTTGCCATTTCATGATGGAAAGATATACGAGCCAATAACGAGTCGAAATTATTACTACCGAAATTCGGAGTCAGTGGCCTCAACGTTAAGAGCGCTGCGTCCAATTTATGGTCGTCATAATTGTCCTAGCAGATCAACAATTGAGCGTCTAGTGGAAAAATTTGAATTCACAGGCACAGTACAAAATGTTCCCGTGCCAGTGAGACAAAGAAGTGCCCGTAGTGTCGAGAATATTGCTGCCGCTGAGGCTTCAGTTGCAGAAAGCCCAAATGTGTCTCTCACACGTCATTCTCAAGCGTTGGGCATCTCTGTGACGTCGTTGTGGCGAACTTTGCGAAAAGATCTTGACCTACATCCTTACAAGATTAAATGACGCAAGAACTGAAGCCGCTTGACCACCAGAAACGTCGTATGTTCGTGAATTGGGCTGAGCAACAACTTGAAAATGATTCGGGTTTTGATTGACAAATCATCTTCAGCGATGAGGCTGACTGAATGGCTTCGTCAATAAACAAAATATGCGGTATTGGTCAGGCAGCAATCCACACGTACTCCATAAGTCATCATTGCATCCCGAAAAAATTACGGTTTGGTGTGGTTTATGGGCCGGTGGTGTCATTGGGCCGTACTTCTTCCGTGATGATCAAGACCGGCACGTTACTGTGAATGGGGATCGCTACCGTTCAATGATAACCGAATATTTTTGGCCCCAATTGGATGATATGGACTTGGAGGGGATGTGGTTCCAACAGGACGGCGCCACATGCCACACAGCGAATGTCACAATCAATTTATTAGAAACCAAGTTTGGAGAACGTGTTATCTCACGAAATGGTCCAGTCGCTTGGCCGCCTCGGTCGTGCGATTTGACGCCGTTAGACTATTTCCTGTGGGTCTACGTCAAGTCTATGGTCTATGCCAACAAGCCAGCGACGATTGATGAACTTCGTACGAATATCGAACGTGAAATTGCAGCAGTATCGGCCGATTTATGCTTGAAAACCGTCGAAATTGGGTTCAGCGTCTGGACTTCTGCAAGCGTGCCCGTGGTGGTCATGCAAAAGAAATCGAGTTTCATACATAATGGCATCGAACGTACTTTCACAGGAATAAAGAATTCCATTGATATCCAAAATCGTTTTTGTTTTATTTAAAAAAACTTTTGTAGCGCTCTTATTGAAAAACCCGATAGATTGTAAAAATTAATTGAAAGAAAAAAATTTTATCAAAATTATCAGAACCGTTTTCGAAAACCGTTTTTTAACATTTTTATGGTGGTTACCGTTATTTTTAGTTAAAATGAATTTTTTTTCACATCTTGTAGATTATATTAATAAACATTTATCTCTCAAGTTTGAAAAAAAAACTAGTAGGTATGTGGTTTTCGAAATATTGAGTTTTGATAAAAAAAAAAATTTGAAACTTTTTTTAAAAATCCAAAAACAAAATTTTAGAAAATTTGAATACACAATTCTATTTAAATTTTTTGGGGAGCCTTAGCATAAAAAATGATCACAATCGGTTGTACCGTTTTTGAGATAATCAAAACAAAAAATGGTCCAGGGGGCTTACCATTAATAACCATTTTTCGGAAAATTTGTTTCAACATTTTCCAGTTTTACCTAAATGAAATTTTTTTAATCTTTTTTTTTAAATCTGTGGAACAGTTTTTGAGAAAAAAAATATTTATAAAATCGTATCCTATGTACCGTTATTTTTGGTGATAAGAAAAAAAGAAAAAACGTGTGGGGGGAAAAATTAAAAACACTATCTACTTAGTTTAAAGAAAATCGGCCGCGCCGCTTAGGCTGCTGTCGAAAAGACAGAATTGCAAGACCCACTTTTTTGGTCTACGCTATCATCGTAATGTCAACTTTGATCAAAATCTCTAGTTCGATTTTTTTCCGAATCCATAACTTTTCCTTTATGTACTCGTATTTATAAAAAATTCTAAAAACAAAAACCGCGATTTTAATTGCATCTGTTAGGTGTATGGACGCACTTAAACGACTGTCGAGTACATATTCACACTCAGGTAGTTGACTTCTTTTATTTGAGATAAATTTGAAGTGGTAAGTTAATAGTCCAAAAAACGCCAAAAATTTAGCGTTTTTGGCAACGTCTGTGGGCGGTTTCGGGAACACTTTAAACGTCTATCGTGATCCTGATCATATTTCAGTGGTCACAAGGCATAACCGCTTAAGTCGATTTTTCATATTTTTCAGGAGAGCAGTTTTAAGTTTCATAATCTCTCTATGAATCGGGAATTATGAATTTTTAAATTTCTTAAATGCAGAAATGAAGAAAGAATACGCATTTCTCATATACTAGAAGTAATAAAATGTATGTCTTATATTTAGTGAGTAATTAAGGAAAAAAACACTTAAGCTGTTATGGCTTATTGTACTTTAAAAAAATAAAAAGCTTATGTCGAGTTAGGTTGTTATGGCATATTAAGAAAGAATGATTAAAATTTCTTTTGTCGACTTAGGTCGTTATTCCATGTGTGAGATTGTGGGAAAAAATTCCATATGTTGACTTAAGTTCTTTTTCCTTACCAATAAACCAGGGTATTTATTAACTTAAGTTGATTTTCCATGTTTGTTTTCTTTTGGCCGTGAAAGTATCATACAAGTAAAGGAACATTTTGTAATAAGAATATTTTATCTATTCAAGTTTTTAATATGCTAAGTTTAAATTATGTATTGTACATTATTGATTAAATTTTGAGCAAAATTGATATTTAAGTATCTTCTGAGTTGTCAGGGCCTGTTAAATGAGGATAAGTATTTGGCTCGTCCATATTGGATGGAAGATTGTCATAGAAAGACTGAAAATCAAGACTTGATGTTTTAAGTCCATGAAATCTTCTTTTCTTTCGGGAAAAAAGTTGTTTAGATGTAAAGAAGCTCTCGTCTTGTTTTTACTTTTTATAATTTTAGAAACCTCATCTTTGTGCAAGAAATTTGTGTAGGGCATTTGATGCAGTTTTTATAGTAACGTAGCTACCGAATAGAGTTCCAAGTTATTTTGTTACCATCTTCATCTATTCGTTTCCAAGAAACTTTAGATCTATAAAATTTGGTAAAATCAGAAAAATCATTGTCGTTGTTCTTCGTGTCAATTAAATCAGTCTTATTAACGAAATAAAAATCAATTTGGACCTTCGTTTTTTTTCTCACTAAGCTAATTGAGCTTGTGATGGGCGCAATCACATCTGTAAGCCCTGGTTCAAGGATCGATGAAGGTCCAAGCTTTAATTTAAAAGTGTTTGGTTTTTATTGCCTTTTTTTTCGTTGCGTTTTGCTTCACTTGCAATGCGAACTTTTCACTCTCGGATTCGGTAACCATTCTCTTCGAAGCAAAAGAACACTTGTCTACTTTTGGGGCATTAAGCTCTTGGGCGATAAATCCAAACATTTTTAAGTATTTTGATAAGCTTGCCAGATTCAAAGATTATGATTTATAATGGCCGTGTATTGATGTAAGATTAAAGCTAGCGTTTAAATATTTTGTACACGAGTCCCTTCAAATGAAGTGGCTTTCATGTGCAGTAAACCTCGAAATATGTCGTTTTATTGTTAGGACGTTTTTCTCTGATATACTTAAATGGAATCTAACGACACTAACGACAGTGAAGGTTTTTGTTTTGATGACGGATTTAAAGAAGCTCTCAGTTTCGTCAAAGAACTGAAGAAAATATTTTTTACAAAAAAACATTAAAAATATTTTCGTATTCTTCATACTAAGGTCGCTTTTTGGCTTCCAGTTAACTGCGTACACCAAGGTGTCAAATTTTGTATCCTCAATGTGTTTGAGGTAACCAATATATAAAATTTTTTGGTAATAGCTTTCTAATAACCAGTAGCTGTTGAACTACAGTTCAAGTTTTTGAAATTTAATGCTCTCTGTGTATTTACTTCTACAAATATAAAGAGGCTTGCAAGCCTTAACCTTAACAGTCTTTCTGCTGATTGATAGTTTAATATATAGCTTTTTCTTAGCTTTGCATTTAGGTCTTGCAAATGTTTCTTCTAGTTGAGCTCTCAGAAATTGAATTACTAGACTTATTAAATAAGTGTATCTATTCTGGTTTATTAAAAAAAATACCATCAAATTCGGGATCATTTTCAACGTTCTCAGTTTCATGTACATAATTATGTATTTCACCTGAACAACAAAAAACTGTTTGCATATCTTAACATAAACCTTATAATTCTATTAAATACTGAAAGTTTTGTTGCTATAACTGATGACTTAAAAATAAGAGTTTGGCCATTCTTTAATGACTGTATTTCGTTATACTCGGTTCAAAATATGGAAACAATTTTGTTTGGTTTAATTGTAACAAAAGTCATAATATTATATTTTGATTTAAAGCAAAAATACATTTCTAAAAGTACACTCTCAAATCATGAAAACAGGGATTGGCAACAGGAATTCTTTAATTTCATTCCATTGTATATTCACGCACAAGATGATCTCTATTATTACATTGTCCTGCAGAAAAAATAATAGACAATAATGTTTTTGAGGTTTGCACAAGCGTAGTGAAAACAAAAATGCTCAATGGAAGATCAATTCTTCCGACTTCTTATTTTGATATTTCTTTTTGAATTTTGTTTTAATTTGACACCCCAAATTTATTTAAGAACAAATGAAAAACAAATATTTTTGTAAACCGTTTTTCTAATTTCGATCACCAATTTACATAGGAATTTTTTTAAGGGGAGATAGAAAAGCACTGAAACGACGCTTGTTGTTGTAATGAGTACTTTCTCTTATTGAGTAATACCTAAACAAATTTTGTTCGTAGGGCACTGCCCCAATGTGATATCAGCTCCTAAATACATCACATAACTATATCGTGTAATCAGAATGATAATAGATAATAATTATCTTGTAAATTGTAAGCATCCTTGCTAATTCCATTATTTGCACAGCTCTAATCGATATCTTACGCACTTCTTTAATTAAACCTTTCAATTTTAAACAGTACTTACACTACAGATGCAACTGTTCGTTAAGACCTATCTTCACTTATGACTCATTTTTACAGTAAACTGATTAAGGCAAAAGAACATAAGTCAACTTAGATTTGTAATTTTTTAAATTGAAACACGGAATAACGGCCTAACTCGATTTAAGATTTTCATGCAATCATAGTCTGGTTAGCCAAAAGAACTTAAGTTCAGTTAAGTTGGTCAAAAAATAGAATTGTGGTTTTCCATAACAACCTAACTCAAGTTAAGAAAAGTAAATATTTGTTCTACATCAGGGAATAAGAGCCTATGTTAATATAAGAAAAATGAAAAATAAGCGTTTTTAATTCTCAGCAGATTTTAAATTGATTAACTTGACTTATGTTGTTATTCCCGATTATTTTTTTTTTAAATGCAGAATAATAAAAACTTAACTTAAGTTATGAAACCGCCGTTGTATTTTTATTGAGTTAAGTTGTTATGGCTAATTATAATTTTTGAAAAGCGAGTTAGGTTGTTAGGTTTTTTGTTTATAACTTTTGTTTAAAAAAAGATACAGACGTAAAAAATTGAGTGGGGACAGATTTTTATATTCTCAGCACGATTATGATAAAAACTCAATTTCGTCATAACTCGAGTTAGGCGGTTATGGTTTGCGGCCACAGATTTGTCGAAGGAGTTGTGATGTACATATGTGATGTGGTTACTCTCACTAGCCATATTTTCGGGAAAATTGTGCTTTAGATGCACTTTTTCTGTGTAACAACGCCACTACATTAGGTGCTGGTGCTGACTATTTGTAACTTTTATATTTTGGCTTGGTTTCACGCACTGCGGCCCTCAATCTATCCACTGTCTATTTGCGTCATAATTAAAATATGTAGTAGGCTTCGACATTTCAATTTTGTTTTGAAGTCTAGAATTTTGAAAAAAATAAAATTACAAAAATAAAACGAGAAGAAAAAAACAAACGAAATGAAGTTCTTGAGAAAACATGTGGATTTGTTATTAAGGACGGCACACAGGATGGTAAAAAAAATATTTTTAATACTTTCATCATACATACATATGTACATACATATGTACATACATATGTATTGTGACGTAGCCGATTAAAAGAAAAGACGACATCCTTCAATACACCCTATAGTACGAGTATCTTAAAGTACTACCAAACAATCCTCAAACTTGAAGAAGATTCACTCACACAGTCACACACAAAGAAAACAAAAATACAGAAGATGCCATATAAAGGGAATGCACTTTATTCAGTTTATGCTGATATTATAAACAGCATATAAAAACATATTCTTCGGGCTAGATATAATCAGCACCACTGCAAACCACTGCACTTCTGGAAGATATGTATCCTCAGGTGACTACTGAAGTCACCTATATATTATGTTCTGCATACCTGAAAGAAAAAAAAAAAAAAAAAAAACGATTAGTTTTTTTTACTAAAGAATGGTTCTAGAACTACCCCAAAACAGGTGTTCTATGAAACAATCTTTAGTCACAACTGAAATACTTATCTTTTTTTTTTGCCCTTGGGCTTAGTCTGTCAATGAGAAGTAAGGGATAAAGATTTGACTGAAAATATAAAATATTATGTAGGACTTACCAATATTCTGTTGATCGAGGTTTATTTTTCGTCTTTTTTTTTTGTTGTTTTGGGTCTTGTCCTTCTTTTTAATTTTTATGTAGCTTTAATTGTTTGAGAGATCGCGTGTAGGGAAATGTTTACGTATGAAATATAAATATTTCAAAGTGACAACTGAAAACTGACATTTAGTGAATGTGCAGAAAATGTCATTAGTAATAGTTTAGAAAATTCAAGACTTAAAGGAAACTGAAAGCTTTCAACTTGAGCTTTCTTTTTGGGTAATCAGTTGAGTTTAAATATGGTACAAGCTTTAATAATTTTAAGTAAAAGTGCAATATTTTTAGTTTTAAGATATTATAAGCATGAATTATTTTGAAATAGACTATTTATATAGTTTCATAGAAGTTATTATTGGTGTTAATTGAAGTAATTTATACTTTCGTCAATTTTGTTGCTGCAACAAAACTCGTAAGCTTTACTCCGAAAACCCATACATATACATTACAAATTACAATATTAATATGAATAAATACAGATTTGATTTTGATTAGCCATATACATATTAGTGATTGGGGAACACAATTTAGTTTTCCAATCTGCAGAAAACTGAATATGTAAGGGGAAAGAATAGAAGTATAGGCCATAGGTTAATGACCGATGGTAAAACGACTGAAAAGCTACATTCGATCTATAGGAAGCGAAGTTCAAAAAAAAAAAAAGCACAGAAGAGTTGCCGGTTTTAAGATCGCAAAAGAAAAATTTAATTTGTTCAAAGAATAGCTATATAGCTTGTTAAATTTGATTTTTTTTGTATACCTATATCGGCGACTAGAAAATTGATGTAAATCAAGAATAAGGCATAATTCATAAAGGTGAGAAGTGTAAAACAAGATATAAGTGACAATAAATTTTCATACAAAAATTATATATTTAGGAATAAATTTCAAATTGGAATTCCTTTTGAGAAACCAAAGGAGATAGTGTGGAGTGATATAGAGGAGATATCGCAGTGGGAAAACTTAACTCAATATAGATACTAATATAGCAGAGGTAGGAATCTGTGAAGTGTTTTAAAGTGCTCAAAGTAGACTTAAATTAATTTTTACTTACCAGGTTTAGGTCAGTGGACAGAGAATCTTGCCGCAAGGGTACATTTCATGTATATATATATATATACATATATATACAAATGTATGCCTACATATATATTCTCCGTTGGTTCTCATTAGAGACTGTCGATCTAAGCCTCTGCTTAGCCTTTTTTTTATCAAGGGAAATAAAGTTATCGAAAGAAGGTGGATAAATATTCCTCAAGATACACTTGGTGTCGAGTTGAGGTCAAAACCAGAAAAACTGGATTTGGTGATCTGGTAGCTTGCTGGGTACAAAACTTATGCCCCTTCGAAAAAGGCGTTTTAAGGGCCTCAACCCAGTCGTAACAAGCCGCTGCTAAAAACTTTTTTTTGTCCCTTCTGGACCTAGAGTTAAATTTCATTTTGATAAATTTTTATATTTTTTTTACATATAAATATTAATATCCATTTGGATTGATAAAGTTAATTTTTTTTACATTTTGCTGAGAGTCTCACATATTTAACTTTTAAAGATAAAATTTGAAATAGTTAAAAAAAAAAAAAGGAAAGAAAGGAATGAACAGTGAATTGTGAGAAGTGTGTAGTGTGTGATCAACATATAGTAAATGGATAAACTAAGATTTGGTCATTAGCAGCCTATCCTGAAAGTACCTGAGAATACTGCCGGCAGCACATCAAAGGACAACCGGAAGGAAAAAGTTAAGAAAAGAAATTCCATGAAGTAGTAAGTCTTTTAATACAAAAAAAAAACTATATTTTGATACATACTTACATAAACATACTTATACCGCTGATAAATATATACATATTATTATACATATATATGATAATCTGGGCTGATACACTTGGCCTGATATTTTTTTTTAAAAGCATATCCATTCCTCTTTTTTTATTTTATTATCCTTTTTTTTTTAAAGTCTAAATCTTATATAAGAAACATTAGAAAACAAAGAATAGAAGAACTTTGATTGTTAATTGGTTTGTTTGAACAAAAGTTCAAAAAAAAAAAAAAAAATTTCTTTTTTTGATATAATTTTAACTTAAATCGAATTTTTGGTAAAATAAAGTTTAATGTACATATATAACATATGAATTCGAAGTATCTTTTGACTCGGTGAAATAGATATCAGCATGGCGTTCTAAACATAAATTTAGGTGTGTGAAGGGTCGGCTGGGCCGGCGATCGGGTGGAAAGGATGACAAGAATAAGAACTAACGACAAGACAGACAACTTACTTTCGGACATACATTCATACTTACATATAAACTTACCTGTACATACTACATATTTACATAACAACTTACTTAAAGACTTACTTACCTAAACTTTTAAGTTTTTTGGTACTTTACGTACAATTAGATAGGTGATGATTAGTTTTGTTTTTTTATTTTGGATTAGGGGCTATCTCCGAGATTCTGGCCAGGAGATAGCTAAGGTTGTGTCATCTGACGCAAGGGGGGGCTGGCCAATCAATTGCCAAAACATCTGGCAAATAAACCTTCTGCAGACTCGGCGAACCATTGTGTCTGAGAGACAGTGGGGTTGATTTTAGTTTTGGGTGGAAAAAAAAGAAGTTTTGCTGTAGGTTTAGAGTTTTTAGTTCTAGGCTTAGTTATAGGGTCGTTCATATATATATCTTCTTTATATATATATATACTATATACATATATATAAAATTTAGAAATTAGGGTTTTTAATTTTTTTTTAGTTTTGGTTTTTTTTATATATATATCTTCTTTATATATATATACTATATATATGTATATAAAATTTAGAAATCAGGGTTTTTAATTTTTTTAGTTTAAGTTTTTTTAGTTTTAATAAAAATAAAACTTCTTTTCGCCTAAGACTGGAATAATGCGTCATCCTCTCTCAGATACAGTGGCATAGGTAACTATGTTTGTGCGATTTCCTTTTTTTTGCATTCCTAGTTTTTTTATCCTATCCAATCTTCCCATCCTTTCCCTATATAAAAGGCACGATTTTTTTTTGTTTGCTGAGAGGGAAGTGTTTGAAAAGGCAAAAAACCACCCCCAACCCGTCGAGCTGAGCCGTGCAATAAGCAAGCGTGCCTTTGCTCTTTTCAGCACTGAAGATGCCTCCGTGGCTTACCCTAGACTCGCAACAGTATGTATGTATGTACGTTATGTATACTTAATAAATTTTGTTTCGGGATGTAGATTGGGCATCCAAGAAATATGAAGAAGAAAAAAATAAGCGGGACAAATACCCAGATGCAAGATTGCAAGAATTTAAGAAGAATCTGGATATTGCGAGTAAAAATTCTAATAGTTTTGGTGTTGTTCAGGGATAAGAATGTAGAATTTCAAGCCCTGCAATTCCGGCCAAAAACTTTCTGACAAAGAAATCGAAAGGATAAATTTGATGTTATTACTGCAGCCTTAAAACTACGGCCGATTTTAATATCAATGAATTTTTCCAAGCATCTTTATTCGATCGATGGTAAGTTTATACATAATATATAATATATGTATTTTTAATAATTGTTAGGGAAAATTATTTTATATGAGAATCTTATGTATATACATTATTTACATATTTTTGTATTTCCCTTTTTATTTGATAACAATCTGTTTTTTTTTTTAATATTCGACATTTGTTTTGAAATTCAAAAATTAAAAAATTATCAGATTGTAGTATGCATTAGTGTAGTCCTTTGTATCTGTTTTGTAGTTGCACTTGCACGCAATGCCCTCATTCTTTATAATTTGGTTAACCTCATGAATTTGTAACTTAAATTTGTTTTTTTCTAGTTTTAAAATTTTAGCGCCAACAAAATCAAAAGAATGTCCATTTTACTTAACGTGATCAGCTAAAGCAGCCATATTTTTTTTACTGATCCTTCGTTAATTTTTTGACATTCGGTTTTGTGTTGACCCATTCTTGACCCCAGTTTTTGAATAGTTTCTCCAACGTTTATTTATTTCGCAACCATTATATTTTACAGAGTAAACTAATCCACTGTTTTCTGTTTTATTAATTTTTTGCTTTGTATTTAGAAAGAATTTTGAATTTTGTTCTGTTGGCTTCATTGCTGCTTTAACATCTGGTACAAAATAATGGCACACTTTTTACACAAATTTTATTATCTGTATCTAATAATTCTTTTGTCCGAACATTATTGTAAAATTATTGTTAGATAGAAAGCTGTAGTCACTTTGGTCAAATCTTTGTGGTGAAATAATTTTGACTTGTTGATTTTCGTTTTTAATTGATGAAATAAGTTTTTTGATAATATTAATTGGATAATTGTTTTTTCTTAATATATTTTATATCCTTATTATATTATTATTAAAATAGTAGGTCTTATGGATAAATGAGAATACTTTACGAATAAAGTTTTTAACTATATCGATACCTTCCCGTAAGAATGTATTAAGCGACATTTTTAAAATTGTTCAGGAAACGAAAAAAACGTCTCATTTAGTTATTTTTTTGTGTATTTTATTGGAAGAAACAGATTTGGAGAGGGATTTTTACAATACAAAACTTGACATCATTGCAAAATCGAAATTTTAATCAGATAAGAAGTTTTTGTCGCTTAGTACATTTTCGTGGTCAAAGCATTGGCGCTTGATACAATGTCAAATGGGCTCAGCGTTTTCGAAATGGCACTATCGTGCACTTTTGGCACTTTTTAATTTAAATGGCACTGTGGCACTCAAACGCTTTAAATGGCACTCTACGAAAATGCAATGTTAAAAATAAAATATAAAATATTTCATAGGACGTGTAAACAACATTTACCTTTATAGGCACTGAACGCATTGAATTGTAACAACCTGGAACAAATGTCAAAATATCCACAACGTGTACTGTTTTCAATTTGTTTGTTGTTTTGTTTGCGAATTTAGGTAATTCCCCGATTGTTTTTGTTCCTACAATTGTGTCTGTGCTATAGTATTCTGTGTTACAAATTACAATACAAGATGGATAAGTAAGTAGTATATCTATTTGTTTAATAAGGTATACAATATATTTAAATATTTTTGTTGAAGGCACCCAGGGGCCCAAAATGGCACTTTCTGTTGTCAGCATTGGCACTTTCAAATTTATTTTTCCGGCAACGCTGAATGGGCTTATGATGACAACAACAAAAAAACACTAAATAAATGGAAAAAAAGTAGTAGCCTACTTGATAGACAATAATTGAAAAGCAAAGACAACCATATCTGGAGTATTATAAGCGACAAAAATGGATCAAGTTCTATTTGGATGAGTGTGCTAAGCGAAAATTTCGGTTAAACTAAGCGACATATAACAATTTTTTTTCATGGACGTTTGGTTGCTTAAGACAATAATATTTTTAAAAATGTCGCTTAGCATAATTTTACTGGCGGATAATACAAATTTCAGGGAGCAACATTATTCCAGTGAGAAAACTTGGCGGTTACTACAATTTTATTTTCTCTCTAGTTTCTTTTGCAAACATGATAGGGCAGTGAAACCCAGGCCAAAATGTGGCGTTTAACTTCTAGTATAGAAGTATAGTTCCACATCAAAAAGTCATTTTCGAAAAAATTGTCGCTTAATACATTCTTACGGGAAGGTATCGATATTATATTTCATTCGAGTAGGATGAGCTGAATAATAATTTAATAAACTATTTGATGCAATTTGTTTATGAAACCAATTTGTGATAATATTACCATCATTGTTTCTCTGAACTGTAACATCTAAATAATTTGTTTCCTCTAATTAATATGTGGAATAGCTGGTAAATGATCCTCTACATATCCTATCCGAAATTGTGGTTTAAAATCTATTTAATTTAACGCATTTAAAGGGTGGTTAAATTTAAAGGGACGATGTTGATTTTGAATAAAACACAAATTATTTAGGAAATTATTGTCATTTCTTTTTATTATGATGATATGGTATAGTTCAATTATGTATGGAACAAAATATCGGCCAAATGGCCGCCGCGACCTCGGCGGCACACCGCCATCCGCTGGTCCAAATTTTCGATGACGCTGAGGCATAATTGCGGTTCTATGCCGTTAATGTGCCGAATTATCTCATCCTTTAGCACTTGAATTGTTTGTGGCTTATCGACGTACACCTTTTCTTTCAAATAACCCCAAAGAAAGAAGTCCAACGGTGTAAAATCACATGATCGCCACCACGTGAGATAACACGGCCATTGAATTTGTCGCGCAAAAGAGCCATTGTTTCCTTAGCTGTGTGGCAAGTGGCACCGTCCTGTTGAAACCACATATCGTCCACATCCATATCTTCCAAATCAGGCCATAAAAAGTTCGTTATTATCTCACGATAGCGAACACCATTCATAGTAACTGCCTAACCGGCCTCATTTTGGAAAAAATACGGTCCGATGATGCCGCCAGCCCATAAACCGCACCAAACAGTCAGTCTTTGTGGGTGCATTTGTTTTTTGACATTCACTCTTGGATTATCATTCGCCCAAATCAGGGATGAGAATGCTAAGCCCAGAAAGTGAAACAAATTTGCCAAAAAAACGAAGTAGATTTGTAAAATATATAGCAGATAATGACAAGAAAATATATATAAGAAAAAAACCACTTCATTTTCATTTTATTTAATATTTATGTAAGGAAAACAAACATTGACTAGAATAAGTCTAACAAATTCATAAATTATGTAGCTTAATTGATATACATAGGTAAATTATTATATTGAAATAAATAGGAACTATCTGTTTTAAATTTACCTAATTAGATTCTCCTCTAAGGGATAGGTACAAACACAAATTCATACAATATTATACTAAGTATATAATATATTATGTGATTACAATTTTAATCGGTTCTTATTTTCTTAACACATTGCCCTCCTGAACATATGTATTTAAACTTTGAAAAATATCGTAATAATTTCTTAGGAGGTTGAAAATCTTCCAGCCCAGCCACAAAAAGAAGAAGCGGTACCTACTTTGTCTAGCTTATTTCTTTTCTTTTTTGTTTTTACGTTATTGAAATCTGAAAATCCCATTTCGGCAGCTGCACTGCTATGCGGTAGACAAGTTAGTGTAAGCATATAGTCGGGCAACACTATAAACATGTCGCTACCATAAGTTAACAACGTCTGCGTCGTCCTTCATTTTGATATTTTTAGTAAGCATAAGCGTTCTAAGCTCGGAGTTCAGAGATGTATTATTATCATAGTAAGGGAAATCATTTACAGGTGGAAGGATTGTCGGATTATTTCAGTTTGTATTAATTTTGGATCCAACAGTTCTAACTATTCTAACTTTTTGTCAGTTAAATCAAACAGAAGTTTTAGTTGATCGCAAAATTCAACATAAAATAAAACTAAATACATTTTAGTTTGAAATAAATCTACCTTCGTGTCATATTTTGATTCGTGTTTAACTCTTCCTCATACACAGCTGAAGCTGACTTTAATTCAAAAAAACATTTGTTTTAGATCTAAAAATTTGGATTTTTCTTTATACTCCACGAATTGTATTGAAGAGTCAGCTAGTAGTTCTGCCTTACCAAAATTTGATAAAACGGTTTTAAAGACCATGAGCACACGCTTAAGCAAAATTTGTATCTGTGTCTTTTCAGATTGAAATGCCTTATTAAAATTGTTAATAATTTCCAAAATGTAGGACAAAAATAAAAGTGAAAATTTAATTTCTGGATTATTTAAATTGTTTAAGATTTTTTTAGCTTTTGAAATCGCTTGTGTTTTTTCAAAAACTATTAGAAGGAAATAATTTATAAGCGCCAACCACTACTCCAACCACCTAGTCTTATTTAGGCGTAAAATTGTATGCATCTCAAGGCCAAAGAGCTGTGAGCAAAATAAAAATAAATATCTTGTAAGATTATTTCAATTTGATATTCAATTTTTCTTATTGCGGCTGATGAACATAAATGCAGTTAATGACATACACATCCTAAATAAAATATATCTTTTTTTGTTGCCTGAAGTCGAGTTTTTACCCCCGTGAGCTCTCCACTCCTCACAAAAGCATTGTCTGTGGCCAGGCGGATAAGATTTTCCAAAGGAATCTTGTTTTCCTTCAGAAAATTTATAATTTCATTAAGTTATTTTCAGCATTAGACTGCTTCAGTCTTATATAAGTTAAAAGTTTATTAACTATCTTAGATGTACTTTGCTCATAACGAACTAATAACACTAAACATTTTTGCATAGAGACATCTGTTGTTTCATCACAAATAATTGAAAATTTTCTTGTTCACAATATGGAAAATGTTTCTTGTAGAAAAAATGGAGCGATCAAATTTGTACGTTAGATAAAACTAAGTAAAACGAAGTAGAAATAAGTTGCTACGTAGCAGATGCATAAAAATAAATGAATGAAGTAGATGTGCTACATATGAAGTAAGTACTCATCTCTGGCCCAAATGCTGCAATTCTGCTTTCCACATCTCCTACAGACCAGCGTTACCTCTTCTGAACAAAAAGTCGAAGTAGATTTGAAGAAAAAAATGAAGTAACTTGAGAAAAATCGAAGTAGATTTCTTAATGACTTTTTACTTGCAATTAGAAAAAATTTTACTCAAGATTTTTATCAGTTGACATTACAACACGAAAAAGTAGTGATTCAGTCTGTCTGCCTAATTTTCATAAGATTCGTACACGCATGTAAAGTTACTCATTTGTGTATTTATATTGTGTTGGCGTAAATTTTGTTCATGGAAATTCTGGGGTTATATACTACCTAGAGTGAAATAGAGAAAAAGAAGTTGATTTGGGCTTTTTTTGTAAAATTGAAGTATGTAGGTTGAAAAAAAGATTTTTAAAAGGAAGTAGATTTCAGTATTTTGCTGATGGTGCGAAGTAGGAAGTAGATTTTAAAATATTTTGAAAAAAAGAAGTAGATCTACTTCAATTGAAGTAAAGTGGTACCACTGCTACAGACCCGGTTTGCTCAAATTTTTGCACGATTTTTCCGATTGTGCGCACATTTCGATGATTAAATTGACCGAAAAAATCACAAAGTGCACGATATGCATTTTGATTTGAACGCCCATTTCCATAAGCCTGAATAACTTAAACGCGTTGCTCGATTGTGTATCTTTCCATGGTTCTAATTGAGTTAGTCTTAAATTGAGAAATATCAAATGAAACTTGACGTTTAGGTGTGGTTCACATTCAAGATCGGCCCTTAAAATTTAACCACCCTTATGTATATTTCAGGATGTCTTTTGAGAAAATTTTCGTGTATCACAAAATATTTTAACATTTGTGTGAAACATGTTCGTGCAGATTCATGTTCACTTTGTTCTTTAGTTTTGATAATCTCTTCTCCATCTGCTATCATTTTAAATAGTGGAAATTTTTTTTTATCAATAGGTAAAGAGAATTTAGGACCTAATGATATCATCGGGAAATATTATTATATTTGTTTTGTTAACAAACCAATTTTCTTGAAATCTTATCCTCATTTCTTAACTTTAAGTTTCATTTGTTCTAACCTACGTTTTTGTGTGGTTTTTGTAGTTAAATTAATTTTGTTGTGTGTCAATTATTGGCTTTTAAAGAAAAATATACATATATTCATTTGCTTCTAGTTCATTTTTAATTTTAAATAGATTTAAAATTTTTGTAAGAAAATTTTTTAGTGTTGATGATGATTTTCTTCATAAATCTTTATTAGATTCTTCGGATCCAAAATCAAAAATTGTTTGAACATCTTTTGTTGAATTCAGTATAAAATCAGGAATAAGCCAATATTCTCTACACTTTAGAATAATAAAAAAATAGGTCTGAAGAAGGGTGTAATCACATCCGAAACGTCACAAATAAAGAAAAACATTGGTTCCAAATCCATAGGCTTACCTTTTGCGTTAGTTGATACTTTCTTAAGAAATCAGTAGCAGTTCTAGTACTAGATTTTGAACTATAGTACTAGAGAAACAGAACTTTTTATACACACAAATAACAACAAATAATTTACAGATTTTTACATATTTTTTTTCTTTATTAGACTTCATCTTATACATCTGAATAATAAATAAATAATTAATCATCTTAATGTTTAAAAATTTCACATTTCGCACATTAACTTTTGATGGGATTTCATCTTCTTACGGTATTTTATGCTTTATAATTATTTTAGAGAATTTTTCTTTTTATTTTTCTTACATCACTATTTTTACAATTAAATTTAACTATATGAGTTTTACAGATACAGAACAATTTGCAAGTATTTTCTATAAAATATTTTTTTATTACGATATAGTTTTTTTTTTTTTTGTTTTGGTATTTAATTGCAAAATGAAAACATCTTATATCTCTTGATATCCATTTTTGTCTTAGCCTAAGTATACAATAAATAACATTTATATTTTATTTTAAAAAGTTAAATATACAAATTATTTACAGAACTCACAAACATTTTACAAATAACTAAAAAAAAAATTCAAAAAAAATAAATTAAAACACAAAGTTGTAAGAGTAGGTTTGTAAAACAACAAAAACTATTAGGAACTTATATACGCTCTTTATATACTCAATGACATTTGCATATTTGGATTTTTTTCTCTGTGCATTTAAATGTATTGGGAATTAATTTGACAAGTGTCAGATTTTGTTTGAAATAGCTTACGATAGAATTAACTAGTTTAATTTAAATATTTATATTTTACAATATTTACATTGGAAATTATACTAATCTTTTTTTAATTTTTGAGAATGGCTCACTTGTGTTAAGGTTGTCATTTTCTGACAGCTGTCATTCGCTATTTTGACACTCCTACATCATCAGATAATCGAACCCTCAATATGGCCGCCACACGGAGTTCCCGTTGTCAGTTGGATTGTGATGACCACGATGGGCGGCTAGCGCCACCTGGCGGTTGGTGTTGCCATCATCGACATTTCGTGCAGACGCTCCACAGTTGCCCACAAGTGTGAGATCCCCGGGATGAGTGTTTCCACCAGCCATGATATGATGCTGCTGACGAGCCCCAACATTGCTTATGTGGTCCATCACACTTTGCAATTCTCCATGCACGGCTGAATTTGGCGAAGCATGCGGGGGCAGAGAGTGCGAATGGAAGCCATGAGTTTGGTTCGCAGCGGTATAGAGCTGGGAATAGAGCAGACTGGCCGGCAAAACTGGGTACAGCGATCCGTTGCATCCACTGCCACCGGTGGAACTGTACGCTACAGATGAATTCTGCGTTTGGTTGACAATGCCCGAAAAGTTCTGGTTACCAGCCACGCCATTATTTGCTCCGCCGACATTGTTGGGCGCATTGCCAGCAGCTGCAGCACCACCCCCAAGATTGGGTGTGTTGGAGGTGAGAAGATCCTCCTGGACGGGAGATTCAGCTTGTGATGAATCACTGAGACTTCGTGGACCGTTCTGGCTTGAGTGTACATTGTATTCTTGATTTGAGTTCGAATGATATCTTGGCACCAAAATGGAGGAGTTAGCTGACGCACCGCCGCCGTTTACTGTTGACGAAATCGATGTTTGACCTGTAGCACCTAGTAGACTATGGTGTGTCATTTGACCGGTGGTTGAACCAACAAGATTGCTGAGATGCTGGTCTAAATCGGTTGCTGTAGAGTCAGGAAGCACTGAAGAGAAAAATAGAAATAAAAACATGGTTTAAGACAATTGGATATATAGCACCAAAACGATTATAAAAAATTTGATGGTTTTTCACTAGCGACTTGACTTTTAACGTACTCCTAAAAAAGTTGCCTTAGCTTATTCAGAATTTAAATAAATTTTAGTTATATTACTTCTCATTTTAGCCGTTCGGCCAATTGTAGGTCTCCCAACAAAACACAATCAATGGTTGATGATGGTTGTAAGTAACTAGGCTCTAGGAGTCTAGGGGCTCTTTACCAACTATTATGCTTCTTATTTTGAAGATCAACAAGTCAACTGGGGGTTTTCATAGCCGCGCTCGAAATATTGGTTAAATCTTGAATTTAAAAATGTCGGCTAGAGCATACTTCATACAGTTGCACCATTTCAATGGAAACAGCTGGTACAGCACGTTTTAAATTGAATAAAATTAAATGTAAGATTCATGGTGTGTACTCGACTTGTTGAGAAGCAGAGTGTAAAAACGTGGTCACACCTATTTAAGGCTATGCAAAACCTAACAAATTTCTCCAAGAAATACTTACTTGGTACACAATCACGATTCGCTGTTCCAGAAAAGTCCTGATTGTTAGCTTGTTCATTGGACGAGCAGGTGAAACCCAAAGCAGGATTATTAAATTGAGCAGACGATGGCGTTGTACAAGAAGATAATCCACTACTGGCCAGATACGGTGAATAAGCACTCGCTGATCCATATCCCCAATGTGTGTTAGCTGCTCCTAGTCCGAATTGTGACATATCTAAGAAAAGAAAAAAAAAGAAAACGTTCAATTACGCTCCAAAAATTATAGAGCACAAAGTATAAACAATTTACGACATAACTAAAACCACCAACGCCCACAGTGATGGTCTTAAATCATTTCCAACTATTCCTTTCCGAATCCCCTAAGCGTATCAGCCTTAGGTCCTTATATGCAAGGCTGACGGTTACACGCTTTTGATTTATGACGACTCGCCGCCAATCCGACCATTTATTTTGTGTGATTAAAACCAAACCCAAACACTTTAAATCGCAAATGCTGGCCTTTACCCTAGTTGCACCCTTTCCAGCCAATCCATTGTGGATGCAAAATATCCGCTATTTTTTATTTTTCTATTTATCTACATTCTGTTGACCAATTTTCAGTTCAGATGCTTTTGTAAATTGAGAGATGTTCGATGGAAACGACACGAGAGTTTTGTTACAGCCACCAATATTGTGCTTCTTCTTTTATAATGTGGGTAAAACCAAAACCTGCACCCTTCCCTTTTGACCTTTTGTGTGAAATTCGGTTTTAGAGTGAAATTATTGGCAGGAGATTTATAATCGCCATGGTCTACTGCCGTTATTGTCGTTGACATGCTAACATTCGATTCAAAAACATTCCATAACATGTCGAAAATTCATGAGTATGCAAACACATATAGGGTATATAGATCCAGTAGCTCCAATAGATACGTTTCAAGTGAATACATAGGTAGTATGTACAAGGATACGTGGACATAGATTAAAGGGTTTTTTCAATTGGCGCGAGCAGATTTTGATTTTGGCGGCAGGTGTCGGCCATGTTGGTTTGATGACATCTGTCAAATTTGTTGCAACCTATTCACTTAATGATGCAAAATTAACAAAACGATTGAACAGCACGTCCAAATTACAACCGGTTCGGTGATCAATCAGCCAACATTCGTACGTCAAGGAAACGCAAGATCGGCCGAGATTATCGCAGCGCTCTTTCGTGGCGAATTTTTCGTCGGGACTTGGGCCTACAACCGTACAAGACCCCATTGACCAAGGAGCTCAAAGTTCATAACCATAGAGAACACTGTTTTTATCGCTGACAGAGCTTTGCACCGGTTCGCCGACGACTCCAAATTTTGGCCGAAAAATCATCGTCAGCGACAAGGCGTATTTTTGGTTGAATGCTGTGTTAAGAATCAAAATGGCTATATTTAGGACGACAGCAACCCACACGAGGTTCACCAGGTGACAATGCATCCTCAAAAGTTACTGTTTGGTGTGGATTTTGGCCAGGCAACGACGTTATTGGTCCGTAATTTTTTGAAAACGGCGAGCGCTCCAGAACGATGAACGAACCGATGTTATTTTTACTTGCGACTTATAGATACTATAAGGCAAGTTATGCATTCTAAAAAAAAATCGAACTCGAGATTTTGATCAAAGTTGACATTACGATGATAGCGAAGACCAAAAAAGTGGGTCTTGCAATTCTGTCTGTCTGTCCGTTCGATTGCAGCTAAACGGCTCGGCCGATTTTCTTCAAACTTGGTAGATATGGGTTTTAATTTTTCCCCCCCGGATGTTTTTTAATTTGATTTTTTAAGACCAAAAATAACGGTACCTGCCATACGAATTTTTTTCGAAATTTTATAAATATTTTTTTTTCTCAAAAACTGTCCCACAGATTTTTTAAAAAAAAATTCATAAAATTTCTTTTAGTTAAACCTAGGTAATGGTTGAAAAAAAATTTTCAAAAAATGGTTATTTTTGTGCCCCCCCTTGGAACTATTTTATTTGTTTTTGATTTTCTCTAAAACGGTACCACCGATTTTGATCATTTTTTTTTTATGTTAAGGCTCCCCAGCAGTTTCAATATTATTGTGTATTAAAATTTTCAAAAACAATTTTTTTGGATTTTAAAAAAAAAATTCAATTTTTTTTTTTTTAAACTCAATATTTCGAAAACCCCAAGCTCGATTTTTTCAAAACTTGATAAATAAAAGATTTTTAATATAAATTTTAAGATTTAAGAAAAAAAAAATTGTTTTACCTAAAAATAACGGTACCCTCGATACAAATGTTAAAAAATGGTTTTCGAAAATCGTATTTTTCTCGAAAACTGTTCCGAGAATCTTACTTAAATTTTTTTTCTTTCAATTAATTTTTAAGATCTATAATTAAATAAAAAAATTTTGAAAACAAGATATAACTGAATGTACCTACCATAGAGCGATTTTTTAAAATTTTGAATTTATCATTATCGGCATAACGGATTTTAATGAAATTTTTTAAAGAGAAGCTTCTAAAAAGTTTAAAAAACATTGCATTTCAAAACTTTAAGAAAAATATTTGTTTGAATTTTGAATAAAAAATCGTTTTTTTTTTGAAAATTCAATATCTCCAACACGGCTCATTTTTTTTTTCGTAAATTCAATTTTTATTCGAACACAAATAAAAACTTTAAATTGGCGTACCAATTTTTTTTCTTAAAAACGTAAAAGCTTGTTTTATTTAGAAACCACTACAAAGACTTATAATTTTTGTTCTTGCATGGACCTATATTTGCTTGAATCACATGGCATTCTATTTTTACCTCCAACTACTAAAGAAGTTGTTTTAGTCGTTTAAAAAATTAATTTTTATGCTTATGAACAGTTTTTCTCTAATAACATTCATTTTTGAAATTCTTAGTCTATTACATAGGAGCAAGTTCGTGCGACCCAGTCGTGCATTTTATTTCATAGTGAAATCTACCTTAATCAGTTAGGTAAAACCAGCAAAGTAAATGGTAAAAATCTGAAGCTAAAATTTTCTAGTTTTACTAAAAGTTAACATAACGATCTATGGTGCGGTTGCATGGTTCAAAAGAACCAAGTTGCAAATAACTAGGCCTAGAAAAATCCAAAGGCTCTGGTGGTCTGGAAATGTGTAGGCAGGCTAAACAAACTTGGCAAGAACAATAATGTCTCACTTAAATGTGTACTTGGACATGTATGTGTCCAGGGAAATGAGGAGGCAGACTCCGTAGCAAAAATTTGGCGCAAGGACTCCTTTAGTGGAGCCAGAGCCCTTCTGCGAAATAGGAGAAAACAGGATTAAAAATGAAATCGAAATAGAAGAGGCCAAAATATGCAAAAAAAACTGGAAAGAACTCCCAGAACTAAGGCAGGCCAAACTACTTCCTGAGAGCTAAAGGGTGGGCCATCTAGGGTTTTTTTTTAATCATAGGTTATTTTGACACTAACAGCTGTTTCCCATTCGAAATCTTAACAGAAAGTCAGTATCATACCTCCGTGTAGCGAAATGAGTCGCTTTACGCTTAAACAACGTTAGAAAACATTGAAAACTTATTTCAAAAGTGAGTGCTGTGTGTCCCCCAAACAGTGCGTTTTTTGAAAAAAAGTTTTGGCCGAAATGAAGCACCCACCGCGCCTGCTGTACGCAAGTTTGTACAAAATGTTCGTGAGACTGGTATGCTAGTGGACAACACTCATAGTCTCCTTCATCGTAAAGCACGCACAGACGAAAATGTGGCTGGTGGTAGTCAAGAGTGTGAGACTCAATTCCGGAACATCAACTCGCCATCGATCTCAACAGCTCAACATTTTACGCACTGCCCTGAGGAGAATTCTGCACAATGATTTCGGATTATTCGGTTATAACGTCCAATTGCCTCAGCAATAGAAGGCGTGTGTTATAGCTTCGCAGTTTGGGCTTTGGAGCAGCTTGAATTGGACAACAATTTTGTGTGAAAATCATCTTTTCTGATGAGGCGCATTTTCATCTTGGCGGCTACGTTAACAAACAAAATTTCCGCATCTGGGGCTCGGAAAACCCGCACGTTATTGTCCAGAGGCCAATGCATCCACAGAAAGTGATAGTTTGGTGCAGATTGTGGAGTGGTGGCATCATTCAACCATTTTTCTTCGAAAATGAGACTGTAAACAGCTTTCCAGTCAACGGTGGGCGTTACAAAACCATGTTAACCGATTTTTGTTTTCTGAAATTGAAGTCATGGATTTGGATGAGCTTTGGGTTATGCAGGATACCGCGCCATGCCACACAGCCCATGCCACAATCGATCTTTTGCGCACCAAATTCCCAAATCGTGTTATCAGACTTTTTAACGATGTCAATTGGCCGCCTCCGAGCTGTGATTTGACCCCTTTGGATTATTTTTTGGAGAGAGCCGTGAAGATTGAAGAACCGATATAATGCCAATAATCCGGAAGCGAGGCAGCCACTTAAACGATGTTGTGTTTCATAATAAATGGGAATGTTTGCTCTTACCAAGAAAGCCATAATACATGGTCAAAATTTAATTTTGTCCATTTTATTGCTTTTTTAAAATGAAACTTGTATTTGGTCCACTATTTATAACCACGATCGTTTCATGAATTTTATCAGCATAGGTAGGAACAATCTAAGAAAAGTAACTGGACTCCTCAGGGGTTATTGTAAACTAAGACCACACTTGAGTATTTTTGCCCTGGAAAACAGCCCCACACGCAGAGTCTGCAATACTTATGACTAAACCCCGGATCACGTACAAGGCAGATGCGAAGCACTAGTGCATCAAACGTAGAAGTATCATGGGACGCTATCAGTTAGAGAGAGTGGTTTATCCTCTCTGAAGGTACTGCAAACAATCAAACTCATAAAACGGATAAACTTGGGAGACGAGCTGTAGGGTTAGCAACCCATCTAGCTCGAGATGGGGGGCACAATAGATCTTTAGGTCGAAGTGCGAACATCCTCACAATTTTCTTTCATTTAAAGTAAATACAGTTTCGTTAATATAAATTTACTTGAATTTAGACATTTCTAGCTCTCCAAGCTAGCTTAAAAGTTGACGAGCTAATTCAAGCTTCTTCAAAAGTAAATTATGATCTCACTCTTTCTTTTTTAAAACATTTTCGACAGTTTGTGAAAGGAACGGCTTACAACTAATGTATGTGTATTTGAATGGCATATTTAACAAAATGAAAGAGTTGAAAATGTTTAAAATAATTTTTAAAGTAAAATGTTTAAACCTTCTTCATACTATGACTACATACAATCTATGAATATTGCAGGTTTGGCCATTCGAACAATAAACAAAAAATAGGGACCCGGTCTTAACTTATGCATTTTTTATATTTTAAATTAACAGAAAAGCATAAACGAGCTGGTATTTATATATCGGCTGTCCTGAAATAAGTCTGCTGTAGCTGTCGCTGCCGGCGCTGGTCAAAGGCATAATTAGGCTTAATTAATAGCCCATTCGAAAATTATTAATTAGTTTTTATAAGCGAGTGGACTTTAAATGGACGGATATTGATTTTGTGGCCGCATTATTAATGCTATTGGCTTAAATTTGCAATGCAATTATCGTGGTCCTTGTTGCAGTTTTATGTTGTAGTTAGGTATGTATGTATATGCATACATCCAGAGTTTTTTATAAACAATCGCCTGATATTGTGGGTGTATTTTTGGTATCGAATTTAGGAGGAGCATATACGTACATAGTTTGTGCATTTTATACAATGATGTAACTCAGTTAGAGCGGTTAACATTTAAAATGATTGTAGGCTCGGTTTGGGTAATGAAGGGCAAACAGGACGGCAGAGTATATGCATCAGAGGCAAAAGGATTTCATTTAAATCTAATTTGTAAGCCCCAACCCATGATAGAGGTATTCTGTTAAGTGATAGTCTTTGATTTTGTAATTTATTATGCATTGTGAAAAGTAACTAGTTTGGGACTTTTTTTTTTTTTGATTTTGGTTTGTTGTTGTCTTTTAAATAGAAAAATCAATGATTCTTTTGACAAAATAATAAAAATGTTTTAATCGTTGATAATATTCAGGACATGGTTTACTTGTTAAATGTGCTATTGCTATAGGAATCTTTAACTTCTTTTATATCGACTCTATAGTTAAAAACAAGTAAATGTTCTTATTTTCAAGTTACTTGGAATTTCTAAAATTTGTAGTCATAAAAATGGAAGTAATTGGAGAGAAATGTTCAAATTGTAACGAAGTCACATATTTCTTCCCTCTGCTTTCAATTCAGCCGCCGCCGTACGTTGCTTTTAAGAACCGTCTGCCTGTGTCTTGTTATAGTTTAAGACTAGGGTTTTAATCCCAATTAGCGCTTGCCAATTTTTCCTCTAGGGAATCATCGCAGAACCTTAAATATCAAGTTTAAAGAAAATCGCTTCAGCAATTTAGGCTGAAGGTCGAGGTATAGACATACACACCGATAGAGGGAATTCCGGGACGCCCTTATTTCGCATTCTTTATCATCGTAATATCAACTTCGATTGAATCCTCGAGTTCGATTTTTTCAAATGCTAAATTTGCCATAAAGCAAGTGCTTAAAGTGTTAATGACTCAATAAAAAAGAATGCTTTGAACTAGTGATGGTTATACTCGAATGATTTATAGAATCGAATGATTTTCGAAACAATATTATATTAAAAAAAGTAGGAAACTCCACTTCAAGTAAAAAAGAAAGCAAAAACAAAACAAAATAAAATGCACGACTGGGTCGCACGAACTTGCTCTTATGTAAAAGACTAAGAATTTCAAAAATGAATGTTATTAGCTAATTTACTAGTTGAAGGTAAAAATAGGATCCCATGTGATTCAAGGAAATATTGGTTTATGTAAAAGCAAAAATTATATAAATTATTATTCTTAAAAATATAAGCTTTTATATAAAAAAAATTTTCGTTACGCGAACTGAGAGTTTTTATTACTTAACGAATACAAAATAAATTTCAAAAAAAAATACTAAGAGATTTTTTTTTTTCAAAAATTCAAAAAGTATTTTTTTTTAAGTTTTGAAATGCAATGTTTTTAAACTTTTTAGAAGCTTCTCTATGATAAATTTCATTAAAATCAGTTATGCCGATAGTGAAAAATTCAAAATTCGAAAAAATGGTTCTATGGTAGGTACAGTCAGTAATACTTATATTAATTTTGACGACGCTAGGTCTGGGTTCAAATCTCAGTCAAGGTAAAAAGTTTTTCGATTAAACTTGATAGTATAAAGGCTAAGCACCACTAATAAAGGAGTCTGATGATCGGCTTGGCAACCGTGAAATAGCTATAACTCCAGCCAAATAAGAACCCCCTTGGTGGTAGTTCATTCAAGTTGTTGTTGTAATATTCAAAAATTCATAAATATATGAAGCTTCGCAGGCACACTGCATGTATGTAACCATACAAAAACCCCTTAAATATATTAATTTTGAATTTTCTTTTATTAAATTAAAGATTCGTAAAAATTAAACGAAAGAAAAAAAATTTTGGATACAATTTTCGGAACCATTTATCGAGAAAAATATGATTTTAGAAAACCATTTTTTAACATTTGTCCCACAGTACATTTATTTTTAGGTAAAACAATTTTTTTTTTCAAATCTTGTAGATTAGGTATATTAAGAAACTTTTATTTATGAAGTTTGAAAAAAATCGAGCATGGGGTTTTCGAAATATTGAGTCTCAAACAAAAATTTGGATTTTTTTTTAAATCCAAAAAATAAAAATTGAAAATTTGAATATGTAATAATATTCAAACTTTGGAGGAGCTTAAGCATAAAAAAATTATCAAAATCAGTTGTACTGTTTTGGAGAAAGTCAAAAACAAAATAAATGGTTTCAAGGGGACTACCAAAAATAACTATTTCTTGGAAAAAAATTTTCAACCACTGCCTAGCTTTAACTAAATAAAATTTTATGAATTTGTTTTAAAAAATTCTGTAGGACAGTTTTTGAGAAAAAAAATATTTATAAAATTTCGAAAGAAATTCGTATGGCAGGTACCGTTAGTTTTGGTTTTAAAAAAATAAAGAAAAAACGTGTTGGGGGAAAAAATTAAAAATGATATCTACCAAGTTTAAAAAAATCTGCCGAGCCGTTAAAAACGCTATCTACCAAGTTTAAAGTAAATCGGGCGAACCGATAAGGCCTTAGTCGAACAGACAGATACCCACTTTTTTCTTTTTCCCTATCATAATAATTTCAAATTTGATCCAAAGCTGTTTTTTGGGAATGCATTAACTACATTAAAAAGTCAACAGTGCAATTTATCTGAAAAATAAATTAAAGTTTCATTCACATTAAACTCGAAGGAAAACAACAATTCTTTACGGAAATTTCAATAAGATTAACGTGTATTGTCGATTTATTTACGAGTTACTTCTACTCCAACTGCAGTACACTACATAATTTCAGCAGCTAGAGATTTGATGGAGAAGCCGAGATTAGTCGCATATCAATAAATTAATCAGCAAATACGGGAACATATCCAAGGTATACCAGAACTCAAGCTTTTTTTTTTTTTTTTTTTTTTTTATAATTTACTCACGCTCAAGGGAATATGAATACCCTTTAAATGTTTCTTCACAGCGTGGGCGTGAAGTTACGGAAGAGAAAGAAGGATAGGAAAGATGTGTGGCACGATGTTCTGAGACTAAGTTGGTTGTCTCAGATTTTTTATCTCCAGGGATGGCGGCTGAACTAAAGCGGAGAATCGCCGTGTCTTATTTCTATGTCCCTTATAATTCGCATTATTTTATTCGTTTTTCACACAACCATCGTGCCACGGCCACCCCTGTCACAGCTTATGCGAATTAACTTTGTAAGATTATCGCTATCTTTTATAACTATTATATTCATTAATATTATAGTCTTAAAAACATCTATAAAACATCATGATAAAAGTGAACCCGATTCAACGCCAGGTTTTACATATTCCAGTTTGCCAAAACGGTTAGCGAGCAAGTATTTTGGTGTGATAGGACCCGAGTTCAGTTCCCAGATCTGCCTACACGTGTAAGTAACTTCAAAAATAATTTTAATAATAATATAGTTAAAGTAGGAATGAAATAATAAAAAATAAATAAATACGATTTTTACAAAAAAACATGCAGAAAAAAGCTGACAAAAACTTATAAAGTATCAAAATAAAAATGAAATCATTTTTTTAATATTTTCTGCATGCTCCTATAAGGATTTTATTCTTGTGACAATAAATCTTTATTTCATTGCCACCATCGACACAAATGCTGCTATAAATTACATACTATGTTCACAAATATTATTTGATCAGTTGTTGAATTTGAATACAAATCAATTCTCCGTAGGTATGCTTAGATCGGTAATTAATACTCCTATAGTGATGGACCAAATGTTCTCTAATTTTGCTTATGGAAGTAGATTATCATATAGTACGAGTACTTCTATCACATTACGAAAGTATGTATATTCTTCCAAGTAACACAATTTACTCCATAAACATGGAATAGGAGTTAAAAAAAGTCGTAATTTTAACTCCTTGGAGTTTAACATAACCTTTAAATGAGTGCAATAAATAGTAATAAGATGAATATAGAAGTAAAATTGTTAGCGGGGTCATTTCACTTAGAATAAGTAGATTTGAGTATTTGAATGATTGGAGTGAAGAATCGAGATATCTCGAGATGTTGCCTGCACTACTTTGAATAATTTCTTGAACAAATGTGAGTTTACCAAAAAAAAAAAAACTTTCAAATCTCGCAGTGTGTTCTTCAAAAATGTAAATTATTTTAAATTTTTAATAAAAGTAGCGTATAAATAAAGTAGCCTAACTTTTAAGTACAGTCAAAATCGGTTATAACGAACTCGTCAGGACTGAAGAATTTGTTCGTTATATCCGGTGTTTCGTTATAACCGATTTTCCATTTTTTGTTCTCTATTAAAGTTTGTCGGGATGGTGACTGCATCGAAATTTTTTTATTCCTAAGTTGGATTCTTCGAAATTCTTCTTAATTGTATCTCGGTCTTTGAAAATGGTAGATTGTTGAACCGATACAGAAAACTCTGCTGCCAAACTTTTATTGGAATCACCAGCTTCCAGCCTTGAAATTATTGCAGATTTTTCTTCAATCGTAAAAACTACGTTTTGAACTCATTTCGAAAAAAAAAGACAAACACACTTAAATTTTCTTTATATAAAATATGACTATCGCAGTTCCTCCCAGAAACTGAATGCGAAGTTCGCGTAGGTATAAGAAAAAAACAGAAAAAAAGGAAATCCCCATAATTTAATATTTGAAATGCACGAAATTTCCAATTTCTACTTATTTTTTTTTAATATTCGTTAAAAACGATAGATTATTTTATTTTCAATTTAAAACTGTTCGTTATAAGCGATAGTTCGTTATAGGCGATATCGTTAAAACCGATATTTGGTTAGTACAATTACCATGAACCTTGGTTGGGATTCAGAGATTAGTTCCCAATAACCGATATTTCGTTAGAACCGATGTCGGTATAACTGATTTTGACTGTAGTTTACTAACTCATTCTTATTTTTTAAACATTTTCTAACTAGTATCTTAATAAAGAAATTTTGTTTATAGATTGCTTCTGAACACACCTAAAACAATAGCGGTTCATGCAGAAAACTAAGTGAACAGACTTTTTTTGACGTTTGTAAATGTCAAAGAGTCATATGAAGCTAGCATAGCACGATACTTAAACAAATAAAAAAGCTTACTGAAGATTTTAACATTTTATTATGTTCGAAACAGTACATAATGATGCTAAACCTAATTAAAGTTTGTCTTTTTAACCAAGAAACAAACTTAAACAGTTTTAAAATCGTACTAGTTCTACTAAAATTTTGCGCCATTAAGCTTTAAAATTTATTCAGAGTTTCTTTTTGGTTCTAAGAACAGTTTTTTTTTTTTAAATAGCTAGTTGCCAGTTTTTAAAAAATTGATCAATATTTATAAAGTTTTAACAAAAATGTATTTGAACTTTCTAGAAGGTTTTGAATAACAAATCATTAGTACTGTTTTTTTGAAATTGTTTTTGTTAAATATAACATTCGTCTATAATATATTCTATGAAGTAATACCTAACACTTTGTTACTTATCATTATCACTTTACTGAAATATAATCATGTAATCTTTTATAAGTTTATTTTGTACACATCAGAATTTTCTAATTTAGTTTTTCAGTCTGAATAAAATCTTGCCTTGTTTCACTTTCAAAAAAATTATTATTTAAATAAAATCATAACCAATAGTTTTAACATAACATTAAAGTATGTTTAACTTAATGTAAGTTATTGAATTTTTCTATTAAAATCTGTTGAACAGGTTTTGATCAAGAGTACATAAATTCTATTGGCCGTAAAAAAAAACAAGTTTAACGAACATTTATGTACATGGAGAAAAACAGAAACGGGAGACTCACTTTTTTGTTGAGTTTTAAGTTTGATCAAATCATCGAGTTTGATTTGTTTTTTCGAATGAATAATTCGCCATACTTTGTAACGTTGTTGTATAAAAATGTTGTATCATTTTTTCCAATACAGTGTTTAAAAAATTTAGGTATTGTGACGTTTGTTGGACGAATCAAAAACACCAATAGAATGCAACTGTTCATACAGGATCTAACAAAATTTAAACTATGCCACAATTAACATTAAAAAAAAATATCTAAAATGCAAATAAAATTGAATTTCATTTGATACTTATGGTGACATTAGTTGATTTATTCTGCACCCCAAATGTGTGTAAATTTTTAAGTGCCAAAATGCATGTTTGTATGTGTATGTAAATATATTTTTTTAGTTCTTTTTATTACTACACACATATGTTAATTTAAAAACACAATTTAATGGAAATTATGGAAAAAAAATAGAATCACTATACGATGACATTAATTTGCTCTAACCACCCCTTTTCATATACAATTTTCATTTGCATCCCCCATCATTGCCATCACGACGTGTATTTTGCTAAACCGCAAAAGAACATGCATACTTGCAATATTTATGCTAAACACTGCGGTTTTTTGTGCGCGTGATTTGGGCCACAACTATTCACAACTTGGTTAGTTGGTTAAGTTAGTTTCGTCAATTACCAATTGTGAATATTGACAAAAAAAAAGTACCCCACCAAAGAAAAAAAAACAGCAACAAAATAGCTACATACCGTGAATCAATTTCATATTGTATGTACATACAAACATATACTCGCACTGCTACGAGAAATAAAAATAATAATGATAGTAAAATAATTCATACTCACTTTGACAATTTCCAATGGGCGGCATTCGAAATCCAGAAAGCGGGTCGGCAGAAAAATGGAACGGTCGCTGTCCGAAGGCAAAGTGGAATTGTTGCTGTTGTCCTAAAAGTGATAACACTGCATTTTTAGTTAAAATTTCTGCCCTTATATAGTTGATCCTACATCGTTTTTAGGAGTTAAGCATTGCTTTCACAGATTTTAGTTGTCAGTAAGCCAAACGGTTTTGGTAGGCATCTGACTGCGTCATACACATTATGTTAAGTTAAATTGTTCTTTACAAGTAAAAATTAACATCAGACAATGCTGAACTTCTCTACAATCAAACAAGGAAGACAAGGGATTTAAAATTGATCCTTTTTCCATATTTCTTTTTTTTTCTTTGGGCACTAACGACAGAGGCGCTTAGTATTTTTTAGTATCGTGCTGACTTCATATGATTATTTGACATTTACAAACGTCAAAAAAGATATGTTTGCTTAGTGATTTGCACAAACTGTCATTGTTTTAGGTGCGTTCAGAAGTAATTTCTTGAACAAATAGCCCAGCACGAAACTAGCTAGAAAATGTTTAAAATTAAGAAAGAATTAGTAAACTCCTTTTCAAGTTGGCAAATATATTAACACTGGGCGGTTTAAAATTTTGCGAAAGAGAGTTTAAACAAAAAGTTCCCAAATTCATGGCTGTAGAATTTTTCACTCGACTGATTAAATAAATAATGTGGACTGCTGTGCCCACAGCTCAATGTTTCCCTCGCGTTACGATATTCAGACTTTCGAAACCAATGTGTATCTCCTCCTCCTTTTATATTCCTTCCAACTTTCCTAAACGCTCGCACTATACTCAAACATTTTAAGGGTAGTCAAAGTGCTTTTACTTTTATTTATATAAATAAAATGCACGACTGGGTCGCACAAACTTGCTCCTATGTAATAGACTAGGAATTTTAAAAACGAATGTTATTAGAAAAAACTGTTCATAAGGATAAAATTATCATCATTTTTTAAATTCTTTTAGTAGTAAGAGACAAAAACAGAATGCTATGCAAATATGAATTTATGCAAGAACAAAAGTTATAAGTCGTTGTACTGTTTTCTTAATAAAATAAGGTTTTACATATAAAATTTTTAAAATATTTAAAAAAAAAAACTTGGTACGTAAACTTTAGGTGTTTATTATTGTACGAATGAAAAATAAATTTCCAAAAAAAATATTGACCCATTTTTGAGATATCGAATTTTCCAAAAAAAATGATTTTTTTTTTTTCAAAAATTCAAAAAATATTTTTTGTTTTAAGTTTTGAAATGCAATCTTTCTTAAAGTTTTTAGAAGCATCTCTATAAAAAATTTCATTAAAATCCGTTATGTCGATAATGAGAAATTCAAAATTTTAAAAAATCGTTCTATGGTAGGTACAGTCAGTAATGTCTTGTTTTCAATTTTTTTTGTATTAAATGATAGATCTTAAAAATTAATCGAAAGACTAAAAATATAAGCAAAATACTCGGAACCGTTTTCGAGAAAAATACGATTTTCCAAAACCATTTTTGAACGTTTGTATGGAGGGTACCGTTATTTTTAGGTAAAATAATTTTTTTCTCACATCTTGTAGATTATTTTAAGAAACTTTTATTTATCAATTTTTAAGAAAATCGAGCATGGGATTTTCGAAATATTGAGTTTTCAAAAAAAAAAATTTGAAAATTTTCTTAAAAGTCAAAAAGAAATTGTTTGAAAATTTGAATACACAATAAAATTGAAACTTCTGGGGAGCCTTAACATAAAAAAAAATGATCAAAATCGGTTGTACCGTTTTTGAGAAAATCAAAAACAAAAAAAATGGTTCCAAAAATAATAATTTTTTGGAAATTGTTTTTCATTCATTACCTAGGTTTAACTAAATAAAATTTTATGAATTTTTTTTAAAAAGCTCTGGGACAGTTTTTGAGAAAAAAAAAATATTCATAAAATTTCGAAAAAAAAGTCGTATGGCAGGAAAGAAATAAAACCCATATATACCAAGTTTAAATAAAATCGACAGACAGAATTGCGAGACCCACTTTTTTGGTCTTCGCTATTATCGTAACTTTGATCAAAATCTCAAGTTCGATTTTTTTTCCGAATGCATAACTTGCCTTATAGTACCTATAAGTCGCAAGTAAAAAAGGCAGTTGAGGAATTCCCTAGAATCAACGGTGGCGTCTATAGTTCGTTAGCTGAACACATTACTTAAAGGGCTACTACGACATATTCGGAGGTCATCAGGCCGGCAAGGAGCGATTTATCCGGCTCCCCGTTCTTGGAGTCATACTAAGAACCTGGCCCTTCAGTTTGGGGGTTAGCCATCCGTCAGGGTAACTTCCCGACCATACATAAACATACGAGCATATGTCCAAGTTATGACATAAAAATTGTCCTAGAAGATTTTAACGCTAGGAAGAGAAGATATCTTTGGTGATACGCTTGGAAGATATACCTCCCTAATTCGGTTTGCGAATCGAACGTTCGAGGTTAGATTTTTTCATTAGCGAACTATACTCTGTCAACAAAAATTGTCAGTACAGGGAAGATAGAACGTTTGTCTCTCATTCTGGTTGCATTGCCATGCATAAGTGTGTCGCCTTTTAAAGCTCTCACAGGGATTCCGTAGTTTAAATTATAAATCGCCGCAAATGAGAGTAAAAAACGCGTAGGGCTACCGTCTGCCGATTCAAAACGACTGAGAACAATATTCAATTTACCTTTTCCCACAACGCCAAGCGGTAAGAAAATAGGCTCGTTTTTTTTTTAAGTTGAAAAGCAATACGACAACACTCAACATACTCTTCTTCTTAAAATGTGTTCTCAAAAGCTTCAATTCCCAAAAGCTCCTCAATAAAAACCACTGAAAAAGCTCTTTGCTTGCAGTTGAGAATGATAATGGTAACTCTGTTTTGATGTAGATAAAGAGCGCACGATCGTACTCGTATTGAGTGACACTTGACACTCTTGGCAGTACCTCATCAGCAATGGGATACGACGGTCGTGTTGGGGTGTACAACTTTTTGCAAAGAATTACAACAACAATTCCTTAAGATAAGTCAGTGGCTTGCTCTTTTTTTAGTGGCATATTTCCTAACGCTCTGTAGTGAGGGTGCATCAGGCGCCACTGCTTTAGAAAAAGCTCTCCCATAAGGCCTGTACTGACAATTTTTGTTGGACAGAGTATAACACATTCGGCATGCTACGGTTGGCGAACTTTACAATTCGAGTTCGAAATTTGATTGTTTATTAAAAATATCAATATAGTCGAATTAAAGGTCCTCAGTTCGCCATCCGTAATACTAATTTCTCACACTCACATGTTTATTTGTTCGACTCGCCAGCGGATAATAAGGGTGATAGCCTGCACGACACCACCTCTAATAATAGATTTAGGCTGATCAACTCTGCTGAGGGGCGAGACATGGTAGACAGTACGCAGTGCAAACATAAAGATATTCATAAAAGAACATGGAGATCTCCTGATAAATCAACCGTGAACCAGATTGACCACATTAAGCAAGGCACTTCTCCAGTGTATAGAGGATGTCCGCACGGGATTATCATCGACTCGGACCATTACCTCGTTCTGGCTAAAGTGCGGCTGCGGATATCCCGACCCAAGCTAGAGATCGCAAGAGATTCAGCCCTATCGAGGTATCCGTTCGGAGAAATTTTTTTTCCGATTTATTCGAAATCGGAGAATTTTCTTCTGAAGTGGATACCTCGAACGAAGTCTAAGTTCCGATCGGAACGGACTATCGTTTCGGAACTTCTTCCGAACGGATACCTCGATAGGGCTGATTGCTAGATCCTTTTCCAATCGAGTCTCTAACAACCTCTTAAGAAGTCCTATGCCGCCAACATCAGGTTTTGAAAACCAGTGGCAACATTACCAAGCAGCATTTATAGATGGCGGTATGCCATAGCAGGAATGAGGTTCGGAAGTTTTACCAAATCCCACGGATACAATCCCCTATCCAAAGCCTGTATGGACAATCAAGGGAACATCGAAGTAGACCTACAGTCCACGCTGAGAATATGGAAAGACCATTTCTGCAAACTTTATATCGCTGATGAAAAAAAGCACTCCGTTGTTAAAGAGATAATACCATTCGATTTAAGCGACGCAGACCAAAAATACCGCCCACCCGACCGGGAAGGAGTGAATATAGTTATATCCAATCTTAAGTCCATTGTAACTGACGACATCTCTGCCGAACTATTTATAGTGGCAGGCGATGAATTGGATCGGAATATGCACCAGCTTGTCTGCGAATTTTGTCGGAAGAAAGCATGCTCGATGAATGAAACCTCAGCATTGTCTCCCGATCCACAAGAAAGTAGACCCCCTGAATTGCGCCAACAACAGAAGCATATTCTCCTAAACATCGCATACAAGATCCTCTCTGCCATATTATGTGGGCCTTATATTATGGAACCTTATAGCTCCATACCAGTGCTGCTTTAGATCAGGAAAGTCTTCCATTGAAAAATTATTCACATTTCGGCAGATCTTGGAAAAAACCCAGGAACTTAAAATGGACACCTAACGCCTTTTCATAGGTTGCAAAGCGATGTGCATTTATAAAGGGTAAAACTATTTAGAGCAATGTCCAGTTTTGGCATCCCTGACAAACTTGTTCGTTTGTGCAGGATGACTATGGAGAATAGACGATAATGTATCAAGGTCAAAAAAGATCTCACAGATGCATTTAATGTCAAAAAAGGTTTTAGTTAAAGCCATGCTCTGTCGTGCGACTTCTTTAACATCCCCGCTTTCCTACTTAAATAATGGCATATCTTCTTTTAAGGAACTCCCATAATTCTTAGAACCCATACACCATTGTTTAGTCGTTTTAAAATCTGCCGATCTTGAATTATATTCCCAAACCAATTCAAATCACTTATACATATATTACAACTATTGGACTAGGGCTTATTCCAATTTACAAACACAACTGTGCCAACTTACACTACACTATATCTATGGGAGACATTAATTAAACACGCAATTCATTATGAATTCGTAGCATGTAATCGGACATTGGGGGCCGGTTCGGCTGTATGCCCAGCACTTAAGCTTCCTCAATTAATTACGGAATCCTGCAGTTGGCCAACGCGCAGTGGTGAGCTGAAGATGAATAGACTTGAAGTCAATTACCAACATAGATCCTTCCCAGAGCTCAGAGTATCAAGGAATATGCAAATTTTCCACAACACAAGTCCAAGAGGCTGAGAGTGTTGTCAGTTGTTGAATATCAAGGATTTTCTCTGGCAATCCTTTTGTATGCAAAAGATGTTTGAATCGTTTTGCAAGATATCACCATACGCAGTTGCTATACATATCAGTCGAAAAGGAAGCAAGGTATCTCATACATTAAATATTTTCCAAAGATAAATCATTTGTGGGATAGATTCGTCGGTACACTCACAAACACAAACACACATTTTAGTACGGTTGCACTGGGATATCCTAGGAAATAGGGTTTGGATTCTGGAAGATATCATGAGTTTCATTCGAAAGACAGAACTCTGCCCAAGCCCACTTGGAACTGTCATTTCCCACAAAGGCGCACACACACACAAACACATCCATAAACAAAACTAACAATCTGTGAAAGCCTATCTCAAATATGGATGCAAATTAAATTGCCTTCTGGCAAACAACAAAAGGATTTTCCAAAGGATAAGATATTGTTTACTTACTTGTCTTCGAACGGGGCTCTCGGGGTCCGTCCACAGTGACTTTTATCGCCTTATTGTAGGTGGCTATATGCGGTGGTGATGTCGATATAGTGATGGTTAGTGTGAAGCTCTTCCCTGAAACAAAAATATTTTATTAGAAGGACATCCATGATTCATTTCATATATATGTGAGTCTCAAAGTTTGATAGGGAAGGATTTAACGAAGCGCACACACCTAGGTATATCCATATAGAGGCAAGTTTTTGTCAAAAACATGTTGTTCATTAAAATTTTGTGGAAAATAGTTTGGGTTTTTTGAATTTCCATGTCTGGGGTTTTTCAATTTGTCATTTGATTGGAATATATAGGTTTGCATTATATATAGAAGGCTTAAAATGTTATAAATGAGGAATTTAAATTTTGGACATGTTTTATCTAAATATTTAGTTTGGTTGGAATATCTTTAAGAATATTCTCATTATTTAAAAAAAATATCCGTAAATTTTTATGGGACTAAGCTTTTTACTAGCGATGTTTGTACATAGGCATTCTAGGGCAAGTTTTGCATTTGGAAAAGGAATCGAACTCGAGATTTCGATCAAAGTTGACATAAGATCTTTTAGAAGACGAAAAAACTGGTTGACGCAATTCCGTGTGTCTGTATGTTACCTTAACCTACAGCCTAAACCGCTGAAGCGATTCTTTTCAAAATGGTTTTAAAGATTCTTTGATGATTCCCTAACTATACTTTGATATATGAAAATTTAATGTGATATTATGAGCATGCACTAGATTTTGGTCAACAAAATTTGTATACAGGATCTATTCTGTACTTGAAATATTATTATATATAAAAAATTTCGAAAAAATAAGTTTTTGGATTTCTGAAAAAAAAAATATCATCAACCGCTCTAACGATTTTAACCAAAATTTTTATGCAGGAGGTCCTATGCATTTGAAAAAATATAATCAAACAATTTTTTCGAAAAAAAAAGTTTTGAATTTAAAAAAAAAATAATATAATTTTTTTTTTGAAAATTCAATATCTTTAAAACGGATACACGAATAAATTTTTAAATTACGTTATAAAATGTATTTTTTTGAATACTAACAATTTGCATATCAGTTTTTTTTTAAGGAAAATTTAGTACCTATACAAAAAACATGTTTAATTGTGTCTGTTATGTCTGTACCTCTCCCTACAGCCTAAACCACTGGACCTATGTTCTTCAATCCCGGTTGTTAAGGGTCTTCGGTGATTCCCTAGAGGGGAAATTGAAATTTTTTTTTTGCTCTAAAACTAACGGTACCCCCCATACACCCATAATGCATAATCTTATTTATCTCGAGAACGGCTCTAACGATTTTGATAAAAAAAAATTAATGTGATATTATGGACATGGACTACAGTTTTGTAAAAAAAAATTGGGGCAAAATGTTATTAATGGCACCTGTCATAGAACCGTTTTTTAACGATTTTTAACGATTTTACCAAAAACTTTCAGTAATAGTTTAAAATAATATTGTATATAAAAATGTTCAAAAAATATTTTTGGGGTTTCTTGAAAAAAAAATTCCAGTTTTTTTTCGAAAAATCAATGGCGCAAAATTTTAAACAGTTCACGTTTAAGGAATAAAACCGGCTCTACTTAACGCAGTCGTTTAGCTTGGAGACTTCGTTTAACTTTTGCATAATTTTAAACACGTTAGACAACTCTTCTAACTGATGTGGGTTTTACAACAGAACCTAAGCGAATTTGCGTTGAACAACCCTTAATTTGACAGATACATAACTCGCACAACTACAAAAACACAAAAAAAAGTAAAAAGAACAGACAACTATAAACCAAATAATTTTTCGCCGAAAAAAGTACATTTTATATACTACCTCGGTACAGATTTTGATTGTTTATAAGTTATTTACATTATTTTAGTTGGAAATAAAGTATAAATCGCAAATTCACAGCATAAAAACTCAATTTGTTGTTGCAAGGTGCAAATTCATTTAGCTATACTCGTCTCGGCCGGGGCGGCGGCGGCGGCGGCGAAGCGTGCATACATAAGATATGTATGTAGCTACATACATTTGTATTTACAGATTTGTTCATCGTAGAGCACTTTCGTACGATTATTTCGAATTTGTAATATTCAGTTATTCTGTCTATTTACAAAAAACATCTTTAAAAAATTGAATGAAACATCAGTAAACATTTTTTCTTCCATTTGCTTTGGTATGAAATGACCATTGTCAATATGGATAAAGTATATCTACTTTTAAAAGATAAACTAGCTATTTGCTGCTGTTAAAGTAAGACGAGCTCTTTAACGTTAAAGTATAGTTTATGTCCTTTAAAATTAACAAAAAGTCGGTTCTCGTTTTATACTCAATATTTAGACTCGACTCCCATTCTAAAATTGATTTAGAGTAGGTTTAAAATGTTTAAAATTTTGCGCCATAGAACGATTTTTTCGAATTTTGAATTACTCATTATCGGCATAACGGATTTTAACGAAATTTCTTATAAAGAAGCTCCTAAAAAGTTTAAAAAACATTGCATTTAAAAATTTAAGAAAAAATATTTTTTCAATTTTTAGAAAAAAAAGTCATTTTTTTTTTGAAAAATTCGATATCTCAAGAACGGCTTAGTATTTTTTTTGGAAATTAGACTTATATTCGTACAATAATAAAAACTTAAGGTTGGCGTACCAAAATTTTTTCTTAAAAATGTTTTAAAAATTTTGTACATAAAAGCTTTTTTTTTAAGGAACCACTACAACGACTTATAATTTTTGTTCCTGCATAAATTCATATTTGCATAGCATTCTGTTCTTATCTCTAGGTAGGTAGGTAGGTAGAGATGGTAGTCGACAGCCAACTAGGCCCGCAACTCAATTAGCGCTGGGGTGCGCCGTTTTGATACCATTAAACTCGTGTCAACCTAATAAAGATTTAGTACGGAAGAAAATGGCTTTTATATACTTTAGCGGAGCATTATTAAAGCCATTTTGTCGCATTCAGAAAGATAATCAGATCTTTGATTTTCTTCTCCGAAAGTTCGCTGGGGTCATCAAGGAAGGCTTTCCCAAAGGAAGCCATCCTGTAATTTGCTAAGGCAGGGCAATCGCAAAGAAAATGAACCACAGTTTCTTTTTCTTGTGGATCTCCACAACTACGGCAGTGTGGGTTGTAGGGGATGCCTAGCTTTCGTGCATGTTCACCTATGGGCCAGTGCCCGGTGCATATTGCTGTGATCCTGGCTATGTCGCGCCTGGGTCTGCATATTAGATCTTATCTCTTACTACTAAAAGAATTTAAAAAAATTCATTTTATCCTTATGAACAGTTTTCTTTAATAACATCCGTTTTTAAAATTCCTAGTCTATTACATAGGAGCAAGTTCGTGCGACCCAGTCGTGCATTTTATTACTCTTGGAATTTTTTTGGTGTCATGTTATAAAATCGAAACAAAATATTTGGATTGAATTTCCTTAACCTTCCCCTACTTTTTACTTGCGACTTATAGGTTCTATAAGGCAAGTTATGCATTCGTAAAAAAAATCGAACTCGAGATTTTGATCAAAGTTGACATTAGGATTATTGCGAAGACGAAAAAGTGGGTCTGGCAATTCTGTCTGTCTGTCTTTTCGATTACAGCTAAACGGCTCGGCCGATTTTCTTCAAACTTGGTAGATATGGGTTTTGATTTTTTACCCCCGGATGTTTTTTGATTTGATTTTTGATGACCAAAAATAACGGTACCTGCCATACGACTTTTTTCCGAAATTTTATAAATATTTTTTTTTCTCAAAAACTGTCCCTGCGATTTTCTTAAAACAAAAATTCAAAAAATTTAATTTAGTTAAACCTAGGTATTGGTTGAAAAAAAATTTCAAAAAAATGAGTAGTTTTGGTACCCCCCTTGGGACCATTTTTTTTGTTTTTGATTTTCTCAAAAACGGTACCACCGATTTTGATTATTTTTTTATGCTAAAGCTCACCATGAATTTGAATATTATTGTGTATTCAAATTTTATAAAACAAATTTTTTGGATTTAAAAAAATTTTTTTTTGAAAACTCAATATTTCGAAAACCCCATGCTCGATTTTTTCAAATCTTGATAAATAAAAGTTTGGAAAAATAGTCTACAATATATAAGCAAACTAAATTCATTTTAACTAAAAATAACGGTACCCTCCATACAAATGTTGAAAAATGGTTTTTGAAAATCGTATTTTGCTCGAAAACGGTTCCGAGAATTTTGCTTAAATTTTTTGTCTTTCTATTATTTTTTAATATCTGTAATTTAAAAAAAAAAAATTTGAAAACAAGATATTACTGACTGTACCTACCATAGAACGAATTTTTAAAATTTTGAATTTTTCATTATTAGCACAACGGATTTTAATGAAAATTCTTAGAGGGAAGCTTCTAAAAAGTTTAAAAAATATTGCATTTCGAAACTTTAAGAAAAATATTTTTTTTTGAAGTTAAAAAAAAAATCAATTTTTTGTTTTTTGAAAATTTAATGTCTCGAAAACGGCTCAATACTTTTTTTGTAAATTTAATTTTTATTCATACAAAAATAAAAACTTCGAATTGGCGTACCAACATTTTTTCTTAAAAATGTTTTAAAATTTTCTTATATAAAACCTTATTTTTTAAGAAACCACTACAGACACTTATAATTTTTGTTCTTGCATAAATCTATATTTGCTTGAATCACATGGCATCCTATTCTTACTTTTAACTACCAAAGAAGTTTTTTTTAGTCATTTAAAAAATGAATTTTATGCTTATGAACAGTTTCGCTAATAACATTCATTTTTGAAATTCTTAGTCTTTTACATAGGAGCAAGTTCGTGCGACCCAGTCGTGCATTTTATTTTGCATTAATTCAGACATTTTTAAGTAAGGCGGCTATCTTATGCATTTTTGAACATGTGTCTCTAATTTCAAACCATGTTCTTATATTTTTAAACAATTTTTAAATTCCAAAGTAGTCCTGCATAGCTGAATCAAATTACCGTTTTTTTTTTAAAGATACAGAACTAATTTCTAACCACTAATCTGGTTTTTGTCAATGTTCATAAAGTTATACGCAGTGGATTCGACAATAAAATGATGGAATTAATTGTGTTCGAAAATTCAAAAAATACTTTTTTTTAAGTTTTGACATGCAATGTTTTACTTTTTAGAATCTTCGCTATAAGAAATTGAAAAACATCAAAGATTACTTTTAGTTGAAATTTTTATGAAATATGGTTTTCAGAATTAGAATTTCTTTAATTCATATACATAAGTTGTCATTTCAAAAATTCCTGCTTCATTTGGATGATTGTAACGTTTCTGGGTTTTAATTTTCTAATTAATTCTGAAAACCATTTTTAGTTCGTAATAAAGTAATATTCAGATTCTTCAATTTTCAAAAACCTGATCAAATTACTTTAAGATGGAAATTTTTTGAATTTTAGGTTTGAATGAAAAATTTGGATTTGGATCTAAGTACTAGGAATACTAAAATTGAAACTCGAAAACTCTCAATCATTGCATTGAGTACAAAGGGTTTTTATGTGACAACTTAATATATCGGGCACATTATGTGAAATTACGACTGTTTTCTTAATCATTATTTAAGTTGTTTTTTATTGTTGAATTTTTCATTTAGATACAAAATGAAAAAAGGCAAGACATAAATTATTGAGAACCACTTTAATTTTTCTAATTAAAAACAGAAACATATATAATATCTTTACACCAAAAAAATAAACGTAGGACACAGAAAGACACGAATGCATTTCCAAAATTTTACTCTTCCGAAAAGAGAAGTTCTTGATTCGTCGAAAAAGGCTACCTTCGTTATTCATCTTAATTTTTTTTTTAGTTTTTTTTTTTTTTACAGCACTTTTAAAATATGGTTTTGTCATTTAATGAGGGTCTGGTGAAAATGTCAACATGGCTTTTTTGGGCAATTAATCTGCGCTGCATAGTGTTGTTCCAAAAAAAAACAGGCTTAAAATCAAAGAACTCAACTTCATCAATTTCAGTTGAAAAAAATTTCCGGGCTCAGATCTTAACTGCTATGTCTATCTGAACACGATGCACCTTAATCATTTTGACAGTTCGTTGAGAAATATATTCGTATATACATATATTCTTCCTAATTCTTATGGATTCCGCAATCTACTTGAGTCCTTAGAGCACGCATCTAGTCAAACCTCCATAACTCATTTGGTTTAATTATTTTTACCAAAGCAAATAAAACGTCGTTGCATGTTAAGGCCGTATTTATTTCAACGCCATAAATATGTAGGCATAAAAACTCACCATATTAGTTACGTGTCAACAAACTAGGTGGCAGTGGCGAGGCGTCCATATAACACGATTCCTATCGTCTTCCCTTTTAGAAAATCCACAAATAACACAATCTACCAAATAAACATCGAATAAGTATAAGTTATCCTTTCTGTCTCTCGTTTGTATCTTATACTTTAATTTATCCAAACACATTCCACAATCCACAACCAATATTAATCAAGAGAGTCACAAAAATACTCCGACGCAAACTTTTCAATCACCGTCTTATTTATTTTGTTTTATATCCCTTTCTTCCCCAAGCATTGTGTTTCGGATCCTCTTTGTTCAACATCCGCAAAAAATAAGACGCTACATTTCGTCTTATAAAATTTTCGATGTATACCAGTAGGAGTTGGAATTATTTGTATTTTATTCTCCCTTTAGCAATTAGCATTGCATGTCAGTAGGAAGATAATACATTGCAGGAGTTCAGGTGCTCGCCTTTTTTCAACCTTGTGTAAGAAATAAGACGGTGTTCTTCGACTTATTTGTTTTTTTTTTCCCTTAAAATATGTCATATATGTAAATATAAATATGGCATGTGGGTATTGTTGATTCTTGATTTTGAATTTGATGTTGATTTGCATGCTAATGTAAAATGCACCATTGATATTTTTGCAAATTTAATGTGATAATTTTGAATATATGTATGGCAATTTGTCAGCAGTGTTTGATGTTTTTAATAGAAATTTAAATTTAGATTCAATAAAAGACTGTGTTGCACAGGTTCAATAACTTCAAATAGATCTAGTGTTTTGAAAAGCCAATTTGAACTTAATTAAAAATAGTGAAAAGTGTGATGTTGAAGTGAAGATTTAATTCCTTTTATTACCAACTACAGTGATAAAAAAAAATTTTGCTTCTTAATTTTAGTGCAGTTCTAGATTTTGTCTTGGAAATGTCTTTGATAAATGTAGATTGCTGTTTAACAGATTACCTTTCGGAGAAACCAAATAATTTTAGTAAGGATAGTTGATAGTTTATATTTTATCCTTTTTTCGCTTACACGCCAGGGATTTCGATCCCAGATCGAAATTTTTTTTTGGTGTGCGTGTTTCATGTATATATGTGGCGAACAAAACAGAGAAGTAAATTCCTCATTTACAAGTAACGGAAGCCTCGGCTACGGTTCCTATTTACTTATCTACATCAGGTGACACCAGATTACATAGATGAAGAAGAACCGTACGCCTGTATACGATTTAACCAACTCATCAACTCTGCTGCTGGCAACAAGCCAAAAAGAAAGTTAGTTCTTTGACATACCGTCAAGCCGTCACACGTTCACTGAGAACCCTAATAAAAACGAATTGAATTAATATTAAAAACATAGTTGTTTGTTTTAATTTATTAGGGCCAAACACTATATATACATTTAAATCCCTCTTTAAATATGGATTTAAAGATTTTGATCCCTGTCAGAAAAATTAATTTTTGTTGGGTGTAAAGGAACGCAAAATCTGGCGAGGGATCAAAATCTTCACACAGAAATTAATTTCTTATGTGTAAAGGAAATCAACATATAAGTACCATTGACACTTTAATGGAATCCTATTTAGAGTAGTGTTATAGGGCAACGATATTCAAAATGACTTGATACATAATATCGCGGCTGTTATTAAATCTGAAATTAAAACAGAAATCATAGAAGCTCGGTTCGTGTCGATTATGATCGACGAAACATCAGATTTGAGTCATAGGGGACTACTGAGTGCCATATTTTTGTTCTTGTCAGAGAATGGAGTACAAGAAAGATATCTTGTATTTTTTGACGTTAGGGCGAGTCTTAATGCAGATGAGTTGTCCCATCATATATTTTATATTCTTGATTGCAAGGAAAAGTTAATAGAACATTCCTAGGAAGGTGCCGCAGTTATGTCCGACGAAGGGGACATGTGTCTAAAAGGAAGTCCTTTTTTATAATGTTTCAAGCTCATTGTTGATTGAAATATTAATGTCTGGAAGTATAAAAAATATAGCTACACATTTTTTGCCAAGTCAATGTGGAATGCATTTGTAAATACCATATCCCTACTAGAAATGTTGTTTTTAAGGTTCTCAAATTTTTTTTTATTTTTACAGGTGACAAAATTGTATAACGGGTTCCCATTTAAAATTATTCACGCCACGCCACTGCTAGGTGGCGTATTATTGTGATTGCATGAAACATGAATACCTTCCCATTAAATGAGGACCTAATTGTTCACGGCACTCAATGACACCAATAAAACCTGAGAAAACATTGGTAGAATCGGAAGGTTTTGTCAACTCGTTTAGCCGCACGCAAACCCCAACAATCAATTATGGAATAAACAGATTATTGTATAGTGTTGCAATATTAGGTGTGCCTCTCACCGTCACATTTGCCATGATTTGTGGGGGTTGATTTAGGATCAAGCCTTGACACTGCCTGTCAAACAGTAGGTTGATGGGTATATGGGGTTGTACATCACTCAAAGACAAGTCGCAAACACACCTTTTTGGTTGAACGCAGTGTAAACAGGTTTATTACGACAACAACAAAAGCCGGAAGACACATCCACATCACCCATCATCAGCCAAAAGCGTTCCACATTCCCATATTTCGTATTGTATTTACTGATGGAGCTTATTGGCAAGGCATTAATACGTTCATCCTCTGAGGTTTTCCGGTCATGCGGTTTATAATCAGATTTTGTAGGATAACTCTGTTTGTTCCGTTGCATTTTGAGAGTACCGTAAGATTTCTGTTTTAATCCGGTATTCGGTTGTTGACGATACTACCTAGCTATAGCAAACGACCAATATATTCAAACTGAGACAGAAAGCTCGTGCATGTGCATTGTGCATGTGCATTGAACAAAGAGAGGATTTTCCTTACCTAGGTAGGTGGGTATTGTTATAAATTTGTGTGGGTAGAAGATATCTTCAAAGTTCAAGATGGCATCCTTGTTTGGTGAGTGCACTCAGAAGAGTGTTGAGATGGGAGGGATCTAAGAAGGCAGCCATAGGTAGTATTAAAAGGGACTTTTTAGTGATTGGGTGCAAAATATGTACATACATATGTGGGTAAGTTATAATTTTGGGAATTCTGGCTTAAGTATTCAAACAGTCGAATTTCTAATGATTTATTTGGTCGAATAACAATAAATCAGAAGTGTCGTCTTATGGTAAGTTAGACGCATTCTTAGGAAAAATCGAAAAATTAATTGCTAAGAACTTAAAAGTCTGTAAAGTGTTTTCCATTAGGTGTTTTCTAGGTATATTGGAATTTGAATAAAACAAACGAGTTTTTTTTTGTTTTGTAGAATGTAGAGCAAATCATTTAAAAGTTCGCCGCGGCTTTGCTGGGTGTCGCGCACCCAATCCGTCAAATTTTCCATAACTCTGGTGAATAGATCAGGTTTAATTTGACAAATGTCATTGGTTGTGTTGGCTTCCAAGGCAGTGGTGGTTTGTGACTTCTTGGCATAGACCTGTGACTTGAGAAAACCCCTCAAGAAGAAGTCTAATGCAGTCAAATAGCACGATTTCGGTGGCATAACTATAAAGTGGCATAAAACAACCATGTTCCGAAATCGCTCGTGCAAAATGTCCAATGTAGCACGGGCTGTGACGAACCACATGTCATCGGCCAATATCAAACAATTCGGACTAGGAGAATTGCTTATCACCGACCGGTAGCCCTCGCCGTTGACGGTGATGGGTTGGCCAACGTCAATCGCAAAGAAGTATGGACTGATGATGCCGCCAGTCCAGAATCCTCATTAAACAGTGAATTTCTCTGGATGCTTTGCAATTTGATGGATCTCATGAGGAATGTAATCGTCCTAAATTCGACAAATTATGCTTGTTGGCGAACCCCCTCAACCGCGGAATTTGACTTTTCGATTCAAATTTCGGTCAACTTCCAACTGCTCGAGAGCCTAGTTAGTAAAGACACGTCGCGTCGTTAACTTTTGTCTTCTTGTTCCATTCAAGAAGATCCCCTCCCTTTTTACTTGCGACTTATAGGTACTATAAGGCAAGTTATGCATTCGTAAAAAAAATCGAACTCGAGATTTTGATCAAAGTTGACATTACGATGATAGCGAAGACCAAAAAAGTGGGTCTCGCAATTCTGTCTGTCTGTCGGTTCAACTACAGCCGAAACGGCTCGGCCGATTTTCTTCAAACTTGGTAGATATGGGTTTTAATTTCCCCCCCCCCCCCCGGACGTTTTTTTCTGTTTTTTTTAAGACCAAAAATAAAGGTACCTGCCATACGATTTTTTTCGAAATTTTATAAATATTTTTTTTTCTCAAAAACTGTCCCACAGAATTTTTAAAAAAAAAATTGAAAAATTTCATTTGGTTAAAACTAGCTAATGGTTGAAAAAAATTTTACAAAAAATTGTTATTTTTGGTGGCCCCCCTGGGTCCATTTTTTTTGTTTTTGATTTTCTCGAAAACGGTACAACCGATTTAAATAATTTTTTTATGCCAAAGCTCCTTCAAAGTAAATATTATTACATATTCAAATTTTCAATTTTTAATTTTTTGGATTTAAAAAAAAAAATTTTTAATTTTTTTTTGGAAACTCAATATTTCGGAAACCTTATGCTCGATTTTTTTTAAACTTGACAAATAAAAGGTTTTTAACATAATCTACAAGATTTGAGAAAAAAAAATTTAGTTTTATCTTAAACTAACGGTACCTTCCATACAAATTTAAAAAAATGGTTTTCGAAAATCGTATTTTTCTCGAAAACGGTTCCGAGAATTTTGCTAAATTTTTTTTTTCTTTTGATTAATCTTTACGATCTATAATTTAATAAAAAAAAAATTTAATTTAGTTATTACTGACTGTACCTACCATAGAACGATTTTTTCGAATTTTGAATTTCTCATTATCGCCATAACGGATTTTAATGAAATTTTTAATAAAGAAGCTCCTAAAAAGTTTAAAAAACATTGCATTTAAAAACTTAAGAAAAAATATTTTTTTCAATTTTTAGAAAAAAAAGTCATTTTTTTTTTTGAAAAATTCGATATCTCAAGAACGGCTTAGAATTGTTTTTGGAAATTAGACTTTTATTCGTACAATAATAAAAACTTAAGGTTGGCGTACCAAAATTTTTTCTTAAAAATATTTTAAAAATTTTGTACATAAAAGCTTATTTTTTTAAGGAACCACTACAACGACTTATAATTTTTGTTCCTGCATAAATTCATATTTGCATAGCATTCTGTTCTTATCTCTTACTACTAAAAAAATTCATTTTATCCTTATGAACAGTTTTCTCTAATAACATTCGTTTTTAAAATTCCTAGGAGCAAGTTCGTGCGACCCAGTCGTGCATTTAATTTCTTAGTGCTCACATATCACACTGTGTGTCTGGCATATTAAGGGTAGATACAAAAAAACATTTGAGTGTGTGCTACTTATAAACAAAAAAAAAGTTATGGGCTGCGAAAGACCGAGTTCTTGTGCGTGGCGCGGAACTGACTGCCTCGGAGTTTCCTGCACACGGACAACGGCAATATTTTTAGCAAATCTTACGTTTAGTTGAACCGTCTGATTCGAATTGATCCACCACGTTGTAAATAGTTTTCTCAGAAGGTCGATTATGGGGAACGTAAGATTGGCTAAGTACGCGAAATGTTGCTCGAACAGAAGACCCACTTTCATAAAATAATCTAACCATTTGCACAAATTGTTGAACGATTTTACTCTCCAGTTGAATTGCGGACTAACTTTAAATAAATTAATGACAGTTAATTTGACAGATAACTTCAACAATATCACCACAATCATCTGTCAAAGTTCGGAAATCCTAATTGGAAAACCTTTCAAACACGTGGGGTCTTATACTTTTAGAAGTTTTCTAGAAGATTACCATTTTCAAAACGAAAGACTGAACTTATTCATGTGTAGAGCCACTGGAGAGAAATAATTTTGAAAAATTACCTGCAAACCAATTTGCAGTTTTTATTCTTGCACAAGCACACACAAATGTTCTAATTTTCCAAAAGATCTGAAATATCAACTTTTATGATACATTTTGAATTATGTGCATCTTCCATGGTCAAAGAAAAAACTTATAACGATTCATTTTGAATAAGTCATTATTTTAAATTTATGATTTTGCAAGATACTGTTGTATACAGAAACTAAGCTAAGTTAACAAGAGGTTACAAGTTGAACTGAATATTAGAACTTTTAAATTTCGTTACAAGTTTTTATAAAGCATTGATTGCGTCAAGTGACACATAACACTAGCATAGTACAGCGTAAGCCTGGGCCATTGGTCAGAAGCATGCTCTTTAGTCATCTTGGAAAAGTAATAATAGGAGTAAGTAGGTAATAGAAGTGTTAAGCTTGTATAAAGAAAGGCGACAGATTGTCCTTGTCCGACGCCATGTGTAACAGTTGTTCCATATTATACAAACAAAAAAGTGACATGAGCGCCATATAACACAAGACTGACAAATAGCCATGACCCGTCAATAACACCAACAACATTGCAAACGTTATTGTCCATAAGCGGCTAAGAGCCCAACTTTAAATAAGTGTCTTGTAAATGCTTGTAAAAGTTCCCTAAAATCTGGGCCAATATTTTGAAATGAAAAAGTGGATTGGAGTCAACTATAAAGCGAGCTTCTAGCCGAAAGAGCTGCGCATTTTAACAGTGATCGAATACCACCAGTACAAGTAGGTGAGCTACTCGTAGGTTGAATAAGAGGAGGCCTATAAAATTTCACTTTTCGTAAGATCCTGGTTTTGAACAGATCATAAATAAAATGTTTCTAGAAAACCGAAAAATCATTTAGCGAATTTTGAAATCGAGTTTGAGTTGCGTTTGAGAAATAATTTGAATATAGTTTCCGGAAAAGAGGGAAATTCAGTACAATCGTTTGATTTGTATTGATACTTTTTTATATTTCATTGACCGAACGCAGATTAGAAGGTCGATCCATAAAATTTCTTATAAAACAAACCCACCAATTGCTGTACGAGTCGATCTGACAGATCACCATTTTCTTCTTCCACACTCATTTAAATCCAAATCCTGTCGCATTTTTTTTTATTAAATTGTTTTTTTTTTTTTTTTGGATTCGAATAACCAAAGTCGGGATTTATAGTTTAATAAACAGAAAAACCGTTTAACTTAAAACTTGTGTTCTAATATCGCGAAATAAAACGGCAATAACGGCTTATCAGACCGATTCTAAATGAGCGTGCACATTATTTTAATTTTTGTTAATTAATATTGCTGATTATTTAAGTTTAATAAGTGCTAACGTGATGATGAATAGCGCCAATCAACATTTGTGATGTTAACAATCAAACAGAGGCTAAAAAAATGAACATGAAACCGAGCAAAAGGGCGGAAAACTATAATTCCTAAAATATTTAAGATAATTCAATGCAGTAAAATTAAATGGAAAATTTGTAAGAAGTCCTTTTATTTTCGTCCTTTAGTGAAATGTTTTTTTTTTGTAGGCAGGTTTGTTTGTTAAAAATATATTTAGCGCGTTTTGAAAATAAGTTTCTTAAATTTTGATTCTCAAATGTCTGTAAAATTAAATAAGAAGAGAACATTTAAGTAAGGAAAAGTTCTTTTTATTGGAATTCATTAAAACTTATTTAACAATGATAACAAAGAATACGATAGGTAAACTAAAGATCCTTTTATAAGGGTCAACAATTTTAGCTCCCAAAATTACTTAGCTCCTTTTGAAAAACAATCCTATCTATTTGATTTCATTTAGAGCAAAATAGAGCTGTTTTGAAAATTACAAGCATTGTATGAAAAATAGAACCCATTTGTTTGTTAAAAAATAACAAATAGCCTCGTTTTTATCCTTAACTCAACATTAAAATAGTAATAACTTCTAAACTAGCCCGTTTTGAAATACAATTTTTCCACCATTCTATAGCTCTCTTTCATACGCAAATTTTGGTATACCACACTCTATATTTTGAAAAAAGTGCTTTTAGCACCGTTTTGATTGTTAACGTCACATTTGTTGACCCAACTCAAATCCAACCCGATTTAAATTTGTGGACTGAACAATAATTTTCTAGTCTGGGCGTGTTTATCATTCCAGTAGTCAGCTGTCAGATTTGTACTGTCTGTGGTAAGTGGATTATTTTTACTTGTGGAATGTATTTTAGCTTTTTGTTTTTTAGGGTTGATATTTTTATTTATTCTCAAAAGTATTGAAAACTTACACGTCAATATTGATACGTATACACTAACTTGTATGTGGACAGTTTAAAATGTTGATACATTTTTTCCCAATATAAAAATTTGTTCACATCCAATCTCTAGCGTAGAAATCATACTCTGTCATATCCGTAACGTTAACCTATCGTATCCGTAAACATTTCGAACTTTTTGGTAGTTTATCATAGTTTTGCTTTCTATTTCTAAACTGATGCTGAAAATCAACTATAGCCGTGTTTTATGGAAAATTGATAGCCACTCAGTAAAGAAAATCGGAAAAAAACGATTATAGTCACTTTTATATTCACACTCTTTTAATCTAAAAGTCTGACACGAATTTTAGAGTAATTTGAAATTTATTTTGACGTATTTAGAATATTTCTTTCCATATTCTTGCCAGCAACTAAATTACAATTTTAATGAGCAAAAAAATCGATTTTTCGCTAAAAAAAAATTCAGATTTTGTAGATGTTTTTTAATCCATCGAGATCTCAGCCATCCTCCAATGGAATTTGACAGTTTATGGCTTGGTGGATGGATAATATACTATATTTTGATCTACTTAGAGTATTTCTTTCTAGATGCTTTCCAAAAGCCCTAAATTTTTTGGAAGTTTTTCAATCAATTGACATTTGAGATTTTTGTACGTGTTTTACAAAATAGACATGAAGCTTTATTTCCAAATGTCAGAACACATCCCAGTACCAAGCAAATGTTTTTATGCACTCGATTTAAGCGCCATCTACATCTCAATATATCAACAATTTTTATTCATTCTATATTCACTCTGATTGCTGACCAAATTATATTCACTCTTGATGTTTTTATTGTTTTGCATGTGAAATTTTGCTAACTTGGCTATTCGCTCTTTTAAAAAACACGGCTTATATCAGAAAACAAATAACTTGAAAGACCATGAATGTCACATCCGTAACAATTCAACAATCCAAATACGAAATACATACTACCGTTCTACGGGTTCAGATTTGTCCAATAGATACGGATAGATTTTGACAGTTCATGGCGGCCATGTTTTTTTCTGTTTAAATTACCTTTGACATTGATTTTAAAAAGAGAAATCTCCATTGCTAGTTCTGGGTTGATTGGGTTCTGGAGTGGATGGAAACGGTACAACAAAATTATTTTACTCGGATTTTCATGAGAAATAATTTTAATTAATTTAAATCGAAAACTGTTCCACTTTTTAAGTGCCATTGGATTCTCACCGAGAAAGAGCAAATGGGTCATCTTTACTGCTCACCCAACCCCGTTGCTGTTAGGGTATGTTCAGTTCTCAGGCATGCGACTATGTCCTATGTGTCCTACTATGTGCCTCACTTAAAATTATAATAAACTCTCAATCCATGAATTGACTATATATTTTGAAAAGTAAAATAGATTCTCACTTATACAGTGGGATAAATTCCCAAGTGAAACAGATGCCCGTGGAATTATTTCCCTGCACTTTGAAAACAGACCCTCATTTTAGAGAAGATAAATGGGGACGTCAGCAAGCGAAACTCCTGTACTTGGCAGAATGTGAATCCGCACGAGGTCCATCCAGCTGCAATGAATCTACAGAAAGCCACTGTTTAGTTACGGTTTGTTGGCCAAGGGGAAGGCGCGCCTTATAATTGGTCCGTTCTTCTTCTAAAACGACGATGGTTTTTCCAATTTTTTTTTAAGTCCAAATTTGATTATATACGGATGTGCACGAAATACCCAATCTGCCAAACAGCTGATGCCAAAATGAACATTGCGCACGACCGATTTGAGACATGGATGTTGGTTATGTCTCGCAGAACCGACTTGGGCAGGTCACTGAGGTAGTACAATTTGATCACGTTAAAATTTTTCTTTGTGCTAGTCCTTAAATCATAGGTCTATGTCAATATAGGTATACATATGTGAAAATCAACATTATACATAATAAATTTAGCAACTTGATCGATTTTCTTCAAACTTGATACTTAAGGTAATTCCCTAGAGGAGATATTTTTCTAGCCCGCTATATAACTTTTAAATTAACGGCTGCACTAATTTCGATCAAAATTTGTATCCACGACATTAGTAAAAGTAATACAGGAAAATTATAACAGGAATGACTTGTAAATGCTATATTTACTGAAACGACTTTTAAGAAAAAAACTGCATGTTATAAATCACCACTTAAAAGAGGCTTCATCCTAGATACACGAAAATCTTTTCATTATTAAAAATAAATATCCTCCCCAAAAGATGGTATAGGCTCAAATATGGCGCAAGCAATTAAATATTTGCTTATAACACACCCATTCTGAAATTGTTCATTTGTTCACTGATTTTCTTTACATTGTTTCTGATCCCTTATTTTATTTACATTCACTTAGGTGACACATACTCCAAAAATAACTGCCGTGTCTCCTTCAAAAAAAAAAGGCAACTCAATTTGTCATTTAAAACTTGTTACGCTTGACTTGAATTGTAAACCTTTTATCCATTGGCAACCGTCTTTTAAGAAGTTGTGAATGTTTCTTGTATTTGGCTTTGTGTAAAATAATACCGACACATCGTCTTACACATATACACATACATATGTAACACATCCTCCCAAAAACAATGACAAAAAAAAACAACCAACCTTCAGAAGATGCAAATCTATTTTTCAATTTAACAAACCAACCCCATGAGTGAAAAATAATTATGCGGAATTGTCAACGTTACAGTAGTCTCAGAAGTGGGATGGGATGGGAGTTGTGGTGATGGCTTTCTTTTAGCGATAAATAAATCTTAGTCTTTCACTTGAGAAAAAGTTAAATAAATTAAAACCGTGTGTATGGGCTGGCTTTATTCAGGTTATTGTGCAGACTTCATTGTTTGGCAAAGTTACCGTTGACGAAGCATGGTCCTATATATTCAGCCAGCCATTAAGGTGCAGCATTTGATTGGGATCGTTAAGGGCGGTCGGGGTTTTATTTTAAATACTTTGGTTGAAGTAATTTCTTGCTTGTCATCTCCCATACGTATTTAACACGCTCGCTTCCTAGCAAAAGGATATTTTTTTTAATTTCATCCTTCGGAGTAGGTATCCCCATTTAACATGCAACAGAATGTTTTTTTTTTTACCCAACTTATAACTAGGGAGGGGCAACTCTCTGATATGGGGGTTTGGTTTTAGTGAATGGCAAAGGTGCGTGAAGCCATATCGTACCTACGATGTTAATTAAAATTTTCAAATCGATAAATCTAATTAACTGGCACGGAAATAACTCTTTGTTGTTTGTTGGTGCGACACTATACCATCACCATACTACACCTCAGCACACATTCCTACCCCTACCTACCATCACATAACATGACGTGTCGGATGGGACAATTTGCGCGCAGATTTGTTGTTCCCGGCATAAGTCTATAACTCCGGAGGGTGCTTATTATAACAATCAAAACAGGAAGGCAGTTGTATACGCGTAGTTTAAAAACACCAGATAAGTGTTGTTGTGATGAGAAACGGGTGCGCATTAAATACGGGGAAATTGTATGATGTGCTTCCGCTTGTTAAAAGGTGAAAACCATGTTTTCAATTGACAGTTGTGTTCATGATATCGTTCCAGTTTTCCTACTAGCAAGGACTAGCTTTATTCATGTTTCAGGATAATGTAGATTGGAAATTAAAAACAAAAAAGATATATAAACATAAATAGGTCCTTGTAGGTGTGTGCATATGTAGATACTCTTCTGATATAAGTTCAAATTAATTGAAAATGGACAATATGTATATAGATATAGATATCATCTCATCAACTAGATCAAGTACTGAATATTGCTTTTATACTCGTAAGTTTCAAAACGGTTATACAAAATTAAATTCTGGAAATGATCATTGGAAAAAAATTAAAACCATTGATAAGGCTCCTTTCAAAGTGGAAGATTTTTAATGGCGAAATTCTTCTCGGAATCGACCTCTTAAATTAAACTTCTTTCTTTAGCGAATATTTAAGAACTGTTGTTGAAGTTATTTATGTTTGGTTATGTTTGGCTCAAGGGTAAACTAATGGGTATTTCCTGTAGCGCGAGTATTACCGTTGAATTGTTTAAAGGGATGAATTAACCGTTTTTATAACTATACAGTTAAATATTTAATTTAAACAAAAATAAAACAATTTTTTGATAACAATTGAATTATCAAGAAGAATTTTAAATTCGAAAAATTATTTAAAAGTTTTTATATGTAATTTTATTTAAAGTTACATATTAAATATTTAATCAAAATCGGTTAGACAAGACAAACTAAAATACACGACTGGATGGCACAATTTCTTACCCTAAGGCTGAAAACACACCGGATAAAGCAAAACATTTTTTATTCGATAGTCAAAAAAACATTTTTTATTTGAACACACACCAAGCGAAACAGAATAAAACAAAACAAAACGTTTTGTTTTTTTGTTTCGTTTGGTGTGCGTTGAAATGAAACAAAATACGAACTGAAAGATTATTTTATAACTCTACGGCAAGTAAACACAAATAACAATTTTGTGTTTACAAAACAGACATTATGTGTTTATTTATAAGAAAAGAGAAAAGCTGTTCATCTTGCTAATCTTCAAATGTCATAGTAGGAAATAGCAATCCACAGCTTATCAATAGTAAGTTTATTGGCATGTTCCTTATCTTTATAATTGAAGGGTTGTAAGTCTAAAGGGTCTAAGTGCCAAAAAATCAAAAATCAATATTTTTATCAAAATACAATCTAAGGGCCAAGCCTTATAATATCAAAATGGATTCAAGTGCCTATTTCTTTTAAAACTGTACACACACACAAATAAAGTTGTGGTATAGCATAAGTGCCAAAGGGCTTTTGCTTATGTTTTTCTCGTTTATCTCTAAATTATAAAAATGGCACTTAGACCCTTTAGACTTACAACCCTTCAATTATAGATAGAGCTTCTTGCCTTAATTAAAAAAAATTAACTTCTCTCCATCTACATTTTTCATATTTATTTAAAATTTGCACACAGAGTAAACGTAGAAGCAAATAAATCTGTAAAGTGCAACGAAAGAAGAAAATAAAAGGAACGGAATCCAAATTTCGTTTTGCAAAAAACAATAGGTCAGCTATCGGCAACGAAACATGTTTTTCTGTTTTGCTTTTGTTTTTATGTTTTGTTTCATTTGGTGTGCGTTGCGCCATAAGAAAGTATGCAATTATCGTCAACGACCCTTGTTCGAAACAGTTTTGTTGCATTCGGTGTGTGTTGCTCGTATACAATAGCATGTATTTTCGACAACCACCATCGAAACACTTCAAACAAAAAACATGTGTTTTGTTTCGTTTTCTTTGGTGTGTTCACTCTCATAAGAAATAATGTTCTCTTGTTTCACGAAACAAAAAAACACGTTTTGCTTTATCCGGTGTGTTTTCAGCCTTACGGAAAAATGTTTTGGAATTTAAAAATTGCTTAAAAATATAAAAAAACATGGATTTAATTAGAAATAAATATTAATACCTATGCATAAGATTGCCATCAGAATTCTAAAAATGTATGAATTTATGAAAACAAAGCTAAGAAATCGTTTTATTATTAAATTAAGAAATTTCCTTGAAATTTCCTTGAAAAAAATTTGGGATGCCAATTTTAAGTATTAAGTAATATACATACATATGTACATAGATTTTAGGAAATAATTTAAAAAAAATGGAAGTCTTTCAAACATCCAAAAACAATTTTTTCGAATATTTTTGTATAATAGATATTTTGAATTTAAATGAAATTTTGGTCAGAATCGTTAAAACCGGTAATGAGGAAGTCGAAAATCAGAAAAATGGTTCTATGACAGGTACCGTTAGTTAGATTTTTTTTTTTAATTTTGTACCGAGTTTGAAGAAAATAGCTCCAATGGTTTAGGCTGTGGGTCGAGGTATAGACGCCTTATCGTACACGATATTTTTTGTTTCATTACCTGATGCGTAAATAAATAAAGCTGTCGGTTTTCCGACGCGAGAGTAGGCAACATACAACTGTCCATAAGAGAAGCATGGGTTTTCCAGATTGACGCCGCAAACACTCAGCGACTGACTCTGTGATAGTCATAGTGAAAGCAAGCCGCATTGTAAATTGCAGTCGTTTAAATTCAAACGGTACGTCCTTCCCCTTATATTTTACCTTCAGAATGGTTGCTCCGATCACATTGTTGAGTAATTTTTTCAGTACCGTGTGCCGTTACATAGTCGCGGTTGGTTGATATTTTGTAACATTATGACCACCATTTTTCCTACTTTTAATTGAAAATTATGGGAAGGTAGGGTAAGCTGGGGTGCATTTGACACCGGAGCACATTTGCCTTTGCGTTTTTCGGTATGACCGTGCTTTTAAAAAAGAAAAGTTCGGATGAAGGAAGAAGCTTAGTTTGATTTATAGAAACGTTATGAAATTTGGCAGTCTTTCTTTAACTCTTCGTGGAGTACCACGTGTTTTCGTGTTTTCTGGGTCTCTGATCTAATTTTTGACCACCGGTAAGTAAGCGATTTGTGAACCTAATAAAATAAATTTTTCTATAGTGAATCAATGTTATGAAAGTACTATGCTTAAAGTTCAATAAATTAAAGCCAGTTTTGTGAAAATATAATATTAGATATTAAAAAAAATGAAATAATTTAAGTTTTTTATTCTTGTTGTTTTTTTTTAGAAAGTGAATTTATTGATTTATTTTTTTCGTTATATTATTTAATAAATTGTTCAAAAACAAAAATTTACTTTTTTACTATTCAAACAACAGACGTGCTGGATCCGTTGATACTTTTAGAAATTTAATGCACACGATGTGGGGTTTAATCCACCATTGTTAAATATACCCCTTTTAAAGTCAAAGGTGCCCCACTACCGGGGCACTTTTGACAAAATGACTTTTTTTAGAAAATATTTTTCTTTAAAATGTGGAAATGTTTTATAACAAAAAAATATATGTTAGTATAATCTTGAATAATCAATAAATCAAATACAAAACAAAACAATGGAAATACAGACTTTTAAAAACTAAGTGTCAAATGTACCCCCTTCTCCCCTAATACTGGCAAATCCAGTGAGTTCAAAAATTCTGGTGGATAATTGACGACATCATCTTGGTTAGTTGCGCAATCAACTGATTTGTTTGTCCTTAATTCACCGGAAATTTCGTTTTGGATTTTGGAATTTATTTCATTTACATCCGGGTTTTTGGCAGCTAATATAGCTCGTTCAATCAACCAACAATTATCTCTGTAATTTTGAGCTACGTTTGGGAACACCTTTTCTATAAGCTCAGTTTTTGATTCTGTAAAGTGACAGAGATTGACAGGAAATGTAATGAAGACTGTCATAACATCTACAGCGATTTTACCATTACCAATGCCAATTAGTTGTTTTGAAAATATTTCTCCAGATCGATCATTTTACAATTCGACACTCATATTCTTGCTCAAATTTAGTAGATATCTTAATTTTATTCCACAAAATGGAGGACTTCAAACATGCATTCAGTTCATCCGCTGGTGTAGACCGTGGAATAACTGCTAATGTTTGACGAAAATCTCCTGCTAACAAAATCATCGCTCCACCGAATCGGTTTTAATTGCTTTGCAGATCTTTCAGAGTTCTGTCCAATGCCTCCAAAGGTCCAAAGATTTGTTATGTGCCATCGTGCATTCATCTCATACTATCAACTTGGATTGCTGCAAAGCCTTTGCCATTGCAGAGTTCTTCGAAATGTTGCAAGTCGGAGTTTCGTTGCTTTGAATATTCAATGGTACTTTTAGCTTTGAATGGGCTGTTCGACCGCCTTCCAACAATGTAATTGCAATACGAGAGGAAGCAAGTGCGAATGCAATTACATTCTGTAAGCGAATTATTGCTAATATTAATAACATTAAAAATGCCTTTCCTGTACCACCAAGAGCATCCAAAAAGTAAAATCCTCCAGTTCCATCATTTAAAACTTTCATAAGTGTATCATAAGTGTTGTTGGTTCAACAATGGAACATAATATTCGAACCGATTCCCTTAAAGCATTGATATCGAACAGTTTTTCACGATACAACTCTTGATTAAAAGCGTCGTGCATTGGGCGATTAGGCGCGACCATTCCTAATTGAGATAATAATTTGTTCGACATCATCAAGCACATGTCTTCAATTGATATCAACGCAACGCCTCGTTGTAAATTTCTTCAGTGAATTGTAAATGCCGATTTCCTGTTCTATTGCGCATTTGATGCAAGATATCGTCACACATATGTATCGTCTTTGTATTTGATCTATAAATCAATTATCTTTGACGGAAAACATGCTGATATAATTCTAGAAAACAATGTTCGTATTTGTTGAGCTTTTGAAGAAATTACAGCATCATTTAAAGTTTGATCCCAACGAGCATCATTTTCTAACAGTTGCAAACGCTGACAGGTGTTCTGTAAGAGCCACATAATTCACCATTAACAGTTCGTAATTGTTGGAATGATGTTGGACCTCGAACAATGACTAAGAGTAATCTACATAAATAAAAATGAATCGCCAAATGTGTTGCTAAGCGTAAAACTCGAGAACGGCTAGAGCCCTTGTAATTTTTACGTTTTTTCTCTCCATAAGAACCTTTCTTGTGCCTTAACAAAAGCGTTACAAAAATTAGCCCAATTGGTCGAGCCGTTCTTGAGTTTTACGCTTAGCAACACATTTAACATTTTCAAAAAAAATGTTTGAATTTGAAAAAAAAATCAATTTTTTGAAAACCCCTTGCTTGATTTTTTTTAAACTTGACAATTAAAAGTTTTTTACTACAATCAACAAGATATGAGAGAAAAAAATATTTAATCTAAAAATAACGGTACCCACCATACAAATGTTAAGAAATGGTTTTCGAAAATCGTATTTTTCTCGAAAACGGCCCATTGAATTTCGATAGCTTTTTTTCCTTTCCATTAATTTTTACGATCTATAGTTCAATAAAGACAAATTTAAAATAAGATATTACCGACTGTACCCACCATAGAAATTGATGAAATTTTTTATAGTGAAGCATCTAAAAAGTTTGAAAAACATTAAAAAAATTAAATTTTTATTTAAAAATTCTATATCACAAAAACGAGTTTATACTATTTTTCGAAATTTAATTTGTATTCATACAATAATAAAGACTTTAAATTGGCGTACCAAAATATTTTCTAAAAAAGGTTTTACATATGAAAGCTTTTATTTTTTAAAGTAGTACCATGTGGCAAAAATGTTTTTTCAGGGGTACTGCCTCTTGCGAGGAGTCGACAACTCCGCTAAGAGTATATATCTGGTCATGAAAAGTGCTGGTCATTAGCCCTTCGAAATCGGCAGAAAATTGTAGCTCCCCTCCATTCCTGGTAATACGAACACATGAATGGTTGAGGTTAGTAAGTCCCTTGGTGCTGGTTCTCTTCGAGCTGTTCCACCACCAAATTCGTATGCAATATGAAAAACTTTAAATAATCATTAAATACTATCTATGACCGACCAATTGCTGATCTTTTGTTACCTTTCAGATGGTTTTCTAATGATTTGAATATCCCAAAAATGAGATGCTAGCCACCTATGCCTTAAAAAAAAAACACAACCATAAAATTTATTTAAAATATCCCATTTCTAAGACTTATTTCCATTTTATAACCAATTATACTCTGTCCAACAAAAATTGTCAGTACAGGCCTTATGGGAGAGCTTTTTCTAAAGCCGTGGCGCCTGATGCACCCTCACTACAATGCGTTAGGAAAAATGAATTGTTGTTGTAATTCTTTGCAAAAAGTTGTACACCCCAACACGACCGTCGTATCCCACTGCTGATGAGATACTATACTCTGTCCAACAAAAATTGTCAGTACAGGGAAGATAGGACATTTGTCTCTCATTCTGGTTTTTTTTTTTTTTTTTTTTATAATCTACCCGCGCTCAAGGGATTATGATTACCCTTTAAATGTTTCAACACAGCGCGGGCGTGAAGTTACGGAAGAGAAAGAAGGATAGGAAAGATGTGTGGCACGATGTTCTGAGACTGAAGGTTGTTGTCTCAGATATTTTATCTCCAGGGATGGCGGCTGAACTGAAGCGGAGAATGCCGTGTCTTATTTCTATGTCGCTTATAATTCACATTATTTTATTCGTGTTCATCCTTGTTGGGCATACTAGTTTAACTCAATTACATGTTGTTAGTGTTATGCCTGAACAACATGCAATGAGTAAACCAGCAACTCATTGATGACAATTTTAGAAGGTTTTTAATGGAATTAAAACGACATAGACGACGGCAGGGATCGAACCTGTGATCATGAGGTTCACAGGCGAGCACACATTTTTTTTTTTTTTTTTTTTTTAAATTGATTTTTATTTTTCTTCAATCTTAAAACTATCTTAAAGCTAGACAAAAAATTCATAAAAACTAGCCTAATTATCCAATAACTTAAAACTAACTTACTGGCCCTATGCGGGCGCTCTAAGCTAAACGATATCTTAAATGTAATGCCTTTCGGCCTAAAAAACTATTTTTAATTCAAAAAAACTATATCTATTTTTTTTTTTTTGTTTTCTCGAGAAAATTTAAAAAACTCGGATTCTTTATCTTTTTATATTTTTTATATAAAACTTAAAACTAAAGTAAAACTAATTAAAAACTACCGAAACCAACTTAAACTACTTAAAATAAACTAAAACTAAACTAAAACTACTTAAAAACTAGAACAGCCACAGCAGCAGAGATTTTTTTTTTTTTTTTTTTTTTTTTTTTTTTGAAAATACATTGGAAGAATGTACTCTAATTTTTATTTTTTTTTTTTTGTGTGCCACCCTGACTGTCCCTACCTAAGAATACCCTTAAAACTATGTAAGTCGGCCAAGACAACTTGTCAACTATCTCTATCAATATTGGACAACCACCAAAACTGGTTCTCCTGTCTTACCCTGTCTTTCAGGTCCCGATCGGACACAGTCCTACTGAACCGAAGTCGCTCAGCTCCGTCTTGTGCGAGGACGTCTCGACTATAAAGGAGCCGCCTATCCACAGTACTACGGCCGACGTGGTAGATTAGCGGAACCGCCTCTCTATCCTGGATCAACCCTATACTATCTAAATAGAGGAATGCATTAGGTGCAATATGGCCACTTAAACGCACACTCTCAAAGTATTCTGTGTTGGGGTAGTAAGCCCCAAAGATTAAGCTATTTGCTGAGGTCATCGCTCTCGCAATGTGACTCCGAATCAGCTTTATCAAAAAATTATCTATTCTGTTAATGTTGGCTCCGTTGTATAGAGTCCTGTTGGAATAGTAATGTTTGTACTCCGATTCTGGTGTTCTGTGTAATCCAAGACAACGTCTAAGACACTGCCTCTCAAACACCCGAATCTTTTCCATTTGAGATGGGGCAATGTTGAACCACACCGGGCAACCATAGGCAATCATCGGCCGGATGAGGGCCATGTAGCAAATCACCTTCACCCTGGTGTCAAGCCGGCTGCTGTAAAACAACCGTTTCGTCAGGGCAAAGGCTCCCTTAGCCCTGTTCAGAGCAGCATTTATATGTCTGTCGAAATACAAATACTGATCCAACCAGATGCCAAGGTACTTTACCACACTTCTGCTCGCCAGTGGTTGCCGGTGCGGCCCTACGATCATCAGCTTACGCCAGTTCTTTCTAGTATCCCTAGGGGCTCTAGCCAACGGAGTCCTAAACAGAATCGTTTCACATTTCTGAAAGTTGATTTTCAACTTCCAGTCATCACAATATCGCTGAATCTTGTCGAAGTCACGCTGTAAGAGAATTCTGATAACCTCAACTTTTGGAGCTGTTCTGTACGCTATTAGGTCATCGGCATACGCAATTGCCTGAGTTAGACTACTTATCAGATCGCTGGTGTAAATGCTGAATAGAATCGGCGAGTTCACCGCTCCCTGCTGAAGACCATTTTTTATATCGAAGATTGCGGTAGAAGTTACATTGCCACTTTTGACAACGAACTTTCTACCATTGAGCATGTCATAAAGTATATATAATAGTGGTTTACTTATGCCGAGTCTAGTCAATTTTAGATAGAGACCCTCTAACCATACGGTGTCGAAAGCCTTCTCCAAATCAACCAGACAAGCACCTGTACATTGATTTTTAGTTTTGTTCCATTGGATATCAGAAACGAGTTTAGACGCGGCATGAATGGTGTCATGTCCCGCCTTAAACCCGAACTGATTATCCGGTATGATATTGTTGTCCTCCGCCCACTTGGACAGAGCTCTATTTATGACTTTCTCGAATACCTTGCTGATACTCGGTAGAAGACTTATCGACCGGAGATTCGCCGGATTGGAGTTGTCCTTTCCCTTTTTCGGGAGAGGATGAACCACAGCTGTCTTCCACCGCCCTGGATAATATGCATTATTCAGTGCGTTGTTAAACAGTGTGGCATAAATGTCAATTGCTTCCTTAGGTAGATGTCGAAGTACAATATTGGATATACCATCGACTCCTGTTGACTTTTTCTTCTTTAATGAATCGAAGATGAGCTGGAGCTCCATCCTCGTAACTAACAGGGAACTACTCCCCTCTTGCACGGCGATGATGGCATTCGCCAAGTTTTCTTCATTGAACCGGATGAAACCTAGATTCTCTGATCGCCATTGCGTCATTTCATTACGAAGATAGAAGTGATGGAGTAGAGCTCTGTTTTCCAGGTCGTGGTTGGGGTGGATGCTTGCATTCACCTTATACACTTGCTGAAAAGCAGCCCCCACAGCCTCCACTTTCTCCAGCGGATCCTCGACAATAAAGAGGTCATCGTCCAAGACCGCGTCATCTGGATCTATCCCTGCTGTCAGAAGTACGTTTCTGTTTTCTGTCGTTCTCTGGAGCTTAAGACATGGAAGTTCGTTTTGATCATTCCGTCTAAATATCTTGTTAATTTGTGGAAACATACTCGGGTCGCTAGAGTTAACGGCCCGAATTTTATTGTTCCAATTTTTTGATTGACGACTTCAGTGTCCTAATCTCCAGATCGCGTGAGTCAGTAAACCGTCGGTACAAGCGTTTAAGTCTTGTCAGTAGTCCACTTTTTTGTCTGTGTAGTGCATCAATTGTCGCGTTACGGTACATGTCGGTTACGTTACGTTCTCTGTATTTTGGTATAGTTCTGTTAATAGTTCGTAGGATTGTTTCGTCCATTTGTTCTAAGTATTGGTCAATTTCGTTGTTTGTTAAATTCCTGTTATTTGGTGGGGATATATTATTGGCACGAATTTCGCTTGCTAAGGCGTTGGTAAAGCGTGGCCAGCGCATCTTACTGTAATTGTAAGAATGCGCAGGTACATACTCTTCCAACTCTACGAGCTCGTTCGGCAACTGTATTACTGCGGCAAAACCACAGTGGTCGCTGTCATAGTCTATCGTTTGTAAACAGTTTCTTGTCCGTTGACCCACAGTGTTAGTAATTGTCAGTCTAGAGTCCTTTAGTAATAGATCCAGATAGGCACCGCTCCTTGGAAACGATGGTCTATCAGTCGCTAGAAGATCGATCATATATTCAATACTGTATTGACCCATCCAATTAAATAGATGGTTACCTCTCGGATTTTGTACTTGATTTCCCCAATCTATATGTTTGGCATTTAAATCACCGGCCATGAGATAGTAATTATCTTCCGAGCTCAGTTGTAGTACTTGAAAAAGTTTTTCGAGCTCTGTCAAAAAGTCAGTTGGCTGAGGTGATTCCGGAGCGTAAGCCGCGATCGCATACATTCGCTTCCCCTGTTGGAGAGGAATGCATACAATGCACGCCTCAAGCAGCCGAAATCTGCGTACTTCACTACTATATATAACTTTATATTTTATGCCTTTTCGTACAAAGATTGCGACGCCTCCCCCTAAAGTGGAGTTGGGCCGATCTCTTCGTACGATATTGTAATTGTTATGTGTCAATTTATGTTTCTGACTTAGTTTAGTTTCACTAGCCATAAACACATCAGGACTTTGATCTTTCAACAATTGGAATAGGTTTGCTCTGCGTTCAATCCTAATCAGTGAATTTACATTCACAGCTAGGATCCTTAAGGGCCTCTCCGGCAGCGCGCCCTTAACCTAAAAATTGCGTAAAGCTCGGCAAAACAGAGTAGATATGGTCCACTCTCTTCGCCTGCTCCGTTATCTGATTTTGAAGACCTGCTATCTGACCAGAAATGGCCAGCAACATGCTTCTTATTTCGGCCTGTGCGTCCGGAGCCTTAGGCACGAGGGCCTGTGGGGCTGCCTTTGGCGCAGGCTGAGGCGAGCACACATCCATCGCGCCACGGCCACCCCTTGCATTGCCATGCATAAGTGTGTCGCCTTTTAAAGCTCTCACAGGGATTCCGTAGTTTAAATTATAAATCGCCGCAAATGAAAGTAAAAACCGCGTAGGGCTACCGTCTGTCGATTCAAAACGACTGAAAACAATATTCAATTTACCTTTTCCCACAACGCCAAGCGGTAATATAATAGGCGCGTTTTTTTTAAGTTGAAAAGCAATACGACAAAAGCTTCAAATCCCAAAAGCTCCTTAATAAAAACCACTGAAAAAGCTCCTTGCTTGCAATTGAGAATGATAATGGTAACTCTATTTTGATGTAGATAAAGAGCGTACGATCGTATTGAGTGACACTTGACACTCTTGTCTTGATCTTGACAGTATCTCATCAGCAGTGGGATACGACGGTCGTGTTGGGGTGTACAACTGTTTGCAAATAATTGCAACAACAATTCCTTAAAAAAAGTCAGTGGCTTGCTCTTTTTTTAGTGGCATTTTTCCTAACGCATTGTAGTGAGGGTGCATCAGGCGCCACTGCTTTAGAAAAAGCTCTCCCATAAGGCATGTACTGACAATTTTTGTTGGACAGAGTATAACAAGATTACAAGAGTGTCAAGTGTCACTCAATACGATCGTACGCTCTTTATCTACATCAAAACAGAGTTACCATTATCATTCTCAATTGCAAGCAAGGAGCTTTTTCAGTGGTTTTTATTAAGGAGCTTTTGGGATTTGAAGCTTTTGAGAACACATTTTAAGAAGATGGGTATGTTGAGTGTGGTCGTATTGCTTTTCAACTTAAAAAAAAAACTCGCCTATTATCTTACCGCTTGGGGTTGTGGGAAAAGGTAAATTGAATATTGTTTTCAGTCGTTTTGAATCGGCAGACGGTAGCCCTACGCGTTTTTTACTATCATTTGCGGCGATTTATAATTTAAACTACGGAATCCCTGTGAGAGCTTTAAAAGGCGACATACTTATGCATGGCAATGCAACCAGAATGAGAGACAAACGTCCTATCTTCCCTGTACTGACAATTTTTGTTGGACAGAGTATAGTGATCTTTTAGATCGAAGTTTATTTTTTGAATATCCCACAAACGAGATGCTCACAATCTATAAGACCTTGAAAATTTGTAAACATCCATCAAACATCACCTGCGACCTACTGAAACAATCTGGATATATTGGTTTCAATTAATTACCTTTCAGAGGGTAACATTTTCTCGAATAACCCACATATGGGGTTTTGAGATCCTGAGACACAATTCCTTGATAACAAAAGAAGAAATCTATGCTTTCTATATTTTTCTTTACTTATATGAACATAAATTACCATTTAGACAATTTTAGCAATAATTCGAAGTCACTTAATCAAATCTTTAATTGGGTCGTTTTATTTTAAGCTCAAATTCTCACACATATTTTACTGGGATAACAAAAACTGTTGAAATTTCTGTTTACGCTTCTGATGCCTAAAATGTATGTGTATGTACAATGATTATTTCTTAACTCATGCGGGCATACGGCAACTATGCGGTAGCAGAGTTTCCAAGAATGAAGCCAACGGTGTCTTGCTAAAATTCGTTATATATGTACATAGCTCTCGGAACTATTGTAACAATATAATCCTGTTGATATACCCTACCACGCGTAATATTTCGTGCAAATGGCGATAATTGTTGGACTTTTCCACATACTCCCGAATTTTGCACATTCGTTATATGATAAAGAAACCCTATTCGAGTATGCTGGCTGACCTAGGAGGGTTGAGACCAGACAAAGGGACCTTCCATTTGGTTTATCCATTTTGGCTCCGAATCTATTGCATGTGAAACACACACTCAAATAGTGTTCTGAATTTTCCTTCAAATAGTTATGGTTCGCCGTGAGGCTCGAGTATTTCATATAAAGCATTTAAAGTGAGTCAGCTAGGACTCAGGAGACCGAATCATCTATACTTGATGCCGAGGAATGCCTTGATTGATGTGTTGAACATCAAACCAAATTTTAGAAGGAAGTGGCGGGCGTGGGCTTGTATTTTTTATTATTCCCTTATATGGATTGCTTTTGTTGCAAAAGATAAGATATTGTTTCTTCTTCATTCCTTGACGGAAGGTTTCAACATTCAAATATAGATACGGCCTTTATGATTTCATAAAAATTTAATAAACTTTCGAATGAACAAAACTTGAATGTCCTTAAAAATATTCTGCTCCAAGTTGAAGAAGAACTACATATATTCAAATTTTTGCAGAAATAAACTGAAGCTAGTGTCAATTTGCTACCATAATAATTACAGTTGTAAATTTTGAGGAAAATCGTCAAAATAGCTTGAATTTGACTTCTCGAATTCCTTGAGAAATAAGAAAGCAAAAAATCCTTACAAAATTCCACACCATCAGCAGCACAATTGTTTCGCTCAAGCATAGAGACCAAAAATTTGTTAAACAAAAGGTCACTCCATAGTGGGCCGCTAAATGACAGCAATTTGCGTGTTGATGACAAGTTATCCTTTCAAGTGGATTCATTTGAATAGAAAAGCCTTTTTTTGTGTGTGTTCGAAGGATAAGGATAAATAAAATAACGAAGTCGCTTATTCAATGGGGTTTGAAATATTTTTTTTTTGTATTTTGCATTCAAAAACTTTTCTCATAATAGACAATAAAATGGAAATGCCTGATGGTGAATACTGTGTGACCAGAAAAAAAAGGACGAACTATTTTGTCACAAGGAATTAAGTAAACAATGCAGTTCGAATGAAGAAAGTTTGTGATGCTTTTAGAGCGAAACAATTTGCTTCGTTTACTTGTTTTCGAGAAATTAATTGCTTTTACTGTAATTACAGAATTTTTTTTAAGTTCGTCCCTTTTTCTATAAAGAAGAGCAACATCAAGGATTTAGTTAATCAAATTTTACAAAATCACTTTGATAAATTTCATGGTTTATTTGCTGAATCTTGAAAAAGGCAGCCAAGCACTTATGGTATTCCCGATGTTCTTGGCACTGTTATTAAAAGGTTTCGAAAAACGTGGACCACGCCTGTAACAATATACTCCATTTGGTTTTTTTTTTCTTCCCAGGGAGCGATGCGAGACTGTTCTCGTTTGAATGGTGTGGTTCTAAAGTTTCGTTTCCTTCTATGTTGGTCACTTTCATGGGTTGGAAGAGTAAGTAGCGTCCGTTTGCCTTCAAACGGTAGGTCTTCTGAATCACTTAAGTGTAGCCCCGTTGACTAGACTACAGAAAAGTCTCGATCATGTGCCCTGCAAACACTTTAAATAAACCCTAACATATGCCTTAAACCATGCACTCGAGTCAGTTTTTTCATCAAGTTCAAGGTGGCTTTCCATACTGTAGACAGGAGAGCGCTAAAGCTGAAGCTGTGTACACGAGTATCGTGGAAGTAAGTGGCTCATTGCAACGTCTGGTAAATAGGTTTGATATGAAATTTTCTGTTTAATGTTGCAGAGTGGGATACTTACCATCTCTGCTTGACTAGCGTCAAGCGCTGATCCCTGTCTTGATAACTCATCGGCATTTTCATTACCTGGTATGCCGCTGTGTCCCGGTACCCAGCAGAGTCTATAATATTGTGCTGCGTGCCAAGAACCTTAAGCTCTTCGCGGCAGCAAGAGACAAGTTTCGATTTTATCATAGTGGCAGAAATCGCTTTTTATGCCGCTTGGCTGTCAATGTAAAAAGTGATATTAGCCCGTGGTATCCCCATCATTGATACCTGCCTAGTAGCTGTTGTCACTGCCAGGACCTCCGCTGCGCTTGGAAGACACTGCTATAATCTGGGAGCCTAAGTGAGTTGTTTAGATCAAGAGGTTCTGAGAAAAAGCCTGCACCAACACCTGTGTCCATTTTGGAGCCATCAGTATAGATTGCTATTGCTGATTCACTGGCGGAGGGTTGGTTGTTCAGCCATTCTTCTCTGCTTGGAAAGGCAGTTTGGAATGGTTTATAAAAGTCAAATTCGGGTGTTGTATAATCTGTAATGATACTATGACCCAAGTATTTCTGAAGAATTTGAGCATGTCCTATTGCGCTGTTTTTCCAGGTATTAGTCTAGCTTAGCCTTAAGGCGCTATATGCTGCGGATTCTTGTACGAAAAGGTCTAGGCGTTTCAGGTTGAGAATCGCCTCCAACCCTTCAGTTGGTGTGGATCTCATGGCATCCGTTATTCCAATGCACGCAAGTCTCTCTACTTTTGTCAGAGTTTTGAGGTTCGTGCTTTTTTCCGTTGCATTCCACCATACCAAATTACCATAGGTTAGTATTGGTCTGACTATCGCCAAATACATCCACCTGATAATTTTTGGACTAGGTCCCCAGGATTTCCCAAAGATTCTGTTACAGGAGTAGAATGCAATCATTCCTTTTTTCGCTCTTTCCTAAGTGTTTAAGACACCAGTTTAATTTTCTATCTAGAATCACACCAAGATACTTTACCTGATCTGAAATCTTCAGCGGGATGCCTTCAATTGAAGGTATACTGAAGCTTAGTATTTTCCTTTTATTTGTAAAAAGGACTAATTCTGTTTTTGACGGGCTAACCATCGGGGCGCACTTTCTAGTCCATCTACTAACCTTAGAAAGGGCGTATTCGATCTGTTCGCTGATAGTGGGTAAGAATTTACCTGTAGCTAATAACGCAAGATCGTCAGCGTAGGCTACTACCTTTACTCCACAATGTTTTAGATTAATGAGAATTGTGTTCATAACCAGCACCCAAATGAGTGGTGAGAGAACTCCCCCCTGTGTGGTGCCCCTGGATGTGGATACTCTCATCTGTATCCCTGCCAGTTCCGAGTTAATTTGCCTGTTCTTTAACATGCACATAATCCAACGTATTATCGAATAATTATCGTTTATTGTTCACGTTATTGAAAGCTCCTTCAATAATCAAGAAGGGGCCAGCAAGGGTATATTCTTTGTCGCTCATTGTCTTCTCAATCGTGCTAACGACGCCGTGAAGTGCCGTTTCTACACTCAGGGCCGGATTAACCCTCAACAGGGCCCTAGGCAACCATCAATTTGGGGGCCCTTTTTTCAAGTCCGTTCCCTTCTTTTTTCGATTAAAAAATACAAAGTTATAGATATCTTTCATAAAAAGCAGAGTCGAGGCGTCATATTGTTCATTTCGTTCATGAACGCCTAACTTTCCGATAAAATAAATCAAATTTTCTCGTCTTCCTAACCACCTACAAAATTGTTTTACTTGTCTCCTAATTAAAGTTAATTTTGCACTTTGTTTCCCAGTTTTCAACTCGTGCAACCTTTTCATGCACTCAACAAAAACAAACACTGCTAGCAAGTAGCAATAGCAAAGCAACTTTTAACTTTCAACATCAACTCGTTCTCGCTCTCGTTATCAATCTCATTTGTGGCAGTTAAGAATTAAAAATTTAAAATTTAAAGGCAGAGTAGAAAGTAGTAGAAGGAATAGGGCTAGTGGTGTAGATATTTGCTGACCAGAGCTTTAAGCGGTTTGAACCGGTTTTGATTTGAATGTTTAAATCCTGATGGAATGGTATTTTCCATCATTATGAAGTTCGATATAACGATAAATTCGAGATATTTTCCATAAAAAAAACTACAGGTTGTTCTTCAATTCAATTGAGTTTGCTAAGAAAAAAAAAAAAAGAAATAGAGTATTGGATTGTACGGTATTGTGTTGAAAAAAATAATAAAATAGGTAATAGGAAAAGTTATATAGAATTTATGAAATATGAAAACAAATAAAAAAAAAAAAAAAAAAGGAAAGCTGGGATTCGAACCTAGAAGTGGAGTGAGGCTTGAGATGGCTGACGACAGTACCATGGCACCACGCTTGAGAATGGTAAAGTCGTACCAACTTTGGATTAAGTGTCGAAGAGCTCTAAAGGGAAATTAATTAAAGGAAAAAAATCGAAAAAGGAAATAAAATGGAACAAGTTCGTTAACAAATACTAATATTTTGTAATAGTATAAGTGAAATATTGTTTTTCACTTTTCGAAATGCTAGAATTTTAACCAAAAACCTGAAATTTCGACTCACTTATATGTGAAAAATTCCAAAATTGATTTTATTATAAAAATTAGATTTTTATAGTCAAAATTGGCTATAGAAACCAATAAAAAGTATCACCGGATCCACTTCCATGATGAAGATCCAAGCATTCGTCAACTTCAGAAAAAGGTAGAATATGAAAAAACTTGAGGAAAATGAGTTAGTTGGTGTCTGGTGTCGGTGGCGACAAGTTGTGTCGACAGAGTTGTAATTGTCTAATAAGTACAAATACAATACATACGAAAAGTCCGAAAATCAGTAAAATAAGAAAAAAAAAAAAAAAATAAGTAAAACCACAGTCTCGCGACAATAATATCTACGTGTAATACGTATTTATATATTTTATATATATAAACAAAAATATATAGAAAACGGTATCGTGGTAAAGTTAGAGAGCTATCACGCCACTAAAACCCTGTCTCACACGAACCTAAGAACACGCGATCTATAGCTTGAACACAAAAGCTATTTTCCAGGAAGGAATACTCAACCTCTATCCTATGTGCACGAAGCCGTATCTCGCCGAAGCCCAAGTTCCAGATCGATGAGACAAGAACAGCAGAAAGTTATAAAACAGCACAGGTAACCGTAAAAACAGGCGACAACTACGACAGGTGTGCTACAGAGACAGGCCACACTACAGCTAGATGTAGCTGCACATACAGCAACCTCATCTCCTGCTTTACGCAAGCAGCCTGACGCCCAACAGCCAAAACCAAATGTATAACGACATCCAACACCAAGAACGTGCCTCACAACGTGCAACATATTGACCAACACTTTTCAACAACACATTCGCTGTACTGCAACTATAATATAGCAGCAAAAACGTACGACACCCAACATCAAGAACATACGACAGGACGTGCAGCATAGCGACCAACGCTTCTAAACAACGCACGCACCTAAACACGCACAACACGCAGCAAAAACGTACGACATCAACCTCAGCTTAAAGAAGATCATCCACATGCACCTCAGCCTCCAACGAGCATTTTGGACATCAAGAACATGCAACAATTACCAAGGGTTTCCTTATACGAACGTCCACAGACATTTTACCAGCAAGATCCAGCATCAACAACAGCAGCTTTACACAACATATACACGTACAACGCACACAACATTTATCATTATTTAAAAGCTAAGTACTTACGTATTATTAGTAATATTATCTACAAACAAAAATTCAATTTAAAACTTATATTAAACTAAAACTAGAACCTAAATACTATTAAAATTAAATAAGTTAAAATTAGACTAAATTCAAAATTTCTTATATACATATGAAACAAAGTTACTACAAAAACAAATGTAAAGCAATTTCTTCGATTTTTTTAATCCATTCATTCCTACTTTAATTTTACTAGGTACACAAATAACATTCAATCAATCAAAAACAATCAAAAAAGCCAACCCATCGAAGCGGTGCACCTCCTCGACGGCTGACTCATCTTTAAAATTATAAGAACTTTCCTGGTCTTCAACGATAATTCGAGAAACAACAAAGTAAATAAGAAAAAAAGTAAAACTTACATCATAAATAATTATTTTTATGATAAAAGCTTGGTAAGTGTTTTCGAAATAATATTATATTGAATTTGAATGATTAAAAATCGAAATTGCTAGTGTCGATTATCAAAGACACAATCCTAGGTTGTCCTATAAAAATTTCAATTAATTACCTAAAAATATGCAACTTTAATAAACAATTTGTTTCATTGATTTGATTATGAGCATACGTTTAGGTAAATTGTACCTTGGAGTAGAAAAAAAAAAGAAAGTAAAAAAAAGGGAAAGATTTTCGCCTAGTTTTTTTTTGGAATAATAATATTTAAATAATTTTAATAAAGAAAACAAGTAAAGCAAGAAATAACCCAAGAAAGAAAAATACAAAAAGTAAATTTAAAGAAATCGAAAGTTTGATGTTGTTAGTGTGGATACATGCTAACACAAATCAATTCTCATGTTTCATTTTCATTTCATTATCATTTTTTTATGGATTTGCTATCTAGACAATGAATACGATTCCCTATATTATAATTTGAATACATATATATATGAAAATTTTTAAATTGAATACTATTTATCCATATGTTTTATTATCAGAAATTTCGATACACATACATACATACATATCCGCATTACAACTAAACATACTTTTTTATACAAATAAAATGAAACCTTTATAACGTTATAAATAAATTTACAGACTTCTTACTTCTTTTCTCTATGGGAAGGCGATCTCTTAAATTTTCAGGTTTTCTATTTAAAGCATAATGGATTGTTAGGGCCTATAAAAAGGGGTGGATGTGAACCGCAATAAGGTACCGAGACAGACAAGGTAGATATCGTAATCAATGGTAAGATCGGAAATAATTTTGAGTTTGTAGTTTGTCCGTGAACAATAGATAGGGGGCTATTGCATAGTATATAAAGTGGGCGCATTAGCCAAGGTCGTTACACCATAGTGTTGCGGGGGTGGGCCTCCCACATTGGTCAATAACATCTTGTCCATCCATCTCTCCATGGTTGCCAACTGCTATTTTCTTTCGTTCGAGCAATGGTTTGCGGAATTTAGTAAATTTTATATTTTTATTTTTTTTTAAAGGCGAATTCAGGTCTCAAATTTATTTTGAACCTATTTTAAATTCTTTTACATATAACATCGGTTGTATAATGGCATGAATTATTTAACGTAACAACTGTTCACGGATTCTGCGGCAAGAACCCAACCATAGCCGACGAGCAGAGCCTAGGCATCCAGCAAGCATGCCCAGCCGTGGAATACCTGAACACCCTTCATTCCTGCTGCCAGGACCTGCCAATGGTAGCCTGTAGACTAAAGGTAGTAATGGTGGCGTAAGGGATGAAGGCTAGCAAGGGTTCAAGGATTTGTTGTTTCTTTTATATGTGCTTTCTTTTGGCAATTTTTGAGCGTTTTAGCACCTCCCTTTTGGAGACTCAAGGTCAATGTTTCTTTGCGACCCATTGCTGTTAAAACCTAACACCCAGGTTCCGTTACAGGTGGCGCCCAACGTGGGGCCCGAATTCGTCCTTTATAGAAAGCAAATAATATGCCAATGAAAGGAAATTTTTTTTTGGATTACTTTGTCTTTTTTATGAATTTTTTTGATTTTATTTCGCGTTCAATGAACCCTGTTAAGAATTTCAAGTTGACGACCAGTGAATGGGTGATAGAGTCCCTGTTCAGGCTGGAGCGTTCGACTTGTACTCTTTCGGTGGTTTCATGGAAATTTACTTTGAAAAATTCGGATCGAATCCAAACCTTAGACGGCATCCGTTTGGTGAGTTGTTGTTCGGTTTTCGAATTTAAAATGCATCAAGGCAAATGAAAAGTAATCTTCACAAAGGCTAAGCCTTGTAGTTGGTTTTTGGTAGCGATTACTAAAGAAACTTTGTCTTAAAATTGCGCGAAATTTAAACTACTTTCGAAAATTACTTTATTTTTAAGAACAGAATTTGGAATCTTCCTTTCAGAAGCGGTTTACTATTGTTTCAGAATTATTGAGCGAATGAGAGGGAAAGAGATAAAAGGCATTCACGGAGAGTGGAATATTGATACGATTACCGACTGCTATGATAAATTACACGGTTTCTTAGGTCACATCCACCCTTTTAAATTTATGAGATACATTTTTTGTTTATAGTATTACATTTTTTTTTTGCTTTTAGTTAGTTGTTTGAGTTATATCTATGGTTTTAACTGGTTTAGTAAACATTTTTGGTTCATTTCGAAAGTTTTGAAAGTTATCTTACTTCGATAAACTTTTTAGTATTAATTTTTTTTTGAGAATTAGGTGGCGGATTTTTTTTCTTATTTTGGATTTTAGTTACGAAGGATTTTGAGTATTTTTTTTACGATTTTCTTTTCTATTTTTATTTGTTCATTATTTCGTTTAGGACATACACCTTGACGATCCGTTTTTTTATTAAGGATTTTTTTTGGATTAGTTTGTTTTAAGTTCAGGGGATTAAATTTTTTTTCTCAATCTTATAGTTAAGTTTGAGTTTCCAGAGGACAAATTCATGTTAATATTGCAGTTTAATACCTTTTTTTTTTTTTTAATTTGGCTTGAACTTTCTTAAGACCCGCAGGTTTAATATTTTGATTTCTCAAGAATCTCATTGTCAATCCTAGTCTTTAATTTTTGAATTTTACGGTTAAGGAAATATTGTTGGTTTTAAGAACTTAATTCAAGAGTTAGATCTATAGAGTATTTGGGTTTGTTAGGTCGAATTTCTAATCTTAGTTTTATAATAAGATGCCGAGGCCCAGATTATCTCTGTCAGACTTTCGTAAGCGGGAATGCTTGCGAAGCAATCCAAACGCTCTTACAGCAAACGCGAACGCAACACAAGCCGCACAGAGTGAAGCAGGAAGTGGTATACATCCATCAATAGAAAACGAAGAGATTCAAGGAGCCGCATCATTATTGGCTCAAAGTGGTGAAGGTACAACTCGAGATTTAAACCAGAGGGACTCAATTTCGAAAGGAGCTGGTCAGTCGGAGACGGATAGGGTAGAGACAGAAGAAGATGAGATCCTAACCGACTACATTGAAGAAGTAGTGACTGCAGCGGTTGGGTTGAACCGAGCAAAAGACCTAGAGTTTTTCAGAGTGGAAGCCGAAAGAAATAGAGAATACCTACAGGCACAAGTTGCCAACATTGTACGACAGACTTTGGCGACAGTTACGCCAATGACAACACCCCTTCGGTACACGGAACATTTGAATACTTTTGACAACACTCGAATAAATTCAGAAAGGGATCACACAGCTCAGAACAACATCAGAACCAGTCTTCAAGACCCTACTCCAGCTACGCGTCCCCAATATGAATCAATATCTCATCCCCCGAATCAAAGCCACACGTCCAACGCTGACGAGTTCTTGCGTCAGTTGAACAACTTTTCGTTAAATGATCCTCTGGGAAGTACCCACCACTCTGCTCCATTACCAACAGTCAGTAGATACCACCATTTTCACAAATGGGGGTTAAAGTTTGACGGCAAACAGATGACAGTTGACGACTTTCTTTTTAGGCTGAATAGGTTGCGAACTTCCTATAATGTTAGTTGGTCAGAAATTGTGTTAAACTTTCACCTTTTTGTTAGTGGGTCTGTTGAAAACTGGTTTTGGGTATATTTGAAATCTAACCAAAACGTAAATTGGGATACCCTCAGAGTAGCTCTCATTGAACAGTACCGTAGCCTGGAGACAGACTCTGAATTGTCGAGAAGACTGTTTGACCGACGTCAACAGCCTTCAGAATCATTTGATGACTTTTATTCAGCGATCCAAGAGCTGAACAGTAGACTTCGGGTACCGAAACAACCTCACGAGATAGTGGAGTTGCTAAAACTGAACGTTAAGCGGCGAATGGGAGAACTGTTAATCACGTTCCATACAAACAGTTTGTCCGAAATGGTTTATGTGTGCAGGAATATGGAAAAGTATCTGAATAACCACGAACCAACCCCACAAAGGCCCAAACTTCAGTTTCAGCAACCCCAAACTTCACGTAGGAATATTTCAGAATTAGAAGTAGAACCCATTGACGTAAGTGAGCAAAACTTGGAAGCCTTCAGTACAAGTAGAGACAATCGTAATTTGGTATGTTACAACTGCAAAGAACAAGGTCACACTTACTTTGAGTGCCAAGTTCCACAAAGAAACTTGTTCTGTTATAAGTGCGGCCTAGAAAACACCACCGTTCCTCAATGCCCACGATGTTCGGGAAACGGCCATCGGAGCAGTCCCGTGTCCAGGGCAAACTGCTCACAGAATCCAAAGCCGGACAGATTGTAGACATTGCAAAAGACATATCAGACAGGGAAAAACCAATCGACATTTTACCTATAGACTTGACAGAACGAACAATTAAAATCTTAAAACCAAATACACGGCCAAGTCCTCTTGTAGCTTCAGTGGCAGATAAAGTTTTGCCACCAAAAGAGCCTCCCAAAACATTGCACGAAAGGTTGCAAAACTATTATAAAGTAAGAGAGAGAATTTTTGGAAAGACTGAAACGAAAACACCTGTTTCCGAGAAGGTAATTAAACTTCGAACCAAATTTCGTGACAAGAAACAAGAATACAAATCTATTGACGCCACAACCTTATGTAGTGCAGAAGATCCCCGACCGTACGCTAATGTTAAGATATTCGGTGAACCGATTCTAGGATTGCTTGATAGTGGAGCTAGTTTAAGTTGCCTAGGTGAGGGAGGGATCGATTTTCTTGCCAAACACAACATCGACTATAATAAAATAACACAGAAGATAAAGACTGCAGACGGAAAGAAACAGGCCATAGTAGGCAAAGTCTTGGCAAAGGTTTCTTACAAGGGAGTCACGAAAAATATACACTTGTATATTGTGCCTTCCTTGCAGCAGCGGTTATACTTAGGTATAAACTTCTGGAAGGAATTCAACTTAGCCCCTAACCTCATCTCAGAAATTTCGCTTGATATGCCATTGAAAGAACCAGACCTCAAAGCACATGAATTAACAGAAAAACAATCGGAAACATTAAGGAAAACGATCAACATGTTCCCCTCCTCGGCTATACTAGGCCTTGGAAAAACATCGTTGATCGAACATAAAATAGATACCGGAGACGCGGAACCAATTAAGCAACGTTTTTACCCGATTTCTCCAGCAGTGCAAAAGCTGATGTATGAGGAGTTGGATCGTATGCTTGAGCTTGGAGTAATAGAAGAGAGTTCTAGCGCATGGTGCTCTCCCGTGGTCCTGGTTAGAAAACCAGGTAAGAATAGATTATGCCTTGATTACAGGAAAGTAAACTCCAAGACGAAAGGAAATGCGTATCCAATGACTCATATAGAGGGTTTGCTATCGCGTCTTGCAGATACTCGCTTTATTTCTAGCATTGATCTGAAGGACGCGTTCTGGCAAATCCCTCTGGAGAAATCATCGAGGGAAAAGACGGCGTTCACCGTCCCCGGAAGACCTTTAATGCAGTTTAAGGTAATGCCATTTGGTCTAAAGAACGCGTGTCAAACCATGTGTGAAGTCGTGGACAAAGTGGTACCGGTTTCACTGCGAGAAAATATATTTCCGTATGTTGACGATTTGTTGGTGGTCTCCAGTTCTTTTGATGAACACATTAAGCTACTGGCTTTACTGGCAGAAAGATTAAGGCAAGCAGGGCTCACTATAAATGTGCAAAAATCAAAATTCTGCTTTAAAGAATTGAAATTCCTTGGTTATATGGTAGGCGACGGTTGTCTGAAGCCAAATCCGGAAAAAGTATCGGCTATTCTAGATTTTCCAATTCCTACAACAGCAAGGCAAGTTAGGCGTTTTTTAGGGATGGCAGGCTGGTACAGGAGGTTTGTCAAGGATTTTTCAGTGTAAGCAGGTCCTCTTACAGATAGTTTGAAGAAAGGAAAAAAATTTTGTCTTGGTGAAGAAGCAATACAAGCCTTTGCAAAACTTAAAGAAACTTTGACATCCGCACCAGTCCTAGTTAATCCAAATTTCGACAAGGAGTTCATCATCCTCTGCGATGCATCAAACACAGGAATCGGCTGTGTCTTATGCCAGCTCGATGATGAACAAAACGAACGTCCGATTTACTATCACTCTCAAAAACTCAACAAGGCGCAGCGAAATTATAGTGTCACCGAGCGTGAATGTCTGGCTGCGGTGGTTGGTGTCAAAAAGTTCCGAGCTTACGTGGAAGGGCAACCGTTTAAGATAATAACCGATCACGCAAGCTTAAAGTGGCTGATGAGTCAAAGAGATTTGAGCGGTCGATTGGCAAGATGGAGCCTAAAGCTTCAAGGTTTCGACTTTACAATCGAACATCGAAAAGGTTCTCAAAATGTGGTCCCCGATGCTTTATCACGGGTATATGAAGTAGAAGCAATGAGTATCGATAGTTCGATTGTAAACGAAGCCTCTGACGTACTGCACATAGACCTTGAAGACCCCAGTTTTAAATCTGAGCAATACTCCAAGATCGTTGACACAGTCGAAAATCAAAAGAACCAGCTACCGGACATTCGAGTATCGAACAGTTTCGTTTATAAGAAGGTCCAACATTGCACAGGTAATCCATTAGAGGATGATCTAATTTGGAAACTTTGGGTTCCGGACGCGTTAACTGGTCGCTTGATAACTTTGGCTCATCAACCACCTAGAGCATCGCACGGTGGGGTATCAAAAACGTTGTACCGACTTCGTTCTCGGTTCTTTTGGCCCGGAATGGCAGCCCAGGTAAAAACATTCATAGGCAACTGTGAAATTTGCAAGACTTGTAAGGCACCGAACAGCACCCTTAGGCCACCAATGGGGAAGTCTTTTCTGGCGGAAAGACCTTTTCAGATGGTCTATATAGATTTCCTTGGTCCATACCCTCGGTCAAAGAATGGAAACACCTTTATTATAATTGCGTTGGACCAACTGACTAAATTTGTGCTGATTAAACCATTGAAAAAGGCTACTTCTGAGACAGTCATCAAATTCTTGATAGAAAATATCTTGTGTTTGTTTGGGGTGCCTGAGACCATACTTTCTGACAACGGAAAGCAATTTGTAAGTAAGGAGATTGAGAAGCTGATGTCCTCGTACGGGATAAATCATGTAAGAACTGCTGCATATTCCCCTCAGGCCAACGCAAGCGAGAGGGTGAATAGATCGATTTTGGCTGCAATACGTTCTTACATCGACCCAGACCAGCGAAGCTGGGATCTACACCTTCCCTCTATCAATAGCGCGCTGTGCACGACAGTTCATTCGGCTATTGGAATGTCACCGTACGAGGCTCTGTTTGGTCAAACTATGGTGGAACATGGTTCAGACTATAAGCTGCTGAGCGACCTGAACGGTCTTAACAACTCCGAAATCAAAATTTTATCGAAGGCAGCCCAAATGAATATCCTTCACACCTATATCAAGGAGTCCTTAGCAAACGCGCATTCCAAGTATGAGAGTGTGTACAATACTAGGAGCAAAGCCATTAAGTTTTCGGTAGGTGAGGTGGTTTATAGAAGGAATTTTGTTCTGAGTGACGCATCGAAAAGATTCAACGCCAAGTTGTCACCTAAGTTTTTAAAGATGAGAGTTAAGAGATTGGTAGGAAATAACTTGTACGAGCTGGAAGATTTAAACGGAAAACGAGTCGGCATCTACCATGGCAAAGATATACGAAGATAATAATCATCACTTGCTGCCCGGCTGTCAGTCTGTGCATGAGAGCTCCTTTTAGGTTTTCCTGTTTCCTGTTCCTTTCCCTCATTTGCATTCGGAAAAGAAAGCAGGTTTGTGGCAGTTAAGAATTAAAAATTTAAAATTTAAAGGCAGAGTAGAAAGTAGTAGAAGGAATAGGGCTAGTGGTGTAGATATTTGCTGACCAGAGCTTTAAGCGGTTTGAACCGGTTTTGATTTGAATGTTTAAATCCTGATGGAATGGTATTTTCCATCATTATGAAGTTCGATATAACGATAAATTCGAGATATTTTCCATAAAAAAAACTACAGGTTGTTCTTCAATTCAATTGAGTTTGCTAAGAAAAAAAAAAAAAGAAATAGAGTATTGGATTGTACGGTATTGTGTTGAAAAAAATAATAAAATAGGTAATAGGAAAAGTTATATAGAATTTATGAAATATGAAAACAAATAAAAAAAAAAAAAAAAAAGGAAAGCTGGGATTCGAACCTAGAAGTGGAGTGAGGCTTGAGATGGCTGACGACAGTACCATGGCACCACGCTTGAGAATGGTAAAGTCGTACCAACTTTGGATTAAGTGTCGAAGAGCTCTAAAGGGAAATTAATTAAAGGAAAAAAATCGAAAAAGGAAATAAAATGGAACAAGTTCGTTAACAAATACTAATATTTTGTAATAGTATAAGTGAAATATTGTTTTTCACTTTTCGAAATGCTAGAATTTTAACCAAAAACCTGAAATTTCGACTCACTTATATGTGAAAAATTCCAAAATTGATTTTATTATAAAAATTAGATTTTTATAGTCAAAATTGGCTATAGAAACCAATAAAAAGTATCACCGGATCCACTTCCATGATGAAGATCCAAGCATTCGTCAACTTCAGAAAAAGGTAGAATATGAAAAAACTTGAGGAAAATGAGTTAGTTGGTGTCTGGTGTCGGTGGCGACAAGTTGTGTCGACAGAGTTGTAATTGTCTAATAAGTACAAATACAATACATACGAAAAGTCCGAAAATCAGTAAAATAAGAAAAAAAAAAAAAAATAAGTAAAACCACAGTCTCGCGACAATAATATCTACGTGTAATACGTATTTATATATTTTATATATATAAACAAAAATATATAGAAAACGGTATCGTGGTAAAGTTAGAGAGCTATCACGCCACTAAAACCCTGTCTCACACGAACCTAAGAACACGCGATCTATAGCTTGAACACAAAAGCTATTTTCCAGGAAGGAATACTCAACCTCTATCCTATGTGCACGAAGCCGTATCTCGCCGAAGCCCAAGTTCCAGATCGATGAGACAAGAACAGCAGAAAGTTATAAAACAGCACAGGTAACCGTAAAAACAGGCGACAACTACGACAGGTGTGCTACAGAGACAGGCCACACTACAGCTAGATGTAGCTGCACATACAGCAACCTCATCTCCTGCTTTACGCAAGCAGCCTGACGCCCAACAGCCAAAACCAAATGTATAACGACATCCAACACCAAGAACGTGCCTCACAACGTGCAACATATTGACCAACACTTTTCAACAACACATTCGCTGTACTGCAACTATAATATAGCAGCAAAAACGTACGACACCCAACATCAAGAACATACGACAGGACGTGCAGCATAGCGACCAACGCTTCTAAACAACGCACGCACCTAAACACGCACAACACGCAGCAAAAACGTACGACATCAACCTCAGCTTAAAGAAGATCATCCACATGCACCTCAGCCTCCAACGAGCATTTTGGACATCAAGAACATGCAACAATTACCAAGGGTTTCCTTATACGAACGTCCACAGACATTTTACCAGCAAGATCCAGCATCAACAACAGCAGCTTTACACAACATATACACGTACAACGCACACAACATTTATCATTATTTAAAAGCTAAGTACTTACGTATTATTAGTAATATTATCTACAAACAAAAATTCAATTTAAAACTTATATTAAACTAAAACTAGAACCTAAATACTATTAAAATTAAATAAGTTAAAATTAGACTAAATTCAAAATTTCTTATATACATATGAAACAAAGTTACTACAAAAACAAATGTAAAGCAATTTCTTCGATTTTTTTAATCCATTCATTCCTACTTTAATTTTACTAGGTACACAAATAACATTCAATCAATCAAAAACAATCAAAAAAGCCAACCCATCGAAGCGGTGCACCTCCTCGACGGCTGACTCATCTTTAAAATTATAAGAACTTTCCTGGTCTTCAACGATAATTCGAGAAACAACAAAGTAAATAAGAAAAAAAGTAAAACTTACATCATAAATAATTATTTTTATGATAAAAGCTTGGTAAGTGTTTTCGAAATAATATTATATTGAATTTGAATGATTAAAAATCGAAATTGCTAGTGTCGATTATCAAAGACACAATCCTAGGTTGTCCTATAAAAATTTCAATTAATTACCTAAAAATATGCAACTTTAATAAACAATTTGTTTCATTGATTTGATTATGAGCATACGTTTAGGTAAATTGTACCTTGGAGTAGAAAAAAAAAAGAAAGTAAAAAAAAGGGAAAGATTTTCGCCTAGTTTTTTTTTGGAATAATAATATTTAAATAATTTTAATAAAGAAAACAAGTAAAGCAAGAAATAACCCAAGAAAGAAAAATACAAAAAGTAAATTTAAAGAAATCGAAAGTTTGATGTTGTTAGTGTGGATACATGCTAACACAAATCAATTCTCATGTTTCATTTTCATTTCATTATCATTTTTTTATGGATTTGCTATCTAGACAATGAATACGATTCCCTATATTATAATTTGAATACATATATATATGAAAATTTTTAAATTGAATACTATTTATCCATATGTTTTATTATCAGAAATTTCGATACACATACATACATACATATCCGCATTACAACTAAACATACTTTTTTATACAAATAAAATGAAACCTTTATAACGTTATAAATAAATTTACAGACTTCTTACTTCTTTTCTCTATGGGAAGGCGATCTCTTAAATTTTCAGGTTTTCTATTTAAAGCATAATGGATTGTTAGGGCCTATAAAAAGGGGTGGATGTGAACCGCAATAAGGTACCGAGACAGACAAGGTAGATATCGTAATCAATGGTAAGATCGGAAATAATTTTGAGTTTGTAGTTTGTCCGTGAACAATAGATAGGGGGCTATTGCATAGTATATAAAGTGGGCGCATTAGCCAAGGTCGTTACACCATAGTGTTGCGGGGGTGGGCCTCCCACATTGGTCAATAACATCTTGTCCATCCATCTCTCCATGGTTGCCAACTGCTATTTTCTTTCGTTCGAGCAATGGTTTGCGGAATTTAGTAAATTTTATATTTTTATTTTTTTTTAAAGGCGAATTCAGGTCTCAAATTTATTTTGAACCTATTTTAAATTCTTTTACATATAACATCGGTTGTATAATGGCATGAATTATTTAACGTAACAACTGTTCACGGATTCTGCGGCAAGAACCCAACCATAGCCGACGAGCAGAGCCTAGGCATCCAGCAAGCATGCCCAGCCGTGGAATACCTGAACACCCTTCATTCCTGCTGCCAGGACCTGCCAATGGTAGCCTGTAGACTAAAGGTAGTAATGGTGGCGTAAGGGATGAAGGCTAGCAAGGGTTCAAGGATTTGTTGTTTCTTTTATATGTGCTTTCTTTTGGCAATTTTTGAGCGTTTTAGCACCTCCCTTTTGGAGACTCAAGGTCAATGTTTCTTTGCGACCCATTGCTGTTAAAACCTAACACCCAGGTTCCGTTACACATTCATACATGATTTGAGAGCGAAATGTATCCACTGGAAGTATGCTCAGATGATCACTGAAAAATAAAAAAGCTCACAACTCACATTGTTGTAGCACCCATAACCCATAACGACATTCATGTGGTTTGAGAACGAAATGTATCCACTGAAAGTGTACACACACACAAAAAAGTATAGCTCGTATCGTACCAAGTACCAACCGGTTCGTTCGAATTAACTGTGAACGGATCCAACCAAAGTGGCGAACAGTACTCAAAGTTCTTACACTCTCACTCAAATATGAATATGGGAATAGTGTTGTATCTTGACTTTGTTTTGTTCTATTCGTGCTGAAAGAATATGAACAAAATGGGAAATTCGTTTGGAATTATTGCACTGAATAGAGTTTTTTTTTAGTGGAGGTAAGAAAACGAATTTTCTTTAACTTATAAATAAAAATTTGGAAGTCGTTTTTGTTTATTAAAGTAATGCTTTTATAGTTTGCGTGTAAAATTTAACTAGAAATTGGCATCAAGTAGTGAAAAAGTTGTTTTTGAAAAACTTATAAGCAAACCCTTTTACAAGTGGAATTCAGTAGACAAATCTAAAACTATAGCGACTGAAAGACCTTCTCCATTGCTGCCGGACTTGACAACAAAATTTTACAATAAAAAAAAGTGTTACTAGAATTTTATGTTTGTAAGAAAAGTTTAGAAGTCTTTTTCATTTTTCGGGGGCCCCCTAAAATCGGGGGCCCCAGGCAACTGCCTATTCTGCCTACTTGTTAATCCGGCCCTGTCTACACTCTTCCCCTTTGTGTAGGCGTGTTGAGCTGCTGATAAATCAACCAGTTTCAGAGTGCCACGAATATGTAGGTCTATCAGTCTTTCAAACGTTTTAAGAATAAACGCTGTCAGACTAATTGGCCTGGAATCTTTTGCGTCTGTATGACTGGGCTTGCCAGCTTTTGGAATGAACACCACTTTGATTTCGCGCCATGATAAAGGAACATATCCCCATTTTAAACTGTTAAGGAATATGTTTTTCAGGAGCGGTATTATTTGTTTCCGGATTGCTGTCATTTGACTCGCAACCCGGGAAGTGAGTATTTATCAGGTGCTCAAGAGTCTCATCGCAGGATTCTGTCCAGCACCCAGTGGGCGTTTTAAGAGATCCTAAAGGGATTGAATCCTTGGAAAGAATTTTCGTTAGTCTTAGCTGATTCGTTTGTCCCTTCGATTTCACTGCAAAAAGTTCTCCATGAGCTTCGTTCCGCTCGTTGTGTTTCTGCTTTAAATTTTCGTTCACTGGTTTTATATACTTCCCAGTCATTCTCGTTTCTAGTGTTTTTGGCAGCATTGAAAAGTCTTCTTGTTTCTTTTCTCAAGTTACCGAGTTCTACCGTCCTCCAGGGTGGTTTCTTTTTTCCTTCCCCTGTATGTTTTAGTGGATAACCTTTCTCGAAGGCGTTACTTAGAATCACCCTGAGTTATTCATATGCTTGATAAATATGCTTGGGTTCTTGAATCGTAGTGTTGTTGAGATTTTTAATTCCCTTCTCTAATTCCCTATTAAAGAGATCCCAGTTAGTATTTCTGAAATTCCTATAAGGTTTCGGAATTTCCACTGTATCACTTATCAAGAAGCCTGTGGTCTGAGAATGATTCTTCTTTGAAAACATTCCATTGGTCGATTGAAACTTTATCTGAGTTATTACTAACAGTTATATCAATCACTTCTTCCCTAATTTTTATAACAAAAGTGGGCCCATTGCCCCTATAACGGAGGACTTAATAGCGGCGATTGGAGATCAGGAGAAACATGTTATGAATCTGTGAATATGCAATCTGTTTTCCGTCTAGGTTTAAACGTCTCTATTGAAAGCAACAACATGAAAGTAGTTAAGCAGTGTATCTATTTCGAATGGACGATATGCAGAGAGCTGATATTGAATTCTTTTGACTCTTCGACGAATTCTTGGCCCTGTGCTAGGAGGGCGATTGCAGGAGAAGATACACGAATTTTATGACTTGAACCGAGATGTGAATGTTGTCCAAAAAGCAAAAGTACATCAACTACATTGGCTTGGCCAAATCGAGCGAATGAAAAGCGACAGTCCATCCAAGGGAGTCTTAGTATTTAACAAGGAAGGTGGAATCTTGAGTTTAAGGCCGAATTCATTGCGGATGTCAGAGCGCTTGGCCTAGATGACTTTCAGCATAGTTTTCGGTGATGAAAAGCCGTCGTCGTGTTGTGTCTAAGACAGAAACCCTTCATGGATCGGGGACCGAATTGGGAAGTTAATCTTCATTATGTATTAACGTATACCTATAAAATTTATAAATTAATCAAAGGCAATGGCTTAAAGCCAAAGTCCGAGTCCGTTTATCTCTTTCAATCGGTGCATTAGGATCCCTAAAAAAAAACTTCTATCAACAAACAATAAAGCAGGATGAAAAATGGCGTTCAGCGATTGAATTTATTCATCCACAGATACACACACACAGACACAGCCAACACTATACACACACACAAACTGCACGGTATATGTAAAATAATGTTTCATCGGGATATCTCATTATCCCGATAACACTCATGCATTTGATTAAATTAAAAGCCTGGTCTAGCATTTATCTTACATCGCCCATCATTCTCTTTTGCCCCCGAGGTCCTCCACGCAACCACCGACCGCCCGCTCGCTTACAAATGTCCATAAAAGATTATCCCTATCTAGCTACATGCACGCATTCATACATTATATAATATTGCCGGACAATGGAATCGCAAAATACAAAATGTGAAAAACGCATAAAATGAAAAACCGATAAACTCGCGTAGATACAGATTTCAATCAGTCAATTTTCGTTGCTCTTGTGAATAATGAACAGAAAACACATACGCACCACATCGTGCCCTGGTGCTTCATCAAATTAATTTATACTGTCTGTCTGTCTGTCTGTCCGGGTATGCATTGAAAGGCCACTACACTGACCATTGGCCAGGGCAACGCAGGGACTCCACCAACACCTTCCCTCTGACCTATTATACCAACCGGTAGCATTTGAATAATTGCAATTTTGCATTTGTTGTACGAATCAATCGAGCTCCATGCGATGCACTGATTGCGTTTGTCAATGCGTGTGCAGTGGCATCTGTAGGATGCTATACGCATCATGTGCATAATAAGGGGAGTTTTCAAAAATCAGCGATGCTTTGAAAAAAAAAAAAGATTCACAGAGAACCGCGCGGGAGGTGGCTGCAGGACTTTGATGAGGAGCTTAAAAGGTGCACGAATAAAATTATTTCACCAGCAGACGCGGGGTGAAGAGCGAAGGTGTTTGAACTGCGTTGCTACGAATTGCCTTCTTTCTAAAACCCATTTTCTGCATGCGTATGTTCATTAGAGTGCTTCCGCTGTATGTTGTAGTTGCTAAAGGATTACGGCTTTGGAGAGTTTAGTCCAACTGGACAGGACATTATGTGCATATACTCGTACATAAATGCGTTGGAATATGCAGCACGTTAGGAATGAGCAGGCCAGTTTTTTTTTTTTTTTAATTTTTATTCCAACGGATTGCTGTTGAGAGTTAACTAAAGCATTGTTCTGCTTTCCCATCTGCACTCGGAGAATCTTTTTGTGAATTTAAATAGTGCGGAGCTAAGCTATAGATGGAGGTATAGTGAGTTATTGCTTTAAAATACAGTTCGTTGGGGCATGCCTTAGTTTCCACTTGGCATGAAATTAAATAAAAACGGGGGCTGGAGAATAATGTGACAGTTGTGGTTGCATAGTTGTTCGATGCGGTTGCATCAAGATGTATTTTTCTATCTGATTTATTTAATGACAATATAGAAGTACCCATGTGTACATATTGATTTTCTTGATAAAATAAATGGAACTGTATGTCAATAGGCTGATATATGTATTTCTTCTTTGCAAGTATGTTGAGTTTGAACAAAGTATTCCTTTAATGTTTAATTTTTTAAGGACAAACATAGGAGCACCATTTTAGCATGAAATAAAAAGGATAATCATGATATCCTTAACGATTTGTCCGATTGATACAGCTTGGTAGCACTACGGTAAGATAGTTTTGAACTCAACGATTTCTCAATGCAGGCCTCTCTTTTGAACAATTCAACCGTAATGTTTGCGCTTCAGGTAATGCACATCTGTTTATCCTTGAGCCCGATTTTGGACGTACTGTTAGTTTTAGAAATTCTTTCTTTAGCCGCACAACACAAATGTGGTGTTCAGACATTCAAAACATCGGTAATCTCCTTTTAAATCCTCTCCAACTTTCTTTAACCATCGCAATGTGCTGAAACATTTTAAGGACAGTCTCTGACATTTTATGCGATCAGGTATTATGGAACCAATGAACCTCTTTCATAGATCCGGCTGAATTTGAGCGATGGTCTGTGTCATGTTCACCTTAATAAGTATTAGTACCCAAAGCGATCTTACAGATTTTTTAAAAAATCATGGACTAACCTCTACTTGTCTAGAAAATTCATTTTTTCAACCTTGCCCAAACCCATCGAGATATACATATATGTATGTATATCAATTAAAAGGTCTATTCAATTCCTATAAAATAATCCAAGCCAAAATTTTCTGCGAGGTGTGGTTGTCGAAATATTTGCTTCCAAACTGATAAGTAAGTGATTTTAGTTATTTTCGACCCAAAACTACCTAGCAATGTCTTTAGCACGACTGGGTCGCACGGACTTATGTAAACGACTAAGAATTTAAAAAATAATGTTATTAGAGAAAAACTGTTCATTAGCATAAAATTCATTTTTTAATAGACTAAAACAGTAGTATGTAGTTGGAGCTAAAATCAGGATGCCATGTGATTCAAGCAAATATTAACTTATGCAAGAACAAAAATTATAAGTCTGCACTGGTTTCTTAAAAAATTAAGCTTTTAAATACAAAAGTATTTTTAAGAAAAAATTTTAGCACGCCAATTTAAAGTTTTTATTATTGTTCGAATAAAAATTAAATTTATAAAAAAAATTGAGTCGTTTCTGAGATATCGAATTTTTCAAAAAAAAATAAATTTCTTTTTCTTTCAAAAATTCAAAAAATTTTTTTTTTAGCTTTGAAATGCAATGTTTTTCAAACTTCTTAGAAGCTTCTCTATAAAAAATTTCATTAAAATCCGCTATTTCGATAATGAGAAATTCTATATTTGAAAAAATGGTTCTATGATAAGTACAGTCAGTAATATCTTGTTTTCAATTTTTTTTATTAAATTATAGATCTTAAAAATTATTCAAAAAAAAAAAAATTAAGCAAAATTCTCGTAACCGTTTTCGAGAAAAATACGATTTTAGAAAACCATTTTTTTTGTATGTAGGGTACCGTTATTTTTAGGTGAAATTAATTTTTTACATCTTGTAATTTATATTAAGAAACTTTTATTTTTCAAGTTTTAAGAAAATCGAGCATGGGGTTTTTGAAATATTGAGTTTTGAAAAAAAAAAAAATTGAATTTTTTTTTTAAAATCCCAATTTTTTTTTTTTTGAAAAGTTGAATACCCAATAATATTTAAACTGCTGGAGGGGGGAGATTTAGCATAAAAAAAATTATCAAAATCGGTTGGAACGTTTTTGAGAAAATCAAAAACCAAAAAAATGGTTCCAAGGGGGCTACCAAAAATAACCATTTTTCGAAAAAAAATTTCAACCATTTCCTAGCTTTAGTTAAATGAAATTTTTTGAATTTTCTTTTTAAATCTGTGGGACCGTTTTTGAGAAAAAAAAAATACTTATAAAATTTCGAAAAAAATAGTATGGCAGGTACCGTTATTTTCGGTCTTAAAAAAATATATATGGGGAAAAAATTAAAAATACTATCTACCAAGCTTAGAGAAAATCGGCCGAGCCGTTTAGGCTGTAGTCAGTCAAAAGACAGACAGAATTGCGAGACCCACTTGTTTAGTCTTTGCTTTCAAATTCGGTGAGCAGAAAATGACTGAGCACAGACTGAGGAGATCTGTGCTGATATACAGTTTGGCAATACGTCTCCCGCCACCAAGTATCGGTGGAAGAATTATAATTTAGAAACGGCGCAATATCAGCTCTCGCTTTCTGAATGTCGTCCAGCACACGGAAAGACGTAATGTAGGAATGGCAGTATAAGAGATTTAGCCTACTTGGGAAGAGGATACGACATTTGCATTTTTTTTGCAAATCCAAATTAGAAGCAGTTTTCTAGTGTAAGTTCTTGTCGCTTGAATTCTAACTATCTTATGGGCAGATTAAAAGTCCATGAAATGATGTTGAGTCTCAACTTGAAAATCATTGGTCTTTTCTAGGATCTGGTTGTGTTAGGATTTTGTCTAAGGTTGATCTGTTGGGCCGGAATTTCCATTAATATATGCAAGCAATAGAACTGCTTAAGATTCTCACTCAGCACTTTCGAAAGGATCTTATATGTGGCGTTTAGAATATACATATAAGCCTTGATAGTTCTTGCAAATCACCTTTTTTTCTGTATGGAGCATATGGAGCTCATAGTCAAATCATCGGGCTTGCTTCCATCCCCCAATACATGTTTGATGATATGATGCTTGTACCCAACCAAAACAAAACCTCCAGTATATTTGAAGAGTTCTACTGATAAATCATCAGGGGCCTGTTTCACAGATCATACATCACATACATTACATACATAATTACAATAAATTGATTATCATACATTACATCAAATTACAGAATCTCATTGGAAATATTCCAATCAATTACAATGTTGTATGACAGTGGTCATACAACAATTCTGTGAAACAGAAATGATACATCAAACCTGACAAAATCATACATTGTATGTAATGTATGATTTGTGAAATAGGCCCCAGGTCGTGATTCGTGCGAAAACCTCATCTTCTATACTGGGTTGTGGAACTGGTTCTTCATCGACTGGAAGTGGATTGTCTTCCTTGTCCATATTACTCACTCTACATGATGGCCATTAATTGCAAATCCAGTTGGGAAATATCTGCTATTATCTGTTGTTTGGTGACTAGGTTATCTTCACTGATTGTAAGAGCTTGCCTTGGGGTCTTAAAACCAGTAGCCAGTTGCTTGCTTTTTTTCTATGAAATGTTTGGTTTTCTTCGATCACGATACATTTTGATTAGCTTAAGCTCGTATAATTCGCACACCTTCTTCTTATCTTCCCATTGCTCGATACTTTCCTGTAGATGCTCTTGTTTTGGACTGTTATGTTATACCACGTATTCTTTCTCAAAGTTGGCTCCTACCATACGCTGCTTGATGCCATCGTGATGCTGTGAACCCTGGTTATAGATCCCTGTGGTTGGTCTACAACGGAGAACCCATAACTCACATGCTCTCTGTAGACTCCAGCCAGTCTTGGTCTGCTAAGGCAAGTATTCTTAATATTTCCCTAAGCTTTTTACGTTCCGTAATCGAGCTATGAAATTTGGCCGCAACTTGAGAATGATCATATTCAACATTTACCCCTTGAACTTTACGCGCCTTACGTCTATCAGCATTCAGCACATGGCTGACTTGATTGATGGTTCAAACTTCTGGAGAAAGTCAGATTGCTCTGTGAATCCTAGGCCTTCGAAACCTAGTGCTAATTATCACCATATAACGAGCTGCCGCAAGGTCTTTTATTTGGAAGCTGTAAGTCACATCGTTTCGTGAAGTCATGAGTTTACCAATTAATACGTCGAAATGTTCTTCTTTCCGACGTTAGCATTGAAATACCCCAAGCACAACTTTGACATCGTATACCAGACAGGCTCCAGGATGTCATTTAGCTATTCCTTTTGATATGGTCTTCAGCTTCATCAACGTCAATAACGTTGCTTCTTATCCGATTTCACTCGAAGAAAACAACCTAAAATATGCAATCTTTTATCTGTTCCTGCCATTGTATCTCCTGCATTGCGTTAGACATATTCAAGCTTTTCGGGAAAACCTGAGGCATAAAATTTTCTCACGTTCCAGGTACCTATGCTCTCAGATCGTTATTCCTTTACGTCCGGGTCTATTTGCCACTTGAGGTTGAGCGTAACCAAGCGTCCTGGTGGTTTTTTTTTTTCATAACCGGTAATTTTACGCGGTAGGGGAGTAAAATCGACGGACCAATATTTAAACCCATGAGACAGGACCTTGTTTTACCTTGGTCATCATCTCTTTGTCAGCAACATTATAAGTATCTAAAGTCCTTTCTGAACTCAGCTCTAAATATCTCATAGAAGCTCATGCAAGGTGAACCCAAAGTATTTCGTCCTAACTGCATCCTTTTATATAAAATATTTTTAAAATCCTAAGTGTCTTAACATGAGTATTAAAGAGCTGAAATATCGCCAAAAATGTGGGGGTAGGAAATCTCGGAGAACACCACAGCAAATATGCAATCCCTTAAAACTAATAGTTCTCGTTATTCTTAATTTCAATGATTCTGCTTTCCAAAATGACTTACCTTAAAACTTCTTAAAAACTCCCCTGTTTATCGGGGGAAAACTTTTTCAATAACTTTTGATACCAGTAACCTCACTTTCCTCTCCATAATAGCCGCCACAACCAACAAAAACACAATCTCAATTCTCTTTGACTTCGAAATAAGCCCCCGGGTCTGTAAAAACAAAAAGTTCAAATGCCCAATTTTTCATAAACCGTCCACATCGGTTGTATGCTGATGATCGCATCTCATAATCCCCGGACAAATTCACTAAATCATCGCTGAGTAGCTGGGCTAATGACAGCCAACAAATTTTGGGGTACACCAACAAACAATTCAGTTCATCTTCATAAATCTTTTTTCAAATAGCCTTTTTTCGAGCGTGTCCTTATACAACTCACAAAGGTTCTTCGTTTGTTGCCGTCGTCGTCGTCTTCGCAGTGTCGCTCACCCTGTTGCTTGTGCAAAGTCCTTACACCTTCGATATGGATCCTTTTTTCTTTTAAATAAAGAAAACCTTCTACGAAAACAACTTCAACCCTCTTTACTTAAAATAAAGAATTGCCTTCCGTTCTTGGTAAAGCACTTCTAAGCCTACCTCAATTTTGTTTTTTTTTTCTGTCTCCACCCTAAACACACGGAAACAAGAACACGCAAAAGGGACGAAACTTTTCTTTGGGGATTTTTTTGTATTCTGCTGATTTGCCGTGGGAAAAAAAATGTGTTTCCGTGAAAAGTTTCTTTTCTCCAGTCGCTAGAGATAGAGAATCATTGCCTACTGCCGGCCGGGTCGTTGTCGTAGTCCTAGAGTTATTTGAGGGGCGGTTTTTTGTCCTTTTTTCTTGTTTGGTGATGGAAGACTTGCATTCAATATGTATTTGGGATTTATTGGTAAATTGGGCGGCGGAAAAGTTTATTTCCGGTAAATTGATTACAAACTTTGTTAAATCGAACAACCAAAGTGGTTAATTGTGTTTGGCGGTTTTTTGTTTGATAAAAAATTGATTTTAATGGAATGGGGATTGGGGACTTGACAGGAACTGTTAATTTCAGAACAAATAAAGTGATTGGTAAGAACTGCTCCAAAGGCGAGACCCTTTATATAAAAACTAAAATATACAAGAATTAAGTATGTATTTCAAACGAATATCTCTAACTGTTAAGAAAGAAACACCATTTCTACTCACCTCGACCACTTCGTCCCACAAATCGCAGATCATTGAATTTCGCCACCTGATTCTTCATCACTGCCGTACAGTTCCTCAGTTCAGCACAATAGTTCTCATCGTTACCCGCTCGCACAGTAACCATTGTACCATCGCCAATATCACCCAATGAAACAACTTTAAATGCAACAGGCAGAGTTTTATTCGATCGCCAGTGTGGTGGCAACACTGTACAAACCAAAAGCGGACTTCCGGTTCGGATCAATTCACCCGGATGTTCTGTTAGAAAATCGCCTAGCGTCCTTTCCGCCAATATATCAGATGTCATTTTTGTGTAGGCTTCATTGAGCAGTTGCGCTGCTGTGGGCGGCGTATTTTCAGTGTTGCCATTGGTGCCATTTGTGTTAGTATTATTGTTGTTCGATCCAGTGCCGCTAGTTGAATTTGTTGTATTACTTGTGCCGGTTGTTGCATTGTTGGAGCTGTTGTTTGATGTATTGGTATTTGTGACGTTTGGTGTCGTCGTTAGATGCATTTTCGCCAGTTTAACGATTTTTATTTAAATCCAGGTCAACGTGAAAAAATATACGATATTTTTCTTCGTGTAATATGCGGTTTTCAGATTAATGTTGTGGTCGTTAATGAGATATCATCTCTCTGATTCGCTCTGGAAGAAAGAAAAGGGAGTTTAGATTGGTTTAAGCTGAGCAGTGATGCCTTAGATAATAATATCTACAATAATATACTACTCTCTTATGAATAAAACAGTTCGCTAGAACGTTGATTAGTTTGTATGTTTGTGTGGCACTTAAGCGTGTCTAAAACATTTTATTTTTTTTAATGGCCACTTTCTAATGAATTACTTTCTTGTAGATAGAAAACAATCTAGAACGGTTGCAGTTTATCAAATTTAGAAACAGTTTAAAGAAGCAAGTCAAAGAGAATTGGCAATGGTGATTGCGGAACACCAAGTATACTAGTAACCCCGGACAGACGTTGTCCTACCACAAACAACCTTCTACTCGTATGTGCATCGTTTTTCATGTTGATCCCCTTTAATGTTTTGGCGCTGTTGGTGGATATTTTATGCATTTCACATACATATAGAACACATGAGCAATTCACACGCACCGTTGATATTGTTTCGATTTCGACGCGACGGCGAAGGCGAAGTTTCATTTCATATCAATCATTTCAGAAGTTACTGATAATTTTTGAGTACGATAGAAAATAAGTCAAAGTGTGAACGGAACTGATATATATACCTAATAACTTGTATTTATTTAAACATAAGTATTTTAATTCAGAGTGTTTTTCTGTAATACTCAGAATTTCAAGGCTTGGTTTGAGTTCTTATAAAGCAGTTTTTAAGAAATATTTACAAAAGAGATAACTTATTTTTACAAAGGTAGATATAATTTTAATTAAACATTAATATTAAGTTATATAATATTCTAAATAAAATAATAAATTAAGTTACAAAACTATAAATATAAAAATTATTTCAGCATTTGTATAAGTTTTTCAAGTATTTTTCAAAGAAATTTAAGCTATTGCTCGTAAGTCTAACAACACCCTTGCGATTTCAATCGCAAAAATAGAACACATTAGTTTAAATGAGAATGAATGCACTTGGTACCAAAAAACCGAGTCGAAATTTGATTCATTTTTCTGGCAATGCGATTGTCGTAAGTTAAAATGAAACAAATGCACTCAAATGGATATCTTCACACTTGCGATTTAAATTAAGATCTACGACTTTAAAATCATAGTCGCAATAAGAAATTGACAGGCTAGCACTTGTGATTTTTAAACGCGCACGATTTTTTAGCGGCAAGAAATAAGACACATGACGTTTTAATGTGAATGCACGCTCACGCACATGCGACTTAAAAATCGTAGCGTTCAAAAGTTTTTTTTGTCGCAAAATTAAATACATAGATCAAATGGATTTGAATAATCCTGCACGCACTTGCGACTTTTTAATAAAATTATTGTCAGTATTAAAATGGGTTTCATTAGGAAGTGATGTGTAGTGGATCTTTTTTGTTATACTCTGCTACTCAAAACCGTACAAAAGTATTTGTTGCAGTATGTGTGCAGTACTATAAAATGAATATTGAATGCTTTAGTTCCTTTAGTTCCTGCAGCTAGTTTGACTCGGACCCAGAATTGTGTATACAAATACAAAATGGAGAAATTCAATATCACCCGAGGAACGATTATCTGTGACATTGAGCTTGGTTGGTTTTTGATTAAATAATCGTGCAATAAGAAAAATCACAAGTGAGTGCATGATAGTTATTTGTGGCGACCCCGATTTTTTAATCGCCTCGACAAAAAATCCCAAGTGCATTTCTAGCCTTAGTTCTCTCAGGTTGGCGGGCAAGGAGTTCCTAGTCTAGCCATAATTTCCGTTACACGATTTCAAGAGGAAATGATAATTGCTCATTAGTAGGATTAATACTGTTATTGTTAATACACGTGTTCTAAATTAAAGAATAGAAGCTAGTTTGGTTTCACCTTTTGATCGGTTAATATGGATAATCGATAATCGCTTTGCATGAGTGTGGGAAAAATTCGAACTAAGTCTTAAAACCACTCGGTTCATCAAAATGTTTTTTTTTTTATCGAGCCATAAGTGCTTTTAATGAATTTTCAGAAGTAGAGGGTAGACCAAAGAGTGGCCGCCCACGCGTCGTTTGAACAGTGCGAAAGTTAAAGCTACGCGTGAACGAATTTGAAGAAATCCTCTCCGGAAGCAGAAGATTATATCCAGAGAATTGGATGGATATATCCTCCATATCCATGTCAAGGCTTATTCGACATGATCGTCGATCAATAGGATTACTTTTAAACGACTATCCTTAAATATAAAATATGACTTGAAAGAAGCAAAAGTCTTTTGCAGTGACACGTGGTTGATGGACACGAAAATATTCCGCTTACAGATGAACAAATTTTCACAATAGAAGAAGTTTTTTAACATGCGTAAAATATTTATGCGACGTCAACCAAAGAAGCGAAAAATGTTGTTCAAAGTGCCTAACGCTCACCGCCTCGCTTCTCTAATGAGATAATAATGTTCAAATGCATAAAATTGCCGTCTGGATTCCGGAAAAGAATGAATTTATGCAAATACACTTTAAAAAAACGTTTTATTATTAAATAAATTTTTTATATAAGAAATTTCTCTAAAATTTTTCAAGAAAAAAATGTGAAATGCGAATTTTAAGTATTAAATAATATTGATTTTAGGAAATAATTTCAAAAAATAATCGTTCATAGGTTTTGAAGATATTGATTTAAATTTTTTTTTTTTTTTAAACCCAATAAATATTTTTTCGAATATTTTTATATTCAATATTATTTTAAACTTAAGGGGACTCATGCTAAAAATTTTGGGTTAAAATCCTTAGAGGCGTTAATGAGAAAGTCGAAAATAAAAAAGAAACGGGTCTATGGCAGGTACCCCTAATAACATTTTGCCCCAAAATTTTGTTTGACCAAAATGTAGCTTATGTTCATAATATCACACCTAATTTTGTTTATCAAAATCGTTAGAGGCGTTTTCGAGATAAATAAGATTTTGCATTAAGGGTGTATGGGGGGTACCGTTAGTTTTGGAGCTAAAAAAAAATTCAATTTCTCCTCTAGGGAATCACTGAAGACCCTTAACTACCGAGTTTGAAGAAAATACCTCCGGTAGTTTAGGCTGTAATTCGAGGTACAGACATACAGTCAGACAGACGGAATTGTCGGACCCACTTTTTTCGTCTTCGCTATCATCGTAATGTCAACTTTGATCAAAATCTCGAGTTCGATTTTTTTTCCAAATGCAGAACTTGCCCTATAGTACCTACATATATCGCAAGTAAAAATAAACCTAATGGTATAATATGTATTTAATTTTTACTTGAGACAAAAAGGTACTATATATGGCAACTTATGCGTTCGTAAAAAAAAAAAATCGAACTCGAGATTTTGATCAGACTTAACATAACGAAGATAGAGAAGACGAAAAAAAAAGGGCTTCGCAGTTCTGTCCATCAGTCTGTCTGTGTGTCTGTCCGACTACAGTTCAAACGGCTCTGCGGATTTTCTTTTAACTTGACAGATAGGTTTTTACGAATTTTTTTTCGAAATTTTTCGAAATTTTATGAAATATTTTTTTCTAAAAAACTCTTCCACTCATTAAAAAAATAAAATGCACGACTGGGTCGCACTAACTTGCTCCTATATAATAGACTAGGAATTTCAAAAACGAGAAAAAAACTGTTCATAAGGATAAAATTAATTTCTTAAATTCTTTTAGTAGTAAGAGACAAAAACAGAATGCTATGTAAATATGAATTTATGCAAGAAAAAAAAATTATAAGTCGTTGTAGTGGTTTCTTAAAAAAAAGCTTTTATATACAAAATTTTCAAAAGATTTTTAAATTTGGTATGCCAACTTTAAGTTTTTATTACTGTACGAATGAAAATTAAATTTCCAAAAATAATACTAAGCCGTTTTTGAAATATCGAATTTTGCAGGAAAAAAATGTTTTTTTTTTTTCAAAAATTTAAAAAAATATTTTTTTTTTAAGTTTTAAAATGGTATGGTTTTTAGACTTTTTAGAAGCATATCTACAAAAAAAATTTCATTAGAATCATTCATTATAACTTAGTTCTAAATGTCGAATTTTCCAGGTTATGGCTATGGAGAATATGTTAAATAACTAACCAAAACCCATTTTCAACACAATAAAACCAGATGTCGAATTCGAATAGAAGTTTTCTAGATTCTGACAAAAAAAAAATTCTGAAACACAATTCAAAATTCCCGAACCACCATAAAATCAAAAACAACGTTCTCCCTGTCGAACACTTTGAAAATCAAGTGTACTGGCTGTTCCAATTCACATAACGGTTGAGCTGCGGCATCATCCACTTAACACGCTTTTACTCACATCGTCAATGTGATTTTATTTTTGTGTTTTTCTGGTCCAAGTTCAGAGATCACTCCGATATAGTCCGGTGATGCCATAGCCCAATAGCCATCACCAAAATGTCGGTCTTTTCGTTCACCGCACTTTAACGTTGTCGAAATGCAAATAAAGCGACATGGGAATGAATATAAGTGAAAAGAGCGAACAAAAAGAGAAGAAAAATACAAAACGCATATACGAGTATGATGGGTAACCGCGCCCCAAACAGTCCACAATTCACCGCACCGCAGCGCCCGCCGCACCGATGCGATTGACACCGCGCACCAAACCACCAAGTTCAAGCTTCAGGATTCACATCATCATACAGCCATAGGCGCTGCGGAGTCAATTTCAATTCTGGCTACATTGTGACTGTGACTGGAAAAAAATATCAGGAAGCTTCCATATTTTCTTTTATTTTCCCGTTGGTCTTAACACAAAAATAAACTGCCATTTTTTCTGGCCATATAACAGTTCGCCCTTTCAAATTAATAGCGTTATGTCGGCTCTTGGCGAAACGCACGCGGGGAAATCCACAAATTGGGTGTCATCATCCCCTTAAGTCGACAATGTCGGTCGTCAGCGGCATCACCATCAGAGCCAAATTGTTCAGTGATTTCGCGGCAGGACCGACGCGACGCGACGACCGAGTTCATAGTTTATACGTAGGGACGTGGCGTGGCTGGATGTCAATTATTTCGGTGGTGCGAGAAAACGAGTCGTCCTTTTGATATTTCTTCCTTTTTTTGCAATTTTCTGGAGCTGTTGCTGTGATGCTGGCTTTGGTGGACAATATGCGTGTTTAACGACTTCCAATGGGGTGTCAGATTGTGGACACCCGATCTGGCTATGATTTTTTGTGGACCTTTGTTCTTTATTTTTTTGTTGGGGGTTTCTTTATTCCGAGTCGCAATTTTGCCTATATATCTACTTTTTGGGAAAATGGAGGCTTTTATTTTTATTTCCTTCACCGGAACACATATTTTAACAACGTGTGTACGAGTTGGCTGATGTCGGCAGCAACGGTGGGTACAGTTGGGGACATGTTTGCTGGGATCAAGATTGGTGTTCGTTTGAACAAAACAAAAAATGAAATAACAGCTTCCAGGGTCAAGGTTTAACGGTTGACTCTCCAACAATGGGTACGCCGCATAACATTCCGCAGGATATTAACTCCATTCCACACAAGATATCTATGATGGAGTCCTTTTTTTTTGTTGTAGGTATATTCCTTAACGAATTTTGTTGGAAATTCTTTTCAGTCCTTGTTTTGAATTTTTTCCGATTATGCGGGTTAAGCTTAGTTATGCTTATGGTTGATTGCGTTTTTCGGTATTTTTGGTGGTGGTGGGTTGAAAGGAAAGAGTTTAGGTTTTTTTCCAGCTCAATGGGCGATGGTAAAAGTTTTGCATTTTGTGTCCGCAGTCAGATTTTGAATTTGCTTTGATGATTACAAATTTTTATGGACGAAGTTAGAGGTATTCCTTTTATGGATGTAACAGACGAGGCTGATGTGGATTAACTTATGGAATTTTCGTTAAGGGGTGGGATTTATAATTTACGAGAAATTCGGTAAAACAACTTGCAGGGGAGATCAAGATAATGTTTTCCTTATTAATTAAATCATACTCGTATAACAATAATTTAGCTGATCTGTAAATGCACGACTCCTTAGGGATGAAGATAATATTGAACCCTTGAAGTGGAAGGTTTCGCGTAGTTACACTTTTGCTATCGTTTATAATTCCAGAGGCTCAGAACTTAAGATGATCTATGTATACCTATGTATGTACTATATGTAGGTACATACATATTTGTGCAACTCAAATCGGACGAAGGAACAATAATGGTTGAGCCTAGAAAATATTCGAGTCCTCTAGACCCAAGGTCCGAGGAGATAAGAAAAATAGCATCCGACAAGGTTTAAGGACTCCCCACCCTGGATGTCAAAACTGCTTGGTCCAGATGGCTGTAGGCCGTGATCATAGGGGATGAGAGAGCCAGTTCAGGGGTCTAGAATCAAAAAACCACAAACCACCACTACCCTGAAAGCCAACATTTGATTGGTGTTATATTCCATATATTAGAACGAACATTGGGCTTTTTAACAAATACCTATCTACAATGTTTCAAAAATGTGCCACACAGAGTATGTTTGATTCAAATTTAAAGATAAGAAACGCCTTTTGGAATACCCTTTAATACTCGTACAATAAAATTCATAAATTCCAGTTTTGACTCACATTTTTACTTGCGACTTATAGGTACTATTAGGCAAGTTATGCATTCGTAAAAAAAAAACAACTCGAGATTTTGATAAAAGTTGACATTACAATGATAGCGAAGACTTAAAAAGTGGGTCTCGCAATTCTATCTGTCTGTCTGTCTGTCGGTTGGACTACAGCCTAAACGGCTCGGCCGATTTTCTTCAAACTTGGCAGATATGGGTTTTAATTTTTTCCCCCCACACGTTTTTTCCTTTTTTTTTAAGACCAAAAATAACGGTACCTGCCATACGAATTTTTTTCGAAATTTTATAAATATTTTTTTTTCTCAAAAACTGTTAGACAGATTTGAAAACTAAAAACACAAAAAAATTTCATTTAGTTAAAGCTAAGTAATGGTTCAAAAAAATTTTCCGAAAAATAGTTATTGAGGTTACCCCCCATGGAACCATTTTTTTGTTTTTGATTTTCTCAAAAACGATACCACCGATTTTGATCATTTTGTTTGCTAAGGCTCTTGAAAAATTTAAATAGAATTGTGTATTCAAATTATCAAAAAAAAAAATTTTTGGATTTTAAAAAAAAAACTTCAAATTTTTTTTTTCAAAACTCAATATTTCGAATACCCATTGCTAGATTTTTTTTAAGCTTGATAAATAAAAGTTTCTTAATATAATCTACAAGATGTGAGAAAAAAAATTTCATTTTACCCACCATATAAATGTTAAAAAATTTAAAAAAATGGTTTTCAAAAATCGTATTTTTCTCGAAAACGGCACCTAGAATTTTGATAAATTTTTTTTTCTTTCAATTAATTTTTATGATCTTTAATTTATTAAAAAAAACTTTGAAATTAAGATATTACAGATTGTACCTACCATAGAACCATTTTTCGAATTTTGAATTTCTCATTATCCGCATAACCGATCTTAATGAAATTTTTTATAAAGAAGCTTCTAAAAAGTCTAAAACACATTGCATTTCAAAACCTTACAATAAATATTTTTTGAATTTTTGAAAAAAAAAAATCTATTTTTTCTTTTTTTTTTGAAAATTCGATATCTCAGAAATAGCTCAATATTTTTTTTTAATTTAAATTTTATTCGAACAATAATAAAAACTTTAAATTGGCGTACAAACATTTTTTCTTAAAAATCTTTTAAAAAATTTTTATATAAACGCTTTTTTTTTTAAGAAACCACTAAAACGACTTATAATTTTTGTTCTTGCTTAAATTCATATTTGCATAGCATTTTGTTTTCGTCTCTTACTACTTAAAGAATTTAAAAAATTAATTTTATCCTTATGAACAGTCTTCTCTAATAACATTCGTTTTTAGAATTCCTAGTCTACTATTACATAGGAGCAAGGTCTTGCGACCCAGTCGTGCATTTTATTTCATAGCATTTTTTTACCGGTTTGGTTCAATAGAAGTCTCAGGAAGCTTAAAAGTTAACTTAATAAACTTTTAAAAGAACAAAATCTAAATAATCTTAAATTGCAGGAATATTGGAGTTGTAGAAGGGAATATGAAACTTTAAAAAAGTTATCATATCAACAATATTTATGGAGCATTAAAACCAACATTAAGATAAATTCCAAGGCGTTTTGGTCTTTCTTAAACAGCAAAATAATGTCTTTTGGTCTACCGGCTATTTATGATATTTAATGAAGAGGTAGCAGTTGATGAACAAAACGTTTGTAATTTATTTGCTGAGTTTTTCAAATCAAAATTTGTTCAGAATTACTCATCACAATTCATTGGAGATGTAAGCATTAATTCGTTTGCAGAAATTGGCTACTGGGTGGTTTTTGAGAAAAAAGTTGTTGAACAACTTTCTAATCTATACTCATTAGGTAAAAAAGATTGCGACAATATTTTGTCCATATTTTTTAAAACTTGCCAGGAAAATTTGGCTTAACCCATAAGAAAACTTTTTAACTTATGTCTTCGTAACGGACAGTTTTTGGATGATTGGAAAAAATCCTATATTACCCCCATACATAAAAGTGGTTCAAAACAGCTGGTTTCTAATTATAGAAATATTTCAAAACTACAATATTTTTGAAGCCATTGCTACAAACAAACTTATCAACAGAAAACGGTTTATCTGTAGCCCAGCATGGTTTCGTTAGCAGTCGTTCCACGGTGACAAACCTAAATTTATTTGCTAACTATTGTATTCATAATTTTTAAAAAGGATATCAAGTAGACAAAATTTAAACGTATTTTTCAAATGCCTTTGATAGGGTACAACATAAAGTTCTCATACAAAAACTTGAGTTGATAGGTTTCCATTATTATCTGACTGGAAGAACACAGTTTGTAGCAATAGGTTCAAAATGTTCTAAGCTAATGTACAATTATTCTGGAGTACCTTAAGGAAACCATCTGGGCCCCTTTCTCTTTCTTCTTTTTTATTAACGATCTTCCTAATGTAGTCTTATTTTTTTCAGGTTTACTCTACGCCGATGATTTAAAATTATTTCGAGTAATTAAATCTTGTTCTTATTATGAACCTTTACAATCTGACCTAAATTTAATATCTCTGTGGTGCAAGAAGAACTGTCTTCATCTAACTTCTAACCTATACTCTGTCCAACAAAAATTGTCAGTACAGGCCTTATGGGAGAGCTTTTTCTAAAGCAGTGGCGCCTGATGCACCCTCACTACAATGCGTTAGGAAAAATGCCAGTAAAAAAAGAGCAAGCCACTGACTTTTCTTAAGGAATTGTTGTTGTAATTCTTTGCAAAAAGTTGTACACCCCAACATGACCGTCGTATCCCCCTGCTGATGAGATACTGTCAAGAGTGTCAAGAGTGTCAAGTTTCACTCAATACGATCGTGCGCTCTTTATCTACATCAAAACAGAGTTACCATTATCATTCTCAATCGCAAGCAAGGAGCTTTTTAAGTGGTTTTTATTAAGGAGCTTTTGGGATTTGAAGCTTTTGAGAACACATTTTAAGAAGATGAGTATGTTGAGTGTTGTCGTATTGCTTTTCAACTTATAAAAAAAACGCGCATATTATCTTACCGCTTGGCGTTGTGGGAAAAGTTAAATTGAATATTGTTTTCAGTCGTTTTGAATCGGCAGACGGTAGCTTTACGCGTTTTTTACTCTCATTTGCGGCGATTTATAATATAAACTACGGAATCCCTGTAAGAGCTTTAAAAGGCGACACACTTATGCATGGCAATGCAACCAGAATGAGAGACAAACGTCCTATCTTCCCTGTACTGACAATTTTTGTTGGACAGAGTATAAGAAATTGTCTTTTCATTTCATTTACTAGATCTTAAAATCTTATAGAATAGGAGACACTGAACTGAAACAAATAAACGTAAAAGATTTGGGTGTATTCTTAGATAGCAAATTAAATTTCAATAGTCACTATGATTATAACTATTATTTCTAGGGCTAACCGTATATTAGGTTTGTTGAAAAGAAAATCGAATGAATTTACAAATCCCTACACTTTAAAGTCAATCTATGATCGTTGGTAAGATTTGTACTTGAATATGCTAGATGCGTATGGTGCCCTTCTTATGAAGTGAATATTAGGCTTATGAAGGTGTTTGCTCTCTTGAAACTCAATTAGGTCGATGGCGTAATTCCAACCTATGAAGGTAGGTCTCGTTTGATTGACTTGAGCTCGCTTCATGCGAGACGTAAGTGTTAGTTAAAAAAACACGTACTATGAAAGGCACCGATAGTAATATTTTTTGTGAATTTTGTTTACCAAAATATAGAACATGCCTACAATAGTAAACATATTATTTTTGTATCTAAATCGTCGAAGCCGTTTTTGAGATAAATAAGATTCTTCATGACGAGTGTCACGATTGATTTCGTTAGTCTGAAATTCATATAATAAATTCTGGCTGGTGTACCACAAGGCTCCGTTTTGTCTCCGATTCTCTTTCTCATATTTCATTTATTTCATTTATTTATTTAATTCATTTATCAACTGTACATGGAAGATTACTCTTAGATTTAGTACATGCTTAATGTGGTATAGTTATAAAAAGTTAATACATTTCAAAAATAGGATTTACTTAGAAGCTAAATAATACTTTAAGAGGACTCTTCAATGATCGTTCTTAAGATAAGAAAAGACTGATATTAGAAAATCTCTATGTTCAAATTTTCGCCTAATAGAAAGTGGAATATTATTCATCAATAATCTTTTGTCTGGAACTTATAATCTATTCAATTGTTTTACTGACGACAATAATCTCAGCTTCTCGTATTTGTTTCTAGATTTAAGCCCTTGTCCGTCGGATGCGGATTGAGAACGGCAGCGTATAAGCTTATGAAATGCTGGTCTCGATAACATTGGAAGTCAAAAACTCGAAAACCCAATATAATTATAGTAACTTTGACTAGCGATACTCTGCTATTAAGAAAGATACCAGCGATAAGATCAAACTACATAACTGAAATACCTCTTTACAATCGCTTATTTGTTTGAGGTAAAATCTCCATTGAGTATAACAATAGCCGTGTTTTTTGAAAGAGTGAATGGCCAAGTTAGCAAAATTTTACATGTAAAACAATAGGCGTATTTTATTGGTAATTTATACATAGTGCAGCTTTAAGTTTTAAAGTTGGTATGCTTTGCATTTATACCCGCGTCAAAATCAGCTGATTTGGAAGAGAAGTAAAATAAATATGTAATTTCTTACAAAACTAATACAAATTGAAATGAATAAAGATCCAAAACAGAAAATGGCTATACATAATTTCTGAGTTTCTTTTAACAAATCATCTTAATTTAGTAGATATTTCAGACTCATTAAGTGAACAAAGTAAAAGGAAACAAAAACTAAAAATGAAATATCAACCTACGAATAAACAATCCACTTTTGAATAAGCTAAGGGATGCGTTGGAAAAGTATACGTTTTTGTATGAATAAAACGTAAAGATTTGGTTTATGCTGAATTAACATCACTGACAAATTTGTTGTCAAACAAGTGGCAAAATTTATTAATAAAATCAAATCTTAATGGCATGTATATCACATATTCAAATAAAGGCTCGGTGTCAGAAAAAAAATCATTTTCATGTCATGTTCGATGAATTTCATACTCTCACGCGACAGATAGGGAACATGCACACGCATTAAGAGGCAACATTTTGACCATCGACTATTAAAGTTTACCTTCAAATCGTAAATTAATATTTCAAACCACATAATTTTGGCTCTTGTGAAAATTTACCATAAAATGAACAAATATCACCGAACACATTCTCGAATATTCAAAACCTGCCAAACTCACGAAAAATAAAACTTTTGCAACCAATTTGAGTGTCACTGTAATCCAGATGCTCCAAAACTTTATCAGCACTATTATGTGCACTCTTATTACTGCCTAGTTTATACGCACTATTCCTTTGTTGTTGTTTACTGAGTAAAATTTTACTGCGCTGCCTATACATTTACCAATAAAAAAGACTAATAAAAACATCAAGAGTGAATATAATTTGGTCAGAAATCAGAGTGAATTTATAATGAATAAAAATTGTTGATATATTGAGATGTAGATGACGCTTAAATCGAGTGCAGAAAAACATTTGCTTGGTACTGGGATGTGTTCTGGAATGCATCTTTTTTTCTCAGAGATTTTTATTATGTCAAGACATTTGGAAATAAAGCTTCATGTCTATTTAGTAAAAGACGTGCAAAAAATCTCAAAAATGTCAATTGATTGAAAAACTTCTGAAAAATCTTAATTTTTTCACCGAAAAAAACCAAATTTTTTGGATTTTTTTTTGTTGTTAAGGAAAATTGCGATTTTAGGGCTTTTGGAAAGCATCTAGAAAGAAATACTCTAAATAGGTCAAAATATAGTATATTACCCATCTACCAAGCCATAAACTGTCAAATTTCATTGGAGGATGGCTGAGATCTCGACGGATTAAAAAACATCTACAAAATCTGATTTTTTTAACGAAAATTGTAATTTAGGGGCTGGCAACAATATGGAAAGAAATATTCTCAATACGTCAAAATAAATAAGAAATTACTCTAAAATTCGTGTCAAACGTTGAGATTAAAAGAGAGTGAATATAAAAGCGACTATACCTAATCGTTTTTTTTTTAATTTTCTTTATTGAGTGGCATAGCTGGGCATTAACTCGTTAATCCGTTAATCGTTAATTAACGAAGTTAAAATTTTGATTAACGGATTAACTTTTAAGTTAACTTTTAAAAATGTTAACGGACACGTTAAATCCGTTAATCCACGTTAAGTCCGTTAATCGTTAATCCAATGCCTACTATTTACCACGCGGCGCGAAAATCAGGTTCAGACAAGTATGAGACTAGAGCCGTGCGGCGCATGCCGCGGGTGAAACAAAAACAGCTAGGTACGTATTATATTTTGACGCCCGTGCGAGTGAGAAAACTGCGAAGAGATTCGTTTCGTTTGATCATTTCATTATGCCGGTCGTCTACTATGTACGCGATAAGTTCAACCAACTTCGTTCAACTTTTTATTCAGCTCTTTCGTTGGATAAACGAATTTACAACCTCTTACACTAGTGCAGCAACTTACGTAATTCACGTTGAGCAACTAAAGTTGAACAAAATGCGTTTGGAACCCCGTACACATAATTGACCAACTTTCCCATATGTTGATTAACCCCGCACACCTAGTTGATCAACTCTTAAAACTTATTCCAGTGTTGAATAGCTCCGTACGCCTAGTTGACCAACTTACTGAAATGTTGAATAACCTCGTACACTAGTTGATAAACTTGTTCGATTTTGACAGAAAAAATTTTTTTTCGAGTTGATCAACTGCGTTTTCGATATTGTTGCTCAACCAGTTGATGAACGAGTTGATACCTTCGTACACTTAACCAAGGATCACTCGTTGGGGAACGCGTTGAACGCACCACGATAAACAAAAACTCAAACGTTAAACCTGAAATAATTTTGACTTCAGTTCGGTACATACTATTGTCGACGCATGCCTTCGCTTTAAAATATTCTTAAATTTGTTCCGTATGAGTATGATTTCCTCTAAAAAAAAAAAGTGGCTGCCGCATTAATATTAGAAAATGAACGACAATGGAAGAAAAACCAGCCAAGACAATTCTGGGTAGATGATTTTTTCTTGAGTCGCGAAGAAAATTGTTTTTTTTTCAATGAAATATATGAGAAATTAAAATCGATTGATCCCACCGCGCCCGTGAATTCGAATTCAAAGTTTAGGCAATTGCATTTTCGAGGAAATTTGAGACCAAGCCAATTCTCTGGCATCTCGATTTTTATAAGAGGGGCTCTTAATGTCCCATATATTGGGCTTTTTCTCAATTGCTGAAATCAGTTGCAAAATTAATTCCGTGGTTCCCTCTGTTTTTTTTATCACCTTCCATGACGAAAAACCAAAATAAACTACAGTTTGCAAGTTGCAACAGCTGCAAGTTCATGGCAACGCAATAGTTCAACCACGTAGACACATTTCACTGCAGCCAACGCAACGCAACACAATATTACGCCAAGAAATCCCAAAGAAAATTAAAAAGTTGATCAACGCGTTGAACAAATAATGTGCAACACATTATCTTGAAAATGTTGCTCAACGTGTTGATCGAACATTTTGAAGGAGCAACACGAGCTCGTACACTACCCATACACTTGTTAGGCAATTCGTTGAGCAACGGCCAACCCGTTGGTTGAACAGAATTGAAGGCACCGTACATTAGAGTTGAATGCGTTGAATTCGAAATTTGTGCGTTGATCGCCTAGTGGACAGTGCTGCCGTTTTAGTGACTTTGTCACTATATTTAGCGGAATTTTCAAAAGTTTAGCGACAAAAAATTATTTTTTGTCACTAGATAATTCTAGCGACTTTTCTAGTGACTTTTTGCAAGAACATGTGATGATGTTACATCCCTGGAATTAGAGTTTGGTACTTATGTTCGATTGACTCTCTTTTTACCACGACCACTGAACTGAATTTGAAACTTCACCACACAAAATAAGATCAAAAGGAGTGTGATTGCGAGTTAGCGAGTATACTCGTATATTTTAGAAACTAGACTACCTGGTCATTTCGTTTATATGATTTATTTTGTGTACAATTTTAACTGTAATTGTTTTTGTTTGGTTTTGTCGAATCGGCCAAAGTGGAGATTTCGGGAGTAAAATTAACTTTTTTTTGTAAGTATATTTATACTTGTTTTCAAAAAATTCAAAAATTTCAATAATGCTTTAGATATTGAAGTCAATGAAATTGATGAAGATGCTATAATGGCTATAATTATTTGTGATTGATTATTTTTATAATAGGTGTTTGAAGTTATTATTAAAACTTCTTAACTTTTCATTTAAAAAATGAAAAGTAGTAATATCTTCTAGACTGAATTTGTTTTTTTTTTTTTTTTAAGATTTTTTATGTTAACTTAATGTTTATAAGGTTTTCTTTACTATTCAACATAAATTTTTTGTTATAACTGAATATATATTTTTTTTTGATATGTGTACTGAAATTCTTTTCTAGTGACTTTTTTCAAAATTTTAGCATATCTAGCGGATTTTTAAGGTCGATCTAGCGACTCTTTTTTTTGGCTTGCGGCAACACTGCTAGTGGACGACCGGCATTACTTAGTGCCGGTGCTCAGAGTAAAAAAATATAAAAAATGCAATTTTTATCACATGTTAACGGATTAACGATTAACGTTAACTTGCGTTAATTCTTCCGAAATTTAACGCTTTAACGTTTAACGAAGCTAACTTTTTAAGTAGCGGATTAACGATTAACGAAGTTAACTGTTTGATTAACGGTACCCAGCTATGCTGAGTGGCTATCAATTTTCCATAAAACACGGCGAATGACTAAAGTGACCAAAACTTATTTATTTGAATTTTTTAGAAAATTTTAATTTTTCTTGTTTTAAAATTCGATATCTCGAAAAGGGATCAATGATTTTTTCTTAAATTGAGGACTTTGCATCAAAAGGGGGACAGGTCCACATTTTGGTGCAAATGAGGGGCAGATCAAAAATTTAAAAAATCGCCGTAATTACTAGTATTGTTTATTTAACCTAAAACTTGATTAAAAAAATGTGAAAATATGCAAATTTTTTAACACCATATCATTTTTTAACGTTCGTTAAATAATTTATTTTTCAAAGATTTTTTTTTGATTTCTCACAAAAAGTTAAATGTGGACTTGCATCCCTTTTGATGCAAGGTCCTCAATTAGATTTTCATTTTTTTTTTAATGTTTCAAGACTTTTATAAATCTAAACAGTTAAAACGATTTACACATGGATTTCTTATTTAAGTTCAAACTACTAAAGTAGTTGTTTTAGACTTTTAAAAAATAAATTGTATGCTTTCTAGCCACCCGCACCTGCTATACTGTTTAATCGATAGGCATAGACTATCTGAAGAGCGGTACCAGTTTTTTTGGGAATGTTAAATTCAGCCCAAGATCAAAGTCCTTGCCCTTTTAAGTTCCTTCTCTCAAGCCAAAATTGTTGTGCTTAACGTTAACAAAATTTACAACCTTCTTTACCCTGCAAGCATTATTTCATTCGAATCTTCGACCATATTTGAGCGGTCAAACACTCATTTAAATAGCTTTTCTCAAAGCTCAATGAATAATATTGTATTTGAAGTTGAGGAGGTTTAACGTTTAAGAACATCTTCAACAATGACACATCCACAGTGAACTTCAATAGCATTTTGGTGTTCCTTGAGCTTAATTCATTAGATCCGATCGTATTTGGACGGAAGTCCTTAGAAAATTATTTTTAAGGAATCATTTCTGATTCAATACATGCAAACTCTGGTGTACCTCAAGGTAGTGACTTTGGCCCACTACTCTTTAAAGTTGCTATCAATGACGTAGTTTCAATAGTAAATTCTTCAAGGGCTTAGGGACTAATCTACAACGATAATTTTTAAATTATTAAAAATTTAGTATTCCTTCAAAATGACTTAATATTTGTTTCCATTCGTGCTTATATAATAAGAATTTAAAGGTTTAGAAATTTCAATCGATTTCTTTCTTAGAAGAGAAAAACAAATTTTCTGTAATCGAAGCATACATTTCTCCGTAGGCAGTTACAAGAGTCACATCAACATGTGTAATTTGCGTGTAAGATTCTCCCAAAACCTCAACTTTACACTCCACACTGAAAAAATTTGTAAATAAGACCAACGCAATGCTTGGTTGTATCATTTGCTAGAGTGAGGAATCATCGTGTAGTCTCGCTGTACAGATATTTTGTCTGTTCCCACTTAGAATATATGAGCACCATATGGTTGCCACATTTTCTGTACACATGCGGATGGTAATAATCTAAAAATTAATAAAAATCAGAGGCAATGACGGCTCATAGAGATCATAGACCTAGTGACTTACAGGTCTCAACCATTCATGTGTGCGTGTTACCAGGAATGGAGGGGACCTACAATTTTCTGCCGATTCCGAACTGCTAATGAGCAGCACTTCTCATGACAAGAGATACTCTTGGAAGATTTGTCAATTTGTAGCAAGAGCTAGTACACTTCAGCAGTGGCTAAAAATCTAACCCCTCAGCATGACAGTCCAACGCACTAACCATTATGCCAAGGCGTACTACATTTGGCATTAAATCTGTCCAGGGTAAATACGCAAATCACCTTGCTCCTAATAGAGTTCGCCTTCTTCTCTTAGTCATGACTTCTTTGAAAAAAAAAGTCAAAAAGTCGCCAACGTTATGTTTTGACACCAGTCTTTGGTCAGTTTCATTGATTCATCGGTTATATCCGGTAAAATTATATTTATTGTAAGATCCTAAAGATTTCGGAACTCTCCCATTTTGCATTTTAGCTACCATTGTAATAATTATGGTCTCATTGAGCCATACACTTGTATGAAACATGAATCGGATAGAAACTCGAGTCTCCCGACTCAAACAAATCTCAAACGCAGAACTCCACATGAGAACACGATAAGAGACAATTAATATCGCTATACGAGTATACAACATACCCAAGAATAGTCACGGCGGCGGCGCGGCGCCCAGGTAAAATATTATAGACTCCAAAAAAAGTAAACGTCAAACTTGAACGTTTCCACATCTCCTTTGAGATATGCAGAAAGTAAGTCTTTTAATACTTAAATGCGAAAAACCAGAAGTTTCCATTTCCATCTATATAAAAAACCTGGGCCTTTAACTATAGAACTTCATTCATCCCAAGTTTCTTCTTCAAAGAAAGAAACCTTGTGGCCCATGCCTAATGATCAGATTATGTTTGCTTTGCATTTAAACCTTACTCCATTCTTCCAACTTCCAACTTTTCAGTTTTAAATTTCAAAATTCACTGCGACCAGTGAAACACCAATTTCTGGCTTAAATGCTTCAAAACACTTCACCATTACTCATAATTTGCAAACCATGGCTGCTGAAGCTTCCCATCGGAGGACCTTCACTTCTTCATTGAAAATGTAGATATGGCAAAATTGAGAAATGCAATGCGTTAGGCCAAATATTATTGCATTTGACCGGGATCATCAAGCATCAGTAGCCCGTCCGGTCGGTGCGGTGGTGGCGGCAGCGGCAACTTCCGAAACAAGTGACATTCAAACCACAAAAACCAAAGTCTAGATGCTTTTGGTATCCGTTTTGGTTGCGAGCGCATTAAACACGATCATCACCATCGACGATGTCGTCATCGTCATCGTCATCGTCGTCGTAGTCGTCGTCGTTGTTGTCACCTTGCCCCATTCCATGCATAACAAAGGCTTCAAGTCATGTGCTTCGTCATCGTCACCCGTCCACCTCCAGAAACAAATGCCTTCATACTCGTATAAAGCAAAGCCAAACCCAGAGATAGACTGTGCGTCCTACCTCAAAGTGCTATGTTCGCAGCAGTGTAATAGCTTGTGGAGCCTTCACACACACATGAAGAGGCTTATACTCATCTCGCTTCCCTCGGAAAAGGAATGCAACTGCTGCGTCGACGTCGACTTGGTCTTCCAAATGCATTCGCTTACACTGGCGTGCGACGCTGTGGTCACTGCGGATGGCAATATTCTGTTACGCACATCCAGGAGCAACTTGAAAGTCCGCACTTATAAGTGTACCTCACGGATGTTGCGGTAAGTCCTGTTGTGTGTGTCTTTCCTGTTGCAGTTCCTGTCCGCCCGGAAAATGTCCAGCATGTGCGAAATGAGGGCTTATGAATGCGTAAAGTTGTCACACCCTTGGTGCAACTTAGAAAGACCAATGTGCATCCTTCCATTGAGTAGGTATACATCTTCTCGGTCTTGCAAATCGTCGTCCTCTTCGTCTATCCATCGATGGTGTGCTCAAAGTGTGTTAAGAGGGCAGGAAGTTGTGTTCCGTAACGAACCGACTCTAGCCAAAAGTGATGATGACTGCATCAATGCGCGGGAACCTCTTTAGGGGTGAGATCTTCCCTCATAATTACTTCTTCGGGGTATATCAAACCAGGAGAAAGCTCTGTCATGTCCAGAACCTTTGGCCATTAGGGCTGTGTCTGAGTGTGAGAAATTTCATTAGGGCCAAATGCCGGTTGACAAACTTTCGTCACTCACACCACGTACACAGTAACAGCAACCTAAGTGTCGTCTCCGTATTGTGGACTTGGTGACATGGTGTCATAACAATGTTGACTGGAAGTCATTTAATTTGTTAAACTGCAGATTTGCTCCCCATGATGTCAGGAGTGTGAAGTGAATGTGTGTGGTCTTTCTTCACATCTTCCTCAAATCTCACTTCTCAATTCTCAGCCCGCCAGATGTGTATGTGCACGATTGATCGGGACTCACACCGGCCTGCCGCACTTTTATGACCTCGCGTATAGTACGCCCGCCCTGCCTATAATGAGTGTGTAATAAACGTCAATAAATCGACGAAGAAGACGACGCACACCGAACTCATCTCAGGGATGGGGCGACGATGATGACATTCGGATAGACATGACAGGGAAGAGCGATGCAAGTGTAGCACCGACCGACGACGATTCTATTAAATTTGGCGCTGCGTGTGGGTGGCTTCTGTTTGTTCGGAGACCGACAACAAGCTGGCATGGCGGCCGTTTATTTCGACGCGCAGTAAAGGACCACCCCTAATGTTTGTAGCTTTGGTTGTGCTCACATTTTATTACAAACAAAAAATCGAATGAAAATCCTTACTTGATAGTTTATTTTTGGAAAGAAAATATTACAGTTATAATGTCGAATCGTTTGTTTAGATCGACGCAAGTGCATATCGGATTAAAAGAGTCATTAAAACGATAATTTTTGTGTACAGTTGTTGTTGTTTCTTATTTAAATTCGGAATTGTTTTGACGATTGAGAGAAATGTTTGGTAAACAAGTTGCGAATTCATAAATAGATCTGCATTCATTTTGCCACAAATTTTGTCGAATGAATTTATTTTTTCATTTCTATCTATTATTGAAATGAAATCTTAAAAAGGATCAGAGGAAATGAAGAGGTTTTTCTTGCAATTTTTGGATTTTCTTTTTCGGAAAAAGGTTGACTTTACTTATGGTAGCAAATTAATTTTTTTTAATAAAAATAAGTGCATCCGTTTTTGAGAACAATAAAATGTTGTATAATGACTTCAACATTTTGTATAACAGTTAAAGGTTTTGGTGGCCAGACCAAAGAAACAATTTTTAAATCATTTAAAATACATTTCAGATACATTTCTGCAGTTTTTCCGAAATGTTTCTGAAATCTTTATTTTGGTCTGGAAGCTTCGCGAAATATTTCTGAAATGTTTCTGTGTTTTTCATTATCAATGCGGGAGATCTCCTCTGTTTACCAAGCATTTACATAGGGAGTGTGTGTTCATGCGTCAAAAATAAGTAGAGAGAAATTAATATCATTTTCATTCCGAAAGCTGACAAGCCCACACACACTGAACTGAAAGATTTTAGACCAATTAGCTTATCTTCTATTCTTCTGAAGACCTTAGATAGGCTGTTAGAAACACACATTTACCTCAAGATAAATGATAGTGTTTTTTTAGCAGGCCCAACTATAGCACACATAAAATCTAGCAATTCTGGCATTTCATGAAGTGTTTGGCAACGATTAAGAAATCAACCCACTTTAAAGAATTGACTTTAAGAGCATTCCTTGACAGAGAAGGAGTCTTTAACAACGTTGAAAATGGCGACAAGTCCTAGACTCTATCAGCATCGACCCGATGCTCTCAAACTGGATTAATTCCAAGTTGCAAACTATAATTTTTAATGCATAAATGAATGACAGCAAGCCAATGTAAGAACGTTTAGGAGTTTCCCACAGGGAGGTTTCTAACCTCCTCTGCTTTGGCTTCTGATCGTAAACCAGATTTTACTTAAATTAGGGCAAGACAGCGTTACAGTCGTAGCGTACACTGATAATATATAGTAATCTGTGCGAGTTCCTAGCCCTTGACAAACTCAGTAATTGGGCCAGGAGCTGCAGACTCAATGTCAATCCTCCTAAAACAGAACTGGTTCTGGTTTAATTATCGATCTTAAAATAAACTCGAAAAAGAACATCAAAGAGAGGGAGTAAAAGGCTGCAACAGCTTTCTACACCTGCAGTAGAATTTTTAGCAAAATATGGGGACTCAACTTCAAATACATTCATTGGATATACACAGCCATTATATGACCTATCGCCAGTTTGGTTAGGTGACCAGCCTTTGATAAGGGAACCAATCTTAAGCTATGACAGATTCAGAGACTAGCATGTATCGGCAAAAAAGTGCCATGAGAACAACCGAAGCATTAGAAACTCTCCCCTCACTTGTCCCAATCGATCTATTCACGAAAGAGTTAGCAGCCAAAAGTTCTCTACGACTTAAAGAGTGTAAAAATTGTAAAAGGAGCTGCTGTGGTTAAGGAAGTATTGTGAACTTCACTGACATATACATTCAAACAGATTATATTTCATTGAACAAAGATTTTAACAAAATATTCTAACAGGGGAGATATAGATGGAAAACCGGGTCCTAAACGCAAATCTTGTATCGGTCTTTAGACAGGGTTCCAAACCGGAAATCTTCTGAGACAACCACCCCATAAATAGATCATTAAAGCCCCCAAGCTTTTGCTGTGTTTTCCAAGCGGAAGTGCTTGCAGTTTTCGAGGCCGCAAAATATCTTTTGAACTGACGAACAACAATATTGATATCTTCATAGATAGCCAGGCGGCAATCATAACCATTTCGTTAATTGTTCCGAAGTCAAAACTGGTTGCTCGTTGCACCGTGACATTTATGGAAAAGAACTAGCCAAAAGCAGTTCATCAATTTTACCGAGCCAAATTGTATGCTGGGACCAGGAGAAGTATAGAACTCACCAAAGTTTCACCAAATGACATATGGTCAACAAATGACACCTTTCGGTTTTCTTCGGCCAGATATTTCAAAGAAAAAAACAGAGTATCTCCTGAAGCTTAGCAGACCTCCAACCATGCTCATATGGGGATGTAAAATTCCTACTTCACTGAAACCACCCCCTCTTCCCGATTGCAAATTAAGACCTAGAGCAGCAATTTATTCTTAATGAAATAAAATAACTAGGTATCCGCTTGCCCCTTTAACGCACTAGGTCAGAAGGTTAAGTCCTTCGCAGACGGTGTACTAAATTTGTCTAATTGAGAATTTTGATTATTGTTCTATTAGAGAGATTTTATAAGATTTCTCGCAAAATTGTTTGTATAAAAGCGAACCGAAAGAATTTCGAACCTGCAGCTTCTTTTCGATACTGAGCTTGGAGTGTTTCCCGAGCAACCAGTACATTTCTCGTCTGTGTGCACCGTACGAAACGGAGACCATGAGTATTGTCCACTAGCATACCAGTCTTACGAACTTTTTGCCCAATTTCGTACAGCAGTCGCGGCCAAAACTTCTTTTCATAAAACGCACTGTTTTGGTTGGGCTACACAGAACTCATTTTGGAAATAAGTTTTCAATATTTTCCAACATTGTCGAAGCCTTAAGCAACTCATTTCGTTCCGCGAATCTATGATACTGGCTTTCTGTTAAGATTTCCAGAGGAAACCATCTGTCAGTGTCAAAATAACCTATGATTCTATGAAGAAAGTGTACCAGAAATATAAAAAAAATACGTATAATTTATGATTGTTAATTAGTTTTTTTTTTTTAATTTAAAATATATTTTTCTGTTAAAGTTTTAAAATGCAATGTTTTTCAATCTTTTTAGAAGCTTTCCCAATAAAAATTTCATTTAAATCCGTCATGCCAACAATGAGAAATTCAAAATTAAAAAAAAAATCGTAAAAACTAATCGAAAGCAAACAAATTTTACCAAAACTCTACGCGCCGTTTTGAAGAAAAAATACGATTTTCAAAACAAATTTTTTAACATTTGAATGGTGGGTAGATACTGTTATTTTTGCATAAAATTAATGTTTTTCTCTCATCTTGTATATTATATTAAAAACCTTTTAACTGTCAAGTTTAAAAAAAAAAATGATTTTAGAAATATTGAGTTTTCAAAAAAAAAAAATTATTTTTTTTAAATCTAACAAAAAATGTATGTAAAAATTTGAATACACAATACTATCCAAACTAATAGGGAGACTTAGGATAAAAAAAATTGATCAATATCGGTTGAACAGTTTTTGAAAAAATCAAAAACGAAAAAAATCGTTCTATATGATGGGTACCATAAATATCCATTTTTTGGAAAAAAATTTTCAAGCATTACCTAGCTTTAACTAAATGAATTTTTTTAAATTTGTTAGAAAAAATCTGTTTTTGAGAAAAAAAAATATTTATAAGATTTCGAAAAAAAATCCTAGGACAGGTACCGTCATTTTTGGTCTTAAAAAAAGATAAAAAAAAAGTGTGGGGTTAAAAATTAAAAATCCTATCTATAAACATGGTCCTATCGAGTGTACAAATAATGTTTTCGTGTTTTGAATGCCGAAACTGATATGTTGAATTTCAAAGGGGGTATTGTTTGTAGCCAAAGAAAAAGACCGACTTTACACTCTGGGTGTTCGACAAGAAGTGATTTATTAAAAAAGTAATTCATAATGTAATGTACAAGTATATAGCTGATAAGCAAGAATAAGAGAGTACTAAAAACATCGAATAGGGGAAATAGATTTATAAACATAGGGTAAACTAAGCATAATTTAACACTTCCACTTTTATAATTCTATTTAAATATGTATTAATTCATTTATCAACTCCTAATTTTTCTCTTAAATACTCAAAACGATTTCGCAATAAGGGCTTAGTTAATATATCAGCTGTCTGTTCATTCGTTGGTACATAGTGCAAGGTGAATAAGCCTTCCTCATACTTCTGGCGAATAAAATGGTATTTGACTTCAATATGTTTAGTTCTCCTGTGGAACTCTGGATTTCTAATCAGCTTGACAGCACTCTGGTTATCCATGCTAAGTGTTGGAATATCTAATTTGTTTCCAACCAGTTCCGAAAATAGACGATGTATCCATATTAGCTCTTTGACACCTTCGCATGCGGCTACATATTCAGATTCGGTTGTTGATAAGGACACACACTTCTGACGCTGGGAACACCAAGATATCGCCGCTGCTCCAACCATCATTGCATAACCACTAGTTGACATTCTTGTTTCAGGGTTACCAGCAAAGTCAGCATCTGTAAAGCAATGTATTTGTAGATTAACTTTTTTAAAAACAAGACCGTATTCAAGAGTTCCTTTTAAATATTTAAATATTCTTTTTACCGCAGTAACATGACAACCTTCAGGGTTATCTAAATGACGACTAACTAAACTGACTGCATAGGCAATGTCAGGCCTTGTACCCACAGCCAAATACATTAAGCTGCCCACTGCTTCACGAAATGGATACTTTGGCACAAGTTGAGTTCCTGAGTCGACCGAAGTACCTTTGTTTTCAACTGGCGTTGTAACGGGTTTTGAATCTAACATACCGAATCTTGATAGTATTTTCGCAGCATATGAAGTTTGTTTTACTTCCAAGTTTCCATTTTCGGCAAACTTGATTTCCAAACCCAGATAACAGCTTACCATTGACGCTTTTACTTCAAACTCTCGGCTCAGATACAAAATCAGGGTCTCTATATCGTCTTCATCTTCAGCTGCCACCAGACCATCATCAATATAAATGGCCAATATCATCTTTCGTCCATTATTCTCACTGATGAATACACAGGAATCTGCCTTGCTTACTTTGAAGTAAAACTTATTAAGAAACTCTGTAAACCTAATGTTCCAGCATCTGGACGCTTGTTTCAGCCCATACAGGCTCCTTTGCAACTTACACACATTCCCGCTTCCGTCATCATAACCTTTCGGTTGGTACATGTATATATCTTCAGTAAGATCACCATATAAAAACGCCGTTTTAATATCAAATTGTCGTAGTTTAAGATTCTCATTTACACAAAGGGCTAAAATCAATCTAATTGATGTAAATTTAACAACGGGACTAAATGTTTCTTGGTAGTCAATACCATACCGTTGCGTAAAATCTCTCACGACCAAGCGAGCCTTATAGCGTTCAATCTTTCCATCTGCAGCATATTTTATTTTGTAAACCCATTTGTTCGTAACCGGTGACTTATCAGCAGGAAGCGGCACAAGATTCCATGTACTATTTTTCTTCAATGACGAGATTTCATCGTCCATAGCTGCCTGCCACTCTTTTCTTGACGGTGACTTTTCAACATCTTCAAAACACTGTGGTTCTTGGAAATCAGCTATGAAAGCAAATCCCTCTTCATGGAAACATGCGGTTGAGCATTTAGAACGTAACTGATGGATCTTCTTTGGTACTTCCTTGTTTTCAGAGCTTTTACATTCTTCAGGATTTTTAGGAATATTTTGTTTTGCTTTACTTTCATCTTCAGTCTCTTCCACTGAGTTTGAAAGGTTTTGGGTGGAATAATTCTCTTCCGTTTCCTTTTTATTGGAAATGTCCACGCTTGTCGACGTATCTCGAAACACAACGTCTCGCGAAATTTCTACTTTTCTGCATTCAGGTAGCCACACTCTAAAACCTTTTGAGTTTTCCTCGTAGCCAACAAACACCCCTTTCCTGGCCTTTGAACAGAACTTTTGCCTTTTTTCTTTTGGCACATGAATATATGCATCAATTCCAAAAATTTGAAAATGCTTAATATCGGGAATTTTTCCAAACCATAGCTCATAAGGCGTCTTACCATTTTCTGGACAGGATCCCGTACGATTAAGTGTATAAACTGCATTTGTAACGGCTTCTCCCCAAAATTTATAACTCATATCCTTAGCATGTATCATAGTTCTGGCCAACTCTATGACAGTCCTCATATCGCGTTCTGCTCTGCCATTATGCTGAGGTGTATATGGAACACTCTTTTGGTGACAAACGCCATGCCTTCTCAAAATGGCTTCCACTTCTTTATTGGAGAACTCAAGTCCATTATCTGAGCGTAATGTCTTAACGGGAAACCCTGTTTCTTGCTGAACCTGTTCCAAGTACTGCTCAATAAGTCCTTGAACATCCGTCTTAGATTTTATACAGAAGACTTTTCGAAAATTGGAAAAGTCATCACGAAATAAAAGCATATAACGAGCACCTCCATATGAATTCTCCTGCATAGGACCGCATAGATCTGTATGCACAAGCTCGCCTAATAATTTTGCCCGATTGCCGCTTGTCTCAAATGGTTTGCGATGATGCTTTCCGAAAATACACGCCTCACAAAAGAAATCTTTGTCATTTCTGAACGCTATACTTTGATAGGTTAGCACGTCTTTGACATGGCCTACGTGTTGGTGACACAATTTCTGGTGCCACGCTTGCAAGGTCGAAACTAATGCCGTATTTTCAGTACTGAAATCTTTAGTACAAATTACCTTAAAAGCCAGTCTAAAAAGCTTACTAGACTCCCGATATGCGACTGCAGCAACTTCATTGTTTTTAAGAATCTCGCACCGATTATTGTCTGCCACCATACTGAACCCCTTGTCCAGAGTAGAGTTAGTAGAGAACAAATTTAACTTTATATCTGGAACGAGTAAAACATTTGATAAACTCTTTTTTGACCAACATTTACCATTAAACGCTTCAATGTCCACAGTTCCCTTTCCCTCAGCCTTTATCACATCACCGTTTCCAATTCTTATGAACATTGGTTTCACAAATTTTTCATAATCACGAAGCCAATCCTTCCTGAAACACATGTGATCGCTGGCCCCTGAGTCTAGAAACCAGCTGTCACGCTCTGCAGTTCCTAAATAACTCTTTTGAATAATAAAAGCATCACCTATCCTATCATTGCCATGCTGCTCTTGTCTAACCCTTCTCTTGGGACATTCATTTTTCCAGTGTCCATCTCTTTTGCAAATGAAACATTTGCCACGCTTTCTGAACCCGTTCATCTTGGCACCATTCCTACCGTTGCTACCACATCCACCGCTTCCACTGCCACCACCACCACGTGGTTTTTCTGTCTTTGCCAAAAAAGCCCCTGAAACACCACTTTGTACACCCATCCGGGACTCTTCCATACATAACCTAGCAGTAAGATTCTTTAGATTGCGTTCCTTTTTTTCAGTAGACTCCCATGACGAAAAAAAATGGCCAAAATTATCTGGCAACGTCATTAGAATCTTTGTAATGAGCATGTTTTCAGAGATTTCTTCCCCCAGATCTTTTAATTGCTGTGCGATCTTCTGCAATTTAGAAATATGAACCGCAATTGAATCATCTTGATCCTTCGAATAATTGAAGAATTGCTGCTGCAGCAAATGTATACTTGTCTCTGATTTCTGTTCATATACACTTTCTAGCTTTGCCCACATTTCTGCCGAAGTTTCATAGTTCATAATATGTAGCATTGGTTCTTCCCCAATCGTACTGACAATTATTTTTTGTGCGGCGTTATCTCTTTTTGTCCATTTGATAATTTCAGCTTCTGCTGTTGGTTTTACCATAACACCTGTAACAGTCTCCCATAGCTCAGATGCTTTCATTAGCACCTTCATTTGAAACTTCCACAACGTCCAATTTTCACTGTTACGAAGTTTCTCAATTTTCGATAGCTCACAGTCCATGCTAATAAAAAGATTGGATGAAAAAAGAATTAGCACGTGAGAAAAAAAAATATCGGTAAAATCAGCCGAACAAAAAAACTGCGGTACAAAATTCTGTAAATTGAAGTAACCGGTTTGGTTCCTATGTACTACTCGTATGTATACTTATTGATGATCTCAGAGTATGGCTGGGCCCATAACCTGTTTGTAGCCAAAGAAAAAGACCGACTTTACACTCTGGGTGTTCGACAAGAAGTGATTTATTAAAAAAGTAATTCATAATGTAATGTACAAGTATATAGCTGATAAGCAAGAATAAGAGAGTACTAAAAACATCGAATAGGGGAAATAGATTTATAAACATAGGGTAAACTAAGCATAATTTAACAGGTATCAATAAAACAAAAAGCAAATACACATGATGTGAAGTTCGTTCGAAAAGAAATCGAATAAAATCTGATTAGAAATTTCGAAATTAATTTCGCAAACCATTAAATTTTACAATTACGAGTATATAAGAAACTACTTCAGTTTTTAATATAAATGAGTCAAACTTTATTATGGGGATTGAAAAAACAATTAACAAAACCAATTCTTTAAGACATGTATTTACAGGAAGTCAAATAACGGAGAAAACTTAGTACAAATCATACTATGTATTTAAAAAAAAAATTTAATGAGAACCGTAAAGGTCATTTGCTCCAATTATTGTTATATTTAACAAATATGTATTAGTTTTTAAGTTTGTTTAGGCTATCAAGAAAAATTGTAATAGATCTTAGTGAATAAACAAACATTAAAAAAAAAATAAGTTAAATAACGGCATTCTGAACATATTTACGAGCAAAGTGTTAGAAAAAAAATCAGCATTATCATTTTTTCTTGAGATCATGATTTGCAAAATGCTGGCGATTCAATATAATAAAATATTTTTTAACAAGTTTCCCATTTTTTTTTCTTTTTAGAAAACTCAGCTCTGTCCCTTGTTAAACAATACCTTAGTCATAAAACTAAGGCAGTTCTCTCGAATTCTAAGTTATGTGCCTCATGGATAAATTTTAGGTCCACTTTTATTCACTTTGTTCAACAATAATTTACCATTTGTACTTAAGCATTACAAAATTCATATATATGCAGACGATGTACAAATCCATTTGCTATCGAATTGGTATGGTTACAGATGCAACAACCAGAATAAATGAAGATTTGATGCAACTAGGACAGTGGTTTCAAGAAAATCATCGTTTCATTGGTTTCATTTCTTTGAAAAATCCTTGGAAAACTTAATTTTTAAGTTCTTACATAACTTAATTTATTATTTAATGTAGAATTTTATATAAATATATATTTATGTTTTTTATAATTATATCTACCTTTGTAAACAGTGGTTATCTCATTTATAATTATTTCTTAAGAATTGCTTTAATAACTCAAACTTAGCCTTAATATTCTGAGTATTACAAAAGAGATACCTTGCTTAAAAATACTTGTGCTTAAACAAAATATAAATTACAAAATTAAGTGTGCCTTGGCAAATTTTAAATTTCTCCAAATTTCACGCACATTCTTACAATTTTCTGAAAAAAAAAAAAACAAGTTTACCTAAACTTGGGGAAAACTTAAATGGCCATTTTTCTTCGGGACACTGAACTGTCAGAAAAAGAACTATGTTACTTTTTTAACCATGAACGCTCTTACCGCACAATTTTAACTTTTTTAAAAAGAAAAAAAATTCTTGAAAACAGCATTTTTTCAAAAATAAAACTGACAACTTTCACAATTTATTTAAAATATGTATAATTTAATGACATTTCACGGCAAGAGTACGATAACTTAGGCGCCAAGAAATTATGACGGTTTTTTATAGAACAGTTCAATACAAGCATTTTTTACTATGGGAGGGGGGTCTATCTCCACCCGTTTGGGCGGGAGGGGCAATTTTATAAAAAAGGTATTAAAATAGAAACAAAAATATTAAAAAATAACGGTAATACTTACAATTAAGTATTATACCTTTTTTTAAAGCCAATACTTTGATCTACATATTAGATAATTTTTAAATCAACTAGAATCTATGCACAGTTTTTTAAAAAAAAAACGAGTTTTAAACTCAAATTTTGGGGAAAAAAAACATAAAAAAAAAGTTTGAAGTTTAATTTTTCAAAACTGCAAAGTTATATATTATTATTTTTCCTAAAATTCGTTGCTCTAATTTATTCTTATTCACAAACTGAAAACTAGATGATATTATGTCGTCTAGTTTTTGAGAACATTGAAAATAACTAAAACTACTTTTTTATGGGATATTTGCTTTTTTTGCTTGCTTACGCATTACGGCGTATAAACCCCCTGCCCCCTGCTTGGGCACATTATAGGATTTGGGGTAGGTGCGAGATTGGGTGTATGCAAGGTTTCTTTTGCATTTAAAGAATCTGGATTTAAAGAAACTTTGAATTTGCCCTATGGCCTATATCCAATGTCTACTAAATATATGTACGTAGCCCAAAGTTGCACATTTAAAATGTTCAGACATAAAAATTTAATACATTATAGAAAATTCACATTACCTAGGTACTACTGTACGAATGCAGCAAATTTATATAATTCCTTAATCAATATGTATGTTTATTGTTTGTGCCTAACATTTTTAATGCTTATGTGGTACAGGTTATTGTTTACCATGGTCATTCGTTATTCAACCCTTGTAAGAGTGAAGCATTTTTTTCTTTGAATAAAGAATGGCGACTAAGCATCCACTATTTCATCCTAAATTAAATAACTTTTCAATATTTCAAAAAAAATATTTCAAAAGCATCGTGTTCTTAGAAGAAATTGGTGTGATTCCAACTAAAACGTCAACTCTCCCACTGTGTTGCAACTAACCGATAGAGGTAGAAAAATATAAAAATTTCAAGTTCGGTTGGATGTGGCGGTGCTCCGAAAAAAGCTCTAAAAAAGGTGACAAAAATTGTAAGAATACAATAAACCCATCTATTGGCATATTTTTCCATGGGCCTCAATATTGGCTAGAGATTCGGAAAGTGCTTGCTATAATTATCTTTTTTGTGATCAAAATGCCTGTAAACACGGTTTTAATACATTGAACATTGAAAAATTGACTTGACTCTTTTTAATTAACACCTGACTTACTCACAAACTGACTAACTGAGACGGGGAATGCCATGCAATTCTACCTCTTCGTGGTGCATTCTTGGTAACGCTAAATGATTTGCTGTACCTTACTTGCAAATTAACCACATTAACATTAATCCTCAAAATGAAATCACCGTAGGTAAATACGAGTATCAAAAATAAATAAAATGCACGACTGGATCGCACGAACTTGCTCTTATGTAAAAGTACTTTGGAATTTAAGATACATTTTTTAAATATAAAACATGGATTTAATGAGATAATAATGTTCAAATGCATAAAATTGCCGTCTGGTTTCCGGAAAAGTACGAATTTATGCAAATAAACCTTAAAAAATCATTTTATTATTAAATAAATTTTTTATATAAGAAATTTCTCTAAAATTTTACAAGAAAAAAATGTGGGATGCGAATTTTAAGTATTTAATAATATTGGTTTAAGGAAATAATTTCAAAAAATAATCGTTCATAGGTTTTGAAGATATTGATTAAAAATTTTTTTTTTTAAACCGAAAAATATTTTTTAGAATATTTTAATATACAATATTATTTTAAACTTAAGGGGACTCCTGCTAAAAATTTTGGGTTAAAATCCTTAGAGTCGTTAATGAGAAAGTCGAAAATCAAAAAAACGGGTCTATGGCAGGTACCCCTAATAACATTTTGGCCCAAAATTTTTGTTGACCAAAATGTAGTCCATGTCCATAATATCACACCTAATTTTTTTTATCAAAATCGTTAGAGCCGTTTTCAAGATAAATAAGATTTTGCATTACGGGTGTATGGGGGGTACCCTTAGTTTTGGAGCTAAAAAAAAAATTTCAATTTCTCCTCTAGGGAATCACCGAAGACCCTTAACTACCGAGATTGAAAGAAATAGGTCCAGGGGTTTAGGCTGTAGTGAGAGATACAGACATACAGAAACACTGAAACATGTTTTTTGTGTACTAAATTTTCCTTAAAATTTTTATAAAAAAAATTGATATGCAAATTGTTAGTATTTAATAAAATACATTTTAAAACGTAATTTAAAAATTTAATCGTGTATCGGTTTTCAAGATATTGAATTTTCAAAAAAAAATATGTATTATTTTTTTAAAAATCCAAAAACTATTTTTTCGAAAAAATTTTTAGTTTATATTTTTTCAAATGCAAAGCAGCTCCTGCATAAAAATTTTGGTTAAAATCGTTAGAGCCGTTGGTGAGAAATTCGAAAATCAAAAAAACCGTTCTATGACAGGTACCCCTAATAACATTTCCCCCCAAATTTTTTTTTCACCAAAATATAGTCCATGTCCATAATATCACACTTAATTTTTTTTATCAAAATCGTTAGAGCCGTTTTCGAGATAAATAAGATTTTGCATTACGGGTGTATGGGGGGTACCCTTAGTTTTGGAGCTAAAAAAAAAATTTCAAGTTTTCCTCTAGGGAATCACCGAAGACTCTTAACTACCGAGATTGAAAGAAATAGGTCCAGGGGTTTAGGCTGTAGTGAGAGGTACAGACATACAGACACACTGAAACATGTTTTTTGTGTACTAAATTTTTCTTAAAATTTTTATAAAAAAAATTGATATGCAAATTGTTAGTACCTAATAAAATACATTTTAAAACGTAATTTAAAAATTTAATCGTGTATCGGTTTTCAAGATTTTGAATTTTCAAAAAAAAAATTGTATTATTTTTTTAAAAATCCAAAAACTATTTTTTCGAAAAAATTTTTAGTTCATATTTTTTCAAATGCAAAGCTGTTCCTGCATAAAAATTTTGGTTAAAATCGGTAGAGCCGTTGGTGAGAAATTCGAAAATCAAAAAAACCCTTCTATGACAGGTACCCCTAATAACATTTCCCCCCAATTTTTTTTTTCACCAAAATATAGTCCATGTCCATAATATCACACATAATTTTTTTTATCAAAATCGTTAGAGCCGTTTTTGAGATAAATAAGATTTTGTATTACGGGTGTACGGGGGGTACCCTTAGTTTTGGAGCTAAAAAAAAAATTTCAATTTCTCCTCTAGGGAATCACCGAAGACCCTTAAGTACCGAGTTTGAAGAAAATACCTCCAGTAGTTTAGGCTGTAGTTCGAGGTACAGACATACAGACATACAGACATACAGACATACAGACAGACAGACGGAATTGTCGGACCCACTTTTTTCGTCTTCGCTATCATCGTAATGTCAACTTTGATCAAAATCTCGAGTTCGATTTTTTTTCCAAATGCAGAACTTGCCCTATAGTACCTATATCGCAAGTAAAAATTTCATAAAAAGTAGTTTTAGTAATTTTAAATTTTCTCAAAAACTAGAAGGCATAAAACCATTCTGTTTTTTGTGTTCGATTCAGAATTAATAGTGGCATTGACCACAAAGAGCCCTTAGGCACTTCATTTCACAATTTTGAAAAAAAATTGGTCTAAACTTTTTTTTTTTCATTTTTTAACAAAATTTTGAGTTTCCATGCGAAATTTTCAAAAACTATTGACATAAATAATTTAATTTAAATTTAGGATTATAGAACAGACTTCTGGCTTTCAAAACCGGTATAGTACTTTATTGTAAGTGTTGCCGTTATTTTTTAATATTTTTTTTTTTCAATTTTTTTTTAAATCGCCCCTACCTCCTAAATGGGGCGAGATAGACCCCCCCCCTCCTATAGTAAAAAACTCTTGTAATTAACCCTTCTACAAAAATCCGTTATCAATTTTTGGCGCCTAAGTTATCGTACTCTCCCCCATTTCACTATTTCAGTGCTCAATAATGAGTTTCTTTAATAGATCGGAACGCTCAGGTCACGCTCGTAGAGATTCGTTCAGGCCCCGCTTGTAGCCGCTCGTTTCTTAAAAATAAAAACGCCTTATATTAATTCTATGCCATTCATTGCAGTCAAGATTAAACCTCAGTTACAGTTCGGCTATATTTCTATTTTGACCATTAATTAAATAACGAAATCGTAATCGTAATCACTTTGAATTGATTTCGTTCCGAATTTCACCGTAAAGCACTCAAATGGCGTATACATTTTAGAACGAAATACTTATAGTTAACAGAGTTGCCATACACAAAATTTAAGGTAAGGCTGTCATTCATTGTTCACAAACATTAAATAAGCCTCTATTTATAAATTTTGAAATGCGTAGATTATTTAGTTAAATTTGTATTGAACTCAATTACGTACGCAAGGGTTGTTTGAAAGTGAGAGCAGTTGCTCTTTATCTAAATGAAACATTGTCTGTTATAGGTTCTTATATTTGTTTGTGTTGAAAATTTAAAACATAAAGCTTAAAACCTCTTCGAAATGTTAAATTTGTTTCTTTCTGAATTTAAAATGTTAAAGGAAAAAATTGAATCAGTTAAGAAGAATTAAAAAAAAAGAAGTAAAATGAAGCTTATCAATTTAAGCCAAAGACATTGTTAAAAAAAAAAATTGAAATATTTTTTAAAAATCCAAAAAAAAATTTTTTGAAAAGTTGAATTCACAATAATATTCAAACTATTGGAGACGTTTAGCAGAAAAAAAAATTATCAAAATCCGTTGTACCGTTTTTAAGAAAACCAAAAAATAGTTCCAAGGGGGGGTACCAAAAATAACAATTTTTTGGAAAATTGTTTTCAACCATTAGCTAGCTTTAACTCAATGAAATTTAAATTTTTTTTTTAATCTGTGGGACAATTTTTGAGAAAAAAAAATATTTATAAAATTTCGAAAAAAAATCGTATGGCAGGTACCGTTATTTTTGGTCTTAAAAAAACAAATAAGAAAAAATCCGGGGGAAAAAAATAAAACCCATATCTACCAAGTTTAAAAAAAATCGGCCGAGCGCGGATTTAAATTCTACAATTTTTAATTTCAAGTATTGTAATTGAAAATAAGTGCCTTCTTGTTATTTTTTTTTTAGTTTTTACCACAAGAAATTGGATTTTTTACCACTTTGCATGAAAACGAACTCAACTCCAATAGAATGTTTATTTTCAGCTAAATAAAATAGACCGCTGTGTGTGTTAAAAGCAACGGAGAGATCCTACAATTTTCCGCCAAGCACGAATGGCTAGATGAGAAGCAGTTTTTTAACAAGAGTACTTGGAGGATTTGTCACTTCCTCGAAAGAGGCAGTACACCCCAGAAAACCACATTTGCAACTACTGAGAATCGAACCCAAGACCTTCTTGATGATAGTTATGCCAAAGTCTACTACTACTAAGCTTGAATGAATCTCCCGTCGAATACTTAGATGCTGGAGATTCATTTGACTTATTTTTGAAAGCTTTTAATAAAATTTGGTATTAAAAAAAAAAAAAAAAAAACGAAAATATTTTTTTTTTTTAAGTCTCGTCTTTAATTTTATGTGGTGAGTTAGGAAATTTTGACAATGTAGCCATGTTTTTTTTTTAAGTAAGTGAAACTAAGTGATAATTATATATGTATACTTGTTATTAGAAGTTGAGGATGAACCTCAGGATTTTCGACTGACCGATAGTAGGTGTTCGAATTTTTTTCTGACGCCTTTGAGTTAAGTGTTAGGTTATAAAAAAAAATTGGGCGCAGGTTGTTCGTAGAGAACCATATCTTAAAGTGACCTACAACTCTCAACCATTTTTATAGGTATTTAGTGATGATTGTCGGCAGGAATGGATGTAATTCGAATGTCAAATACGAACGTCTGACAAGGGAGTCACTTTCTCTTAACAACAGATTGTCTTGGAAATTTGTTCGATTTCTCATAAAAGATAGATGACTGGGGCTGGAAGTAGCATTTTTATTTTTAGGACTGCATTCAATTCGGGGCAGTCCATCACACTAAACATTCAAGCAAGGTCCACTACTTCTACTGAGAGAGCTTAACGCGGCACTATGTTTATCATTATGATTGAACTACATTTTTAAATATTTAACCAAAGCTGGACTTTTCCTTGACTTCTGGAGCAAGTCGAAAAAATAAAATAATTTCCTTCTTCGTCAATCTTGCAATAATTATTAATTATAATTTGACTGATTATAAACATTTAAACTCTAAACTTGACTTTATAGATTTTGTGTGTTTTTAACTGATTCAAGTTTTCATCGAATGTGATCCTTAATTAATTGAATAAAATTTGTCCTTCCTCACCTTCCTGCACTGAATTTAGTTTACAATCATATCATAGATTATAGCGAACCTGTTATGTGTCGTTCGAGTTATCCCCAAAATAGGAATATCCTGTGTCGGGATATTTTCGTTAAAAACGTTTGTTATCACTTAAAGTTCATTAGCACTCCGTTTAATACAATCACTCACGCGACGTTCACAAACAAACTTATCAATAACTAACATGGTAACCGCGTTGATTAAATTCACAAACGCACTTCCTTGCTTCTTGTAATATTATTGTTTTTGTGAAGGTATTTAACCGAATTACAGCAATAGCAACTTATATGTATTTAATTTTTCTTTTATTTATCACTTTTATCCACGAATTGGTTGGTTTTTTTTTGCGGGGCACAAAGCTGCATGTGTGCGCTAATTTCATTGACGCCGCGCTTTGATGAGCTTGATTACGATTATAATAATATTCGGCTCGAATCGGAAATGACATAGAACACGAATGTGGGGAGCAATAACGACGACAGGGCAGCACCGTAGACGGTGACGTTAACGGCGGCAACCGTGCGCTAGGTATTCGTATTTTGAATTGTATCCTGTTCCTGTTTATAACTGTTTAACCCGAAAATCTTCCGACCACCGCCACAGCACACATATTGTGTGCTAAAGTTGATGTTGCTGGTGTTGATGTTGCTGCTGCTGCTGCTGGTGCTGCTGAGAAGAGGAAAACCAACAGAAAGCCCTCCACTATATTTAGCCTGTCTGTGTTGCTCTCGTTTACACATTTCGATACAATTCACACGCACACCCTCTCACGGGCGAAATTCACAGATACAAATCATCTAGGAAAAATATAGTGCAAGTGGGTTGTGTGTGTGTGTGTTAGGGAAACCGAACGTATGCAGCACACATACACGATTACGAACCCCCCTTTTCCACCCTCCCTGCCGAAAAGTTCAACCCTTTCACAGCCATTGTGATGGATACCGGATGTGAGTGTGTAAGTGCCCTGTGATGATAGCAGAACACTTGTAGGTATCTGTGTTGAATGGGGAGTAATGGGAAGACTGTCTCTGGCTTTGGCACTGGCACTGGCACGACATCAGAACTAGCTCTAGCTGAACTGTTAGCAGCAGGACTTCTTGCATTATGTGGCATACACTTTTGGGGTAGACCGAAAATTGTTTAAATTATTCCCACCCATACACAACCGCATCGTGTGTGTGCGGAGAGTGTGAAGTGCGTAAATACGCAGGCACACGCATCAGCATCACACGAACAACGCACGATCCTGGTAAATTTGTCGCACTTTTGGAGAGTGGAATCGTATACCTAGCTAGCGGAATGTTTTAAACAAAAATTTGAATACTCGTCCGCATGAAGCGATGGACCGATGATGGTTGTTAGGCGAACTAGGCGGAGGAGGTGGGAGTGATGTTGGTGATATGGATCCAGCAGTGCACATAGATTGAAAGTTTAGCCATCATTCGTCCGTTGGATAATAATCTCTTTCCGCTCGTTGTCTCCTCTGAACCATTTTCGGGGATTCCTTGATTATGCAGAGCGAAATACTTTGGAAATTTCATCATAAGTATAGCAAAGGATTTGAGAGCCTGTACTTAAGCCAAGTTTTCTGTTTGTCAATGGAATTTTCCGAATGTTGTACTGCGCACAGTTTCTTAAATATTATGTAATTTTACAAAATTGAGGTGTTTTTCAATTGGCACGTGTAGATTTTGGCGGCCATGTTGTTATGCCGATATCTGTCAAGTAGATTTTTGTATTATGTGGGTATTGATGCCAAATCACCATGGCAAGTAACACGATTGGACAGTAAGATGAAATTAATTACCAAAATGAGTGTTCGTTAGTGCAAACGTTGTGCCAATTTAACGGTAGACGTGGGGGCCTTTCAGTCGTCTTTTTAACTTTTTAATTAAACAACATTCGTATCTCAAAGGACACCACGATCGGCCGAGAACATCGCTGGGTTCTGTGAAAGTGTACAACAGAACCCGAGGCGGTCGCTGGGCATAGGAACGCGGCCTTTGTCTGACTTGAATTTGGCGGACTTAGGATTATACATACATATATTATGTAAAAGAGCGAACTAAGCCAGGAGCTCAAAGTTCATGACCATTGACAACGCAATTTGTTGGCTCACTGGGCTTCGGAGCTTTGGAAGAGGACTCTGATTTGGGCCAAAAAATCATCTTTAGCGACGAGGCACATTTTAGCTAAAATAAACAAGTTAACAATACATCATCCTCAAAATATTACAGTTTGGTGTGAGTTTTGAGCCGTTGGGCGCGGTGACATCATTGGTCCGTACTTTATCGAAAACGACGTTGGTGAGGTGGTTACCATCAATGGCGAGCGGTACAGAAAGAAACATAAGCAATTTCTTGTAGTCCACATTGACTGCTAGACGACTTGTGGTTCCAGCAGGATGAGCGGCGGCGCTACGTGCCACACAGTAGACACCACGATGGTCATTCTGCATGAACTATTTGAGGGTATGGTTATTTCTCGCAGAAGTGACTTGAAAGTACCACCAAAATAATGCGGTTTGATCCCGTTAGACTTTTTCTTGTGGAGTTTCCTGAAGTCGCACGTCTAAGCAAATGAACCACAATCGACCGATGTCATTAAGGTGAACATAACACAGGCTATCGCTCATGCTATCGGATCTATGCAATATAGGGTAATTGGAAGCTGATACTTTTCGGATCCATGCCAAAAAAAAGAAGCCAAGGCGGACATTTGAATGATGTCATATTCCATACCATAATGGGATACATCGGCCCATTAAACAAAAAAAGAATATTTCCCCACACGCGGCTTATTCTGTTTCAACATCCACCCGCTTAGCTTATTCTGTAGGGAACTAGTTGTATAGCGCTCGTCTCGTTTTTTTCGGGCTTAGGCAGAACTTCGCCTAACGTCGCGTCAGTTAACGTACATATGAGAATATAAAAAAATCATTTATGGAGCGATTTTCGCTTTAAGGCAAATTGTACCGGGTTGGTTACGATATCCCGCTTTTTATAATCCAGTTTTTTAAATCCCATTTTTATAATCCTGTTTTTTATAATCCCGCTTTTTCAAAATCCCGCTTTTCATAATCCCGCTTTTTTTAAATCCCGCTTTTTAAAATTCGGTTTCTTTTTACCACGTATAAGCAGATTGCAACCCCCCTATTTGAGCACACTATAGGATTTGGGGTAGTTGCGAGGTTGGGTGTATTCAAAGTTTCTTTTGTATTTAAAGAGTCTGGAAAATAACCAACATAAAATCAATAAGTTTTAGCTACGTATTCTAAAAAACGGGATAAGTGGTAAGACGGGATTTTAAAAAACGGAACGGGATTTTGAATAAACGGGATTTTAAAAAGCGGTATTATAGAGGACGGTATTTTAAATCTTTTTTTGCGGGATTTTTGAAAAACGGGATTATAAAAATCGGGATTCCGTTACGCTACCAATTGTACCATTCAATCTAAGACAGCTTATCTTAAGTTAAGTTCAATAAAACATAAAGTTCATGTTCTTGTTTCCGAGCTGCTCAAAGCTATGTGTATATGCAATAGCTTAAAATGAAAAAAAAAAAATAGTAGGAAGGAACCATATCCGTCCGAAGGCAATCTCAGCATTTTTTGAACGAAGGCCTTCTGAATTATGATAGCTTAAGAGGCATTAGTTTCCTAAACATCGCTTGTAAGATATACTTTCTGCCGGATTATATGAACACCTGAAGGCTTTCAATAATGATATTTTTGGCCAAAAAGTCCCCTTTCGAACAAATATTGACATTGATTCAAATCTAACAAAAAATCGAACACATTAAAGGACAACCAACACGGACACCTTGATCAGAATGTTACTATAGCCACCTATAACATGGAGTTAGAAACTGAGTCTACCTTATATCCACCATTGGGCCAGACAATAGTTTCAGCGCTACGATCAATTTAAGAATAAACAACCCTAAAAGGAGAAAAATGATCTGTTAAAAACAACGTAGGACTCCTATAAAATTAAACAAGTGAAACTTCTAATATTAAACCTGTCCAATTACCCGGTTAAAATTACACAATTTGACTCGGTTAATTTATTAAATAATAATTTTGTTTGGTTATTTTTACTAAATTAGTGTGCAATTTTTGCGATCTTCTGTTATCTATCTGTTAATCAAAATTAGGAATTCCATGGTAGCTTTACCATACGGTCAAATTAAACGGAAAGTTTTTTAGTTTTTGTTGCCGACAAAGACATCTAGAAGCGGATATATCAAACTAAATTAACAAGCCAAGCTGCAAACGAACGAGACTAAAAGGCCCCAAAGGTTTGAAGAGTTTTCTTGGATTTGATTTTCGTACCAACTGCCAACCAGACGAAGTTTTTTAGCTGGCATTAAATTTGTGAAAAACAATATATAAATTACTTAATAATAAAGTTTCCTTTAAACTATAGTTTATTAGTTCAGTTTTTTTTTTGTTTGCCTGCTGAATAAAAACGTTTACATTTGGTCAATTGTGACATTCTAAAAAACTTCTGGTCTAAAAAACTTCTGGCCACAACGAAAATTCTTTTGTATCCGAACTAACATATAATTGTATCTGCAAAATGGCAGAAAAGCACGTAGCCACCCCAATGAGCAGTGGTCACGTTACGAGAAGTGGCAAGTTAGCTACCCTTAGCTGCAAACTGTGCAAATCTGAGGACAGCGCGCAGATGGTACAATGTGACTCGTGCGATGCATGGTTTCATTTCACATGCGTTGCTGTGGACGAATCCATAGCAAACCGTGATTGGACGTGTGAAGACTGTACTAACTCTGCTGCAGAAACTGCATCAGCGCACTCCCAAACAAAATCTGTAATCAGCACTGTACGCTCAACACGATCACGACGCATCAAGCTTCAATTACAACGGCTCGAGGAAGAAAGAGCACTGCAGGAGAAAAGAAAGGTCCAACAGCTCAAGGAGGACCAGGCGTACATGGACGTACGTTTCAATCTGTTACTGCAGGATGATTCGGACGAACAAGAACCCGAATTGAATGAAGAAACTGTTTGTCCAAACTAAAACCAAGTGGACAAGTGGATAGAAGCACAATCTATTCAGGCAAGTCGCACTGTCTACAAAGCACAACCTGAAATGATGTTGGAGCCAAGGCGTCCATGTGCTCCTTCTCTGCGGCCAGACATTAAAAACGCAAATATTTCATCTCCTCCTGCTGCCTTTCCAAGACATGGAATTTCAGCTCCACGACTGCCAGAATTTGCTGCCTCGCCACCACTATTTACACAAAGACAACTGGCAGCAAGACAAGCTCTACCAAACGATCTGCCGATATTCAGTGGTAAGCCAGAAGAATGGCCTATCTTTATAAGTTGCTTCGAGGGAACCACTGCAGCGTGTGGAATAACCCATATGGAGAATATTCACCGACTCCAAAAATGCTTGAAGGGTCCGGCATTGGAAGCAGTCCGAAGCCGACTTCTGTTTCCTCAAAACGTCCCCACCATAATTGAGACGCTGAAAAGTATATTTAGACGACCCGAAACAATCATCCATTCATTGTTGCAGAAGGTTCGTGCAGAACCAAATCCAAAATCAGAGAAATTGGAAACCATTATTCCTTTTGCACTCGCAGTCGATAACATGTGTTCCACGATGGAAGCATTTGGTATGTCAAATCATTTGAATAACCCCGTTCTCTTACAGGAACGTATTGAGAAACTACCAGCCCAAATTAAGTTAAACTGGGCAACATATTCATCGAACATCGAAGTGAACTTGGGTACTTTGGGTACTTGGCTGATGCAGCTAGCTGGTACTGTGAGCAGCGTTACTTACAACATTCCGCAAATCCAAACACGATGCGAAGAATCTACTGCGAGAGGTCAGGTTGCCGTACATAGTACCAATTCTGACTCACGTCCATTAAGCCGTAAAAGATGCTGTATATGCGATCAAAACTGCCGCAAGGTTGAAAACTGCTCCAGCTTCAACAACTTCAACACCTCCCAAAGATGGAATATCGCCAAAGAAAAAAGGCTGTGTCGATTGTGCCTCTTTTCTCATTTACGTTCCCGATGTCGATTGACTGCAGCTTGCGGAATCAACGGCTGTACATATAAGCACCACCGTCTACTACACAACTACGACGAAGATGCCATTGCGACCGCCCAAATCAACACCCATATCGACAGCAAAATGGGCGTACTGTTTCGAATTCTTCCAGTAATAATCCATGGTAAACGAGGTCCTGTAAAAGTATTCGTCTTTTTCGATGAAGGGTCGTCGCTCTCCTTAATGGACGCCTCCCTAGCTGACGAACTTGAGTTACAAGGACCACACGAAGCTTTGTGCCTTAAGTAGACTGGAGACACCCATCGAATGGAACAAAATTCAAAAGTCGTTTCAGTCCAAATATCTTCCAAAAACACAAACAGAAAATATACAATCTCCGACGTTCGAACAGTATCAGCACTAAAACTACGAGTACCAACGCAGTCAATATGCATGAAGAACTTACAGTCAAGCTATTGCTACCGAAAGGGACTTCCAATTAGTTCATATAGCTCATCGACTCCGCGTATATTGATTGGTCTTAATAACTGGCATTTGGGTACTCAGCTAAAATATAGAGAAGGAACCATAAATCAACCGATTGCATCCAAGACACGTTTGGGCTGGAAGATTGATGGAGTGTGTCAACCTCAAGAAACTATTTCAGTAATTCACGTTCATCATAGTTTCCATCATTGCGAATGCACGCAAACATCAGACGATAATCTTCACTATATGATGAAACAATATTTTACGCTTGATAGCCTAGGTGTTTTCGCCAACACATCGAAATCTTTGATCTCACCTGATGACCAGCGTGCTCTTGAAATAATGGAGTCCAAAACCGGACAGCTTTCCTATGGCTGCTCGACGTTTTCGCTGCCTACAAGCTACGTAAATTGGATCAGAATTCAGAACTGAAAGACAACCTGAACCATCAGATAGCTGAATATATAAGAAAGGGCTATATTCGCAAACTTTCCAAAGAAGAGCTGGAACAAAATCATCGTCGAACCTGGTACCTACCAATTTTTCCCGTAATGAATCCGAAGAAACCTCAAAAGATACGCATCGTCTGGGATGCTGCCGCTAAGGCGAGAGGAATCTCTTTGAACTCCCTACTACTAAAAGGACCCGATCAGCTGACGTCACTGCTGGGTGTATTATATCGATTCAGGGAAAGGAAGATTGCGATCTGCGGGGATATTCGAGAAATGTATCAACAAGTTCGAATTAATAAAGATGACCAACACGTTCAACGTTTCCTTTGGCAACTTGATGAGTCGAAGAAAGATCCCGATGTATATGTAAGTCATGTCATGACGTTTGGCGCCACATGTTCCCCCAGCTGCGCACAATTCGTCAAAAACAAAAATGCCCTTACCTTTATCGATGAATACCCCAGAGCAGTAAGATGTATTCTAGAAAACCACTACGTAGACGACCTTTTAGACAGCGTGGACACTGAAGGGGAGGCCACCCAACTTTGCCATGATGTAATACGGATTCATCGGCACGGTGGTTTCGAAATTGGAAAATGGATCTCCAATTCATCAAAACTGGTCAGCGAATTAGGAGAAGCACACGCTAAACAACGCCATAATCTTAACATGTCTCTTGAGGTCGAAGCAGATAAGGTTCTTGGCATGTGGTGGTGTACATCTACAGATTGTTTCACGTTCGTCGTTACGGAACGGAAGCAACAACAGTATTCCACGAGGAACTCAAAAGCCAACGAAAAGGGAAGTCCTACGCATTCTGATGACGACTTACGATCCACTAGGATTAATTGCACATTTTCTGGTATTCCTCAAGATACTACTACAAGATATCTGGAGAAGTTCAATAGACTGGGATGACCAAATAAATGAAGAACAATTCGAGCGATGGTGCCAGTGGATCCGTAAGCTAGAAAGCATCGAAAAACTAAGAATTCCAAGATGTTATCTCTCCGACATTCAATTCGATAATGAGGTTAAAACCGAGCTACATGTCTTTGGGGACTGACTGGAATCAACTAAAGTCGAGGAATGGAAATATGTGCCAACTAAACTCAACGTGGCAGACGAAGGGACGAAGTGGCCGAAGAAGCAACCTTCATTTGAATCCAATGGACGTTGGTATACAGGGCAATTGAAAGCCGCAAGTGTGCAAATGCACATTTCTTGTTGCGGTTATTTAGTAGTAGTAACTAAATCGCTAGTGTGACTATAAAACGTAGGAGTGTATTTGAATGATTTTATCTAGCGAAAATCGCATCGCAAGAAAAATGTGACAAATTTCACGCTTCTAAGCATTATATGATTAGCTTAGAACACATATGATATTTGGATCCAAATATATTCGGTACAAAATGTACTAACACATGACTTAAAGTGTGAATTAACGCTCAAGAAATCAATGTTTTAATAAATTTTTACTTGCGACTTATAGGTACTTTCTATAAGGCAAGTTATGCATTCCTAAAAAAAAAACTCGAGATTTTGCTCAAAGTTGACATTACGAAGATAGCGAGGACCAAAAAAGTTGGTCTCGCAATTCTGTCTGTCTGTCTGTCGGTTCGACTACAGCCTAAACGGCTCGGCCGATTTTCTTCAAACTTGGTAGATATCGGTTTTAATTTTTCCCCCCTACACGTTTTTTTCTTTTCTTTTTTTAAACCAAATCTAACGGTACCTGCCATACGATTTTTTTTCGAAATTTTATAAAATTTTTTTTTTCTTAAAAACCGTCCCACAGAATTTTTAAAAAAAAAATTTAATAATTTCTTTAGTTAAAACTAGCTAATGGTTGAAAAAAATTTTACAAAAAATTTTTATTTTTGGAAGCCCCCCTGGGTCTATTTTTTTTTTGTTTTTGATTTTCTCGAAAACGGTACAGTCGATTTAAATAATTTTTTTGTATGCTAAGGCTCCTCCATAGTTTGAATATGTTTACATAATCAAATTTTCAATTTTTTATTTTTTTGGATTTTTTAAAAAAATTTCTAAATTTTTTTTTGGAAACTCAATATTTCGAAAACCCCATGCTAGATTTTTTTCAAACTTGACAAATAAAAGTTTCTTAACATAATCTACAAGATTTGAAAAAAAAAATTTGTTTTATCTAAAACTAACGGTACCTTCCATACAAATTTTAAAAAATGGTTTTCGAAAATCGTATTTTTCTCGAAAACGGTTCCGAGAATTTTGATAAAATTTTTTTTTTCTTTTGATTAATTTTTACTATCTATAATTTAATAAAACAAAATTTGAAATCTACGAGTAGATATTACTGACTGTACCTACAATACAACGATTATTTCGAATTTTGAATTTCTCATTATCGGCATAACGGATTTTGATGAAATTTTGTATAAAGAAGCTCCTAAAAAGTTTAAGAAATATTGCATTTCAAAACTTAAAGAAAATATTTTCTTCAATTTTTGGAAGAAAAGTCTTTTTTTATTTGCGATATAGGTACTATAGGGCAAGTTCTGCATTTGGAAAAAAAAATCGAACTCGAGATATTGATCAAAGTTGGCATTACGATGATAGCGAAGACGAATAAAGCGGGTCCGGCAATTCCGTCTGTCTGTCTGTCTGTATGTCTGTACCTCGATCTAGAGCCTAAGCCACTAGACCTATATTCTTCAAACTCGGTAGTTAGGGGTCTTCGGTGATTCCCTAGAAGGGAAATTGAAATTTTTTTTTAGCTCTAAAACTAACGGTACCTCCCATACACCCGTAATGCAAAATCTTATTTATCTCGAAAACGGCTCTAACGATTTTGATAAAAAAAAATTAAGTGTGATATTATGGACATGGACTACGTTTTGGTAAAAAAAAATTTGGGCCAAAATGTTATTAAAGGTACCTGTCATAGAACCGTTTTTTTGATTTTCGACTTTCTCATTAACGGCTCTAACGATTTTAACCAAAAGTTTTCAGCAGGCGTCCCCTTAAGTTTAAAATAATATTGTATATACAAATATTCGAAAAATTATATGTTGTTTTTTTTTAAACTTTTTTTTTTTTGAAAAATCAATATCTTCAAAACCTATGAACGATTTTTTTTATGAAATTATTTCCAAAAATCAATATTATTAAATAATTAAAATTTGCATCCCACATTTTTTTCTTGAAAAATTTAAAAGAAATTTCTTATATAAAAAATGTATTTATTTAATAATAAAATGATTTTTTAAAGTTTGTTTGCATAAATTCATACTTTTCTAGAAATCAGACGGCAATTTCATTTTAAATTCATGTTTTATATTTATAAAATGTATCTTAAATTCCAAAGTACTTTTACATAAGAGCAAGTTCGTGTGACCCAGTCATGCATTTTATTTTCATTGCAACGACAGCCTATGGCAGGATAATGCACTTGCGATTTTATGTCGCACTGTTAGGGGCCAGTTATAGCTATCATTGAAAATCATCATTGAAATATAAATCAGTGGAACGGTGAAATATTTTTTGACAAGTCGGTTATAGCAATCAATAATTTCGCTGTCATTGAGAAGATCTGTCGCTTGGATGCTTGCTTAATTACAAAGACAAAGAGCGCATTCACTAATCTAGTCACTACGTAGTCAACTCGTTCTGATTGGCAAAAGACAACTAAAAATTTAGTTGAAATTTCCCCTCAAACGTAGTGTAAAAATTTCTGCTTCAAAGCTATTGGGTATTGATTTTGACATTTCACAAGCAGCTGTTCGTTGAAAATATGTACAAATTTAATTTTTGGTGGAAGATATTTTGGAAGTGAAATTATTAAACAAATTAGTTATATTTGATGCTATTTAATTTAAACTTAAAAAAAAAGTTTATTTAAAGTTCTCAAAACACAATTTTTCTTATTTTGTATGTTAACATCTGTCATTAATATGACAGTTTGAATTGACTAGCTTTGTAGTGCAATTTTGCATGCACAAAGCTAGTTGAGTTTTTGACTACGTAGTGGCTAGATTAGTGAATGCGCCCAAGCTGAATAGTTTTTTGAGGTTAGAGTTGATCATTGAAAAAAAACTGACACATGAGAATAGAAAGAGAATCGAACACAAATCATTGGCACTATTCTGTTCCACTTTGTTGGAACGAAAATCAGCTGTTCATTAAAAACGATTTTCATCATTAAAAAATTAAAAGTAGTTTTATTTAATATTTAACATATTTGTTTATTTTTATTTGCAAAAGTAAAATATATAATTGATTAGCTTCATCTGTTTAACTACCCTAAAAAGTGAAAACAATATTTTCAATGATGGTTTTCAATGATAGCTATAACTAGGGCCTTAGTCTGTTGCAAGAAATAAACCATATAAACTTAAAGCTAAGCACGCACTTCAAATTTTATGTCGTATGGTTATTCGAATTATCTAAACGAATCTATGTTGATACTTTTTGGCCATGAGGCCTCAGCATACGACCGTTCTTGTTTATGCCAAAAAACTCGCAAGAAGAGAGGGCTTTGTGATGCCCTCAAGCTATAGTCAAAAGAAATTTCGTGATAATGTTCAAACCATAAAATGCAGTAAATCCTCACTTAATGTTTACTTCCACAATGCTAGTGGCATTCGCACAAAAGTATCTAAACTATTCAACAACTCAAGTCATCTCGATTACGATGTGATTATAATTGTCGAAACTTGGTTACATCCTGGAATATCTTCATCTGAACTTTTTGACTCTCGCCTATTCAACGTATACAGACTTTACAGATGTAGTACTGTAACTGAGCGTGGAGGAGGAATAATGGTTGCTTTTCGGTCAACACTTAGATGTAAAGAATTAGCTTTGCGTTATTTGGATGTTGAGCAAATGTGTATTTCTATTAACCTTTATACCACGCATAATGTTTCTCTATTCTTTATTATCAGTTATATTGCTCCAAATAGTAATGTTGAATTGTATGAAAAACATCTTATGAATTTTTTTTTTTTTTTTTTTTTTATAATCTACACGCGCTCAAGGGATTATGATTACCCTTTAAATGTTTGAACACAGCGCGGGCGTGAAGTTAAGGAAGAGAAAGAAGGATAGGAAAGATGTGTGGCACGATGTTCTGAGAATTTATTTATTTATTGAATTTATTGAATTTATTAATAATATTTGCTCTGAATTTGATAATGTATGTGTTTTTGGCGATTTTAACTTGTCAAATATAGAATGGAACTTATCCGATAATGAAAGTATGCTATAATTGCTTCCAATATGTTAAAAGATTATGAATCAATTTTTATTGACTCTATCTATTCATTAAATCTCGTTCAAATTAATAATATTTTAAATTCATTAAATAAAATATTAGATCTAGTCTTTGTTTGTAATGATTTATTAAATGCTAAAGTTTCGACTGTTCTTTTTTCACTTTTAAATGAATCTACGAGTATTCATCATAAAGAATTATTTATTGAAATTGAAATGTATATCTTTTCTGACACTGTTCCTAATCAACCTTCAAAATGTTTTAACTTTAAAAAGGCAAACTTTGTTGATCTCAATAACTTTCTTTTTACTTTTAATTGGTCTGATGAATTTTTAAATTTGACTCTTGAACAAATGTATACGCGATTTTCTTCGATAATTTTTGAGAGTTTTTCAAAATTTATACCTCTGGCTCAAAAACTGAACACTAAACTACCAAAGCTTCCGTGGTATAATAAGCAGTTATCTAATCTTAAAAACGTGAAACGTAAAGCTTATAATAAATATAAAAAATCCAAAAATGAGTTAGATTATGCTTCCTTTAGTAAATTGCGTAAAGAATTTTTCACTCTTAATAAGTTCCTTCATAAGTGTTACATATCATGAATGTTGAAAGTAATATTAAAGGCAATTGTAATTCGTTCTGGTCATTTTTTTGTTAATGCGAAAAGAAAATCTACTGGTTTTCCTAAAAATATGTCGTTTAAGAATATTGAAGCTTCAAATAATACTTCTATACTTGAATTGTTCGCAAACTTTTTCCAATCAGTTTACTCAACCCCTGATTTGAATAACTGTTCAAACATGCCTAATATTCCAAGTAAGGTTGATATTGGAGAACTACAGTTAAGTCGTTTTGAAATTCTCTCGGGACTTCAATCTCTCAAACCTAAGTTAAGCTCAGGGGCCGACGGTATACCCGCTATATTTCTCAAATCTTGTGCCTCTTCAATTTGTTATCCTCTGCTTCAAATATTTAATGAGTCTCTAGCTGAAGGAGTTTTTCTGAACACCTGGAAAATCTCTTACCTAGTTCCTATTTACAAATCTGGGTCTAAGAACTTAATTGAAAATTACAGAGGTATTTCAAAACTCTCAGCAATTCCCAAGTTGTTTGAGAGTATCGTCAAAAATAAAGTAGAGTTTTTAGCCAAAGAATCCATATCGGAATCACAACATGGTTTTATATCTGGGCGATCTACCACTACTAACATGGCTCTTTTCTCATCATATGCGATTAACTCCGTTGAGGGAAAGTGTCAGGTTGATGCTATTTATACAGATTTTAGCAAAGCCTTTGATTCTGTTGACCATCTAACTCTGATAAGGAAACTTGAGATATTTGGTTTTCACTCTAAATTTCTTAGTTGGATTTCGTCTTACCTTGTTGGTAGGTCTCAAAAAGTTTTAATTGATAATTCATTTTCGAGGTCTATAAAATGTAGTTCTGGTGTTCCACAGGGGAGTCATTTGGGTCCTCTCCTTTTTAACATATTTATCAATGATATTGTGTTAGCTTTTCAACATTCCCAATGTCTTTTATATGCAGATGATCTTAAAATATTTTTGGACATAAAAGACGTTGAGGACTGTTATCGTTTACAATCTGATTTAAACCGAGCTGTTGAATGGTGTAACGACAATAGATTAAAATTGAACATTAAGAAATGTAACGTTATCTCATTTTATAATTCTAGTAACCGCATTGTCTTCAACTATTTGATTGAATCTAATTTGTTATCTCGTGTAGAACAAATCAAAGATCTTGGTATAATGCTCGATTCAAATTTTTCTTTTAAAAGTCATATCGAATTTGTTGTTGGTAGAGCGAATTCACTTGTTGGATTTATATATGGAATCCAGCATTTAAGAATCTTTCAAATCGTATTGAAAATGTTCAACGGCGATTTACAAAATTTATATTTTTTAAAATGAAATGGAATTTTGCCCCCGATTATAAAGCTAGATGTCTACTACTTGGAATTAAATCTTTAGATTCAAGACGAACGATTCATGATGCAATGCTTGTAAGGGATGTATTATGTTATCATATAAGATGCCCTCCTTTACTTTCAATTATGCCAATTTATGCTCCGTTTAGATCACTACGCTCAAGGAATTTGCTTTTCGAACGGTACCACAGGACCAGTTATGGTAGTAATGCGCCTATTTCTAGAGCTATTCTATAACTCATTTCAATGAAGTTTGCCGACTTATGAGTATTGATATAAGTTTTTCTAGAAACATCTTTAAAGCTAATCTTTTATTTTTATTTATTTTTTAACATTATATGTATATGTATATAACTTTAGTTTTAATTTTATTCATAATCTGTTAGCTGTAAATTGCTTATAGATGTAAATAAATAAATATTCAGTTGCAAAAACTAAAACACAATGAACTTATAGCACTTGCGATTTTCTCTCGCACTGTTAATCAGTCGCGAATAATAGAACATTTGAGCTGAAAGCCAAGAATGAACTTTCGATTTTCTGATGCACAATTATTTAGTTACAAAAATAAAACAAATGTTTTTAAATCTAGCAGCTTGCTTTCGATTTTCTGTCGCATGATTGCAGCCAACTGTTTTGAAATTACATGGCAAAAAAATTGTATTTGTTTTTGTATTCCCAGCATTAGAGAGAAAATCTGAATAATACCTTTTTATATATAACCTAAGTATTATCATGGAGCGTGATTTTGTATTGCGAACGCTATCCTGGTGGTCGCGCTGAAATTAGCGCACGATTTTACAGTGGAGAGTAGGATAAGATACAAAACAAGTAGTAAAAGGGAGACTATTTTATTATAAAGCTTAGTAAAGACAAATCTATCAAGTACTGTCCGTATGCTTAAGATGTCGCCACAATCGTTCGTCTTCTTGATAGTACTATAAGTTTTATATACAAAGATAGTAATGCTAAAATAAATTGTTACATGCCACCTTTAGGACTACGGCTTTTATTTTGTGAAATCAGATAAGCCTGAAAAGATTTAACCAATTTGATCAATTCCATCTTGGATTTTGTAAGCTTTGTATTGAAAAAATCGCCTCATCATCTTTCAAGCACTAAAAAAAACATAATTTAAGCGTATGTGTGAGAGAGGGGACTAAATTTTAATTTCTTAATTGGTATGACCTAGTCTTATATCGCGCAACAAATTGGTTAACATTTGAGTATCTGAGGTTTGAATTTGTTTTCTTTTACGATTTTGACAATTTGACTTTAAAAGATATGACATGTCCCCGGATAAGAACTTTAATTAAATATTACATTTCAAACGACTTCTCGCCATCGATGGCTGTTTTGAGGCAAGACTTTTCGGAGCGAAAAAAAACATAGATGAATACCTTGAAAAGCTAAATGAATTTTTAAGGAATTGGGAGTCTTAATTATGGAAATTTTGTATTTGTAAATATCAACAAAACGGCGAAAAAAGAAAGGGAAACATTCTTCCTTACATCTTATCTCAAATTAACCTCGAACAATTATTTAACATTATAATAAATACACCTTATTGACAAAAAAAAAACCAATTCTACGCCATATTATTACTCGGATCCATTTTTTTATAATTGGTCCAATAAACTAGGTAGATGATAATAACAATAATAATCTGGGCTCGCATGGCGTATACTTAATTTTTTTTAAAAATGGCGTTCGCTCGCATGAAATAAATATTTAATTACAACGCTGTAATTCAAGTGAATATTCCTACCACACTCCAATCAATCTTTTGATAATCTGTATTTTTTGTGAGTAGTTTTTGGGGTTGGTAGGAGGTATATGTGTACATAGAGAGATATATGGACAAATTGCTGTTTAAAAAATTGTACTTTAAATTATATTAATCACAAATAACCTCTGAGTACATGCTCATTTAGTATACAGGACTCATTTACCATATCCTCCACATCCCGTCGATTTATGCATACACAAAACTGGTAGTCGGACAATTCCGCAACTGATAATGACTTAATAATTCATTGGCAGGATGTTTTTTTTTTTTTTGTTGTTGTTGTTCCTTTATCCCTTGGTGCGTTGTAATTTTTTGTTTTTTTTTTACGTGTGTGCTACTTTGCAACATCATATAACAAGGATGTTGGGACAGTAATTCAATAATAAAATCCACAAATTCCTTTAATCCCCCAATATTCATTATGATAATAAACTCAATGCCGCACTTACACCGTCAATTAAATCCACTTAAACTGTACACTGCTCCAGTTTATTACCTGACCGAGGATATTGTACGACACCAGCGGCGGTGGTGGGGATGCCCAGAAAAAATCTGTGCGTGGTAGATGGGAGTCCTTGGCACCCACCACCGCTTGGCCAGCATCGGCAAGGGACAGCACAATATATATGATGTGGTTACCGTACGAAATTAAAGTGATTCCCCATTAAAAATCATTATTATTGCTCAAAGTGATATTTTTCCCGAGTCTCCTCGGGGGTGCGAGTGTGAGTGTGAGTCGTCTCCATTAGCGAAGGAGTTGAATATCGTCGCGGTTGAATCATAACTACACACACATACACAACACCCCATCTCGCAGAGGATAAATATCGTCCCTGCACAACATCGTTCGCGGGAAGGTGTGAAAATGTATTGACAAAAGTTCTCGTGTGGAAGTCGTAGGTTAAAGCTAACCAAACGGTTGCGGAAGGATACAAAACCTCGGGAAAAGTACAAATGAAAAAAAAATTACAAAAATGGAAACAAAATACCAACGACGAAACATGGACAACAAGCACATTTTTTGTAGTTATTTTGTAATTTTTTGTTTTCGAGTGAAAGTTTTCCAAAAATATGCACGAAACAATTTTGTTTGTTTCTCTCTTTGTCGGCCATTCAATTATGTGCAACAATGTGAGAGGGAAAAGTGGAGGGGGGAGTAGTGTTGCCAGATGTTTAAACATGAAACTTGCAGAAAACTGCCATAAATTCAAATAAAAATGGTTATCACAACTGAAACTGGCAAAGTCTTAAGAAGTGGAGCTTTGAATACAATGTAGCTTACAAGAAATTGCAGTCTTAAATTTGGGAGGATCAAAGGTCGAATTATCTTATGTTGAACCGATAATTATGGAAGAACTTTTGGACTCTGAAACCACTATTGAGGAAGTTAAAATTTAAATTTGAAAACGTTACAAAATTAACGATTGGGTCGCAAGAACTTTTTTTTTAAGTGACTTAAATCCTTAAAATTGAATGTTATTAGAGAAAATTTTAAAACTCAGTTTTTATATGGCTAAATGAACTGCTTTAGAAGTTATAGCTAAGAACAGGATGCCATGTTACTTCTCATGCTTATAAATACAACAACAAAAATTATAAATCGTTGTAGTTTTTTTTAAAACAATTTTTAAAAGATTTTTAAGAAAAAAATTTTGAACGCCAGCTTTAAATTTTTACTATTGTACGAATACAAATTTAATTTTAAAATAAATATTGACTCGTTTTTGAGATATCGAATTTAAAAAAATGTTTTTTTTTTTTCCAAAAATTCAAAAATATTTTTTTTTTAGTTTGAAATGCAATGTTTTTCAAACATTTATGATGAATTTCTGTAAAAATATCATTTAAATCCGTTATGCGGATAGTGAGAAATTCAAAATTCGAAAAAGTGCTCTACAGGGTGTGTCAAAAGTTTCTTCCTAATTTTAAAATGATGTCCTACGAAGTATTATGGAAAATGGTCTAGAACAAGCCCGTCTCTGTGAGCATGAAGCTGGTGCTCATTTGAGGGACCTTATATTCCATACTTAGTCCAAAAAAATTTTCATAAATCATACTTTATGATTCTACAAATATATCTATAAAAGTTATTATCAATTTCGATTAGGGAGTTTTGACCCACCAAAATTATAGGTACCATTTTCGAGAGAAAAATACGATTTTCGAAAACCATTTTTAACATTTGTATCGTGGGTACCGTTATTTTTAGATAAAATATTTTTTTTTCTCATATCCCGTAGATTGTATGCAAAAAATTTAGTTGTGAAGTTTTAAATAAATGGAGCATGAGGTTTTCGAAATATTGAATTCTGAAGAAATATTTGGAAATTTTTTGTAAAAATCTCAGAAAAAATTTTTGGAAAGTTTGAATACACAATGCTATTCAAACTTTTGGGGAGCTTTAGCATGAAAAATTATCAAAATCGGGTGCACAACTTTTGAAAAAATCAAAATTAAAAAGAAGATTCTAATGAGGGTACCATTAATAGCCATCTTTCAATCTCTCAGAGTATAATAAATAAATAAATAAATATAATAAAATATTAAATAAATCGGGAGAGACAAGGATGATACTTTTTGTGTACAGATGCTTCCCAATCGAATGAAGCAACCCTATACGGAAATAGGCTGTGTTATTAGCAGGAGCCTGCTCTACTTCAAATGTTCAATATTCACAGCAGAGGCTTTTGCAATACTCCCAGTGATTAAATATGTAAAAAATCATCAATTAACGCCATTACCAACATTAACAACTCCTCTTATATTGTTGCAGACCATCCGAGACAAGCTAATTGCAAAAACCAAATATCAGGTTGGCATGGTTTTGGACATACAGACATAGTAGGAATAGAGTTTGCCAACGCAGAAGCCAAACTAGCTCTAAGTCAATTTATCATCTCTTTTTTTTTTTCAATTTAACACAAAAGATCGCATAAGCCACTTGAAAACCTCTATGAACAATAAATAGAAGAATGATTTACTTGAATATTCTTACAATCATTCAACGCACAAGAACGCCCAGAAGATAAGCTACAAAAGCAATTTTCCCTTCTGACCTACCGAGAACAATAATAAAAAAGTATACAAGGCTTAGAATGGGGCATACCAGCATCACTGATGTCATAACCACTTTTTTACCAAAGAACCTGCACGTCATTGTGAATTCAGCGAGAAAAGACCAACTTTTACTATTCAATGCTTCAATGCCCACACATTAACACAACCTCTTTATCTATTTCTGGTAAGCCACTTAAAGAACTTTTAACTGTAAAGAACATTTAACTGTAATCTTATACAATAACATAAGATCCGTTATTGATAGTATTCTAAATCTATAAGTGTACACTGATTGTCAGTTTTGTTGGTTGTGGAAACTGCTTCGTTTGAACTCTGGCTGCGAATTGTCTGACAATGAAAAAATTGTATGATGCCAAGAAACGTACATCTTACAATTTCTTCATTATCAGAAACTTCAGACAACTATAAAACTTGGAAGGCCTGCGTCTCTAGACGGTCCTGTCGGCTTACGTGTTAAAAATGTCCGTTGTTGTTTAATTTTTGTGTTCTGTTTTAAAAATAGTTGTTAAACCAATATGTGAATATTTTATGATTTAATTGAATTCTCATGCGTTAGATTGATCTTCGAAAACGTCAATGCTCAAAAAAACTTAATTTTGAAGAATTGACTGATGATCCATTAGCTAAGTTCATCGAAATAAATCAGCAATGACACTATCTATGATCCTTATTACGGTGCCGATTTCTAAAAATGTGGCACAAATTAATGAAAAATGCATCCAGTAAATAAACGAAAAACAGTTAATAGATGTATTTATGACAGCTGTGCAACTAAATTTAACCACAATCAACAATCAAGCAGTTTCCTTAAATTTTATTCTTGATGCTGCAGAACTGCAACTGATCATTTCATATTCCATTTCAAATTCTCCTTCAAATTTTTAAAGAAGTCAACGATCTATTTTGCCATCATTTGGGGCTTCTGGGCGAACCAACAATTCGGCCTTCTTCAGGAGTATTCAATGGTGTTAGGCAGGGGGGAACGCAGAAAAAAATTTGGGGGGGGGGGGGTTCTAAAAAAATATGAGATTTTCATAAATAAATTATTTCCCGAATTTATTAATACGTGAAATCATATCTTGTTGTACTTTTGCGATCATACGAAAAAGAGTTATCCGAAAACATAAGGACACTCAACTGGTACCTATTACATACGTTAACTACTATACTTCATAATTATAACCACAACGCTTCCAGAAGGTGTTATGTCTTATGTGCTACTCATCAAACTTTCGAACAAACGAAATGAGTTATTTTTTTTTTTTTTGCTGCAATACAACACACTCCGACCTTGGAGAAATCAAAAACTCAAACTTGCTCCGTTACTGCCCATATACTTAAACACATAATGTCAATCATCAAAAACGCAATTGCTCCTGGCTTCGTGTGTCTATTTGTTAATGATCAATTCAAAATAGGACAGTTTCGTTAAAATACGAAGACACATAAAATAAAATGCACGACTGGGTCGCACGAACTTGCTTTTATGTAAAAAGTTCAAAAATTAATATTTCTAGAGAAAAAATGTTTATAAGCAAAAAATTCATTTTTTAAATGACTAAAACAACTCCTTAAGTTATTATTTTATAAATAGTAGTTTAGAAGTTAGAGCTAACCACATAATATGTTTTATAAAAGATTTTTAAAACATAGGTATTTAAGAAAATATTTTGGTACGCCAATTTTAACTAGAAGCTCCTCTATACAAAATTTGATTGAAATCCGTTCTGCATATAATGACAAATTCAATATTCGAAATTATAATTAAAATTAATCAAAATTCTCGGAGCTATTTTTTAGAAAAATACGATTTTCGAAAAATATTTTTTAACACTTGCATGGTGGGTACCTTAATTTTTAGTTAAAACAATTTTTTTCCCTCAGATCTTGTAGATTATATTAAGAAACTTTTATTTATTCAAGTTTAAAAAATCGAGCAGGGGTTTTCGGAATATTGAGTTTCCTAAAAAAAATAATTGGCGTTTTTCTTTTTTCATTCAGAGTAGAGCTCTTAACAGAGCATGAGCATGTCAAACATATGCTCTGAACTTTCTCCGAATCGAGTGTGTTCTAAGAGCTCTGAATTTATAAACACACGTTTTTTTTTCTGTCTGACAGAATGATTTCAGCATTTAACTCTGTCTACTCAGCTATTTTATACCGAGCTCATAGAGTGCGCTCTGAACAATCTCTGAACACTCTCTCAACGAAAAAAGAAACACAATCTTTGAACTGTTATACACTCTGAGCTAAAAAAGAAACACGATATTTTGTTTGACAGTTCAGGTACTACTCCGAACTAAAAAAGAAAAAGGCTCAATATTTAAAATTTGGAGAAGCTTCATAATGATTAAAATCGGTTGTACTGTTTTCGAGAAAATCAAAAACAAACAAAATAAAATGGTTCCAAGAGGGCTTCCAAAAGATGATCCGTACCGTTATTTTTGGTTTTAAAAAAAGGAAAATTTAACGAAAATCGGCCCATGCTCTTAGGCCGTAGTCGAAGAGACAGACAGAATTTCGAGACCCACTTTTTCTTCGCTATCATCGTAATGGCAACTTTGATAAAAATTTTGAGTTCGATTTATTTTGCGAATGCATTATGTACTTGCCTTATAGTATACCTATAAGTCGTAAGAAAAACGCAGAGAACCGATATAGGGAAACACAAAACTTCTAATAATCAATTGAACTTACATTAATATTAATATGGCACAAAAATAGCACTTTGTCTCTATTTTCTTTAACAAAATGAACTCTTATTTTTTGGTGTTTCGGCGGGGGGGGGGGTTAACCCCTAAGACCCCTACCTGCGTTCGCCCCTATGTTAGGATATGTTATTGGACTGACAGTTGATCTTGTTACCATCACACTTAGACCGATGTATGCAGATCCGTTGTGATACCCCCGCCCCGAGATTGTGACTTCCATGTATTGAAACCTATGATAATCCTATATCATTCAAGCGCGTTAAGGGTGTTGATGAATTTCAGCAAACAATACCCTGTCGTCACATAATCATCTGGTTAAAGAGAGGTAGACGCCTTTTTGATTTACTTTACCGCCACTTGAGATATCATCCCACCAATAGACCCGTAGAAGCATGTGACTCCTTGCAACTTCTGGTAGATGAGTTTGATAAGTAGTGGCTGTTGTATATGTCCGTTTATTTGGTGAGAATTGCTGAATAAGGCGAAGGGGCTGTTCCTTTCCTCAAGAGGATTTTACCAATCTTAGGGACAAGTGGCCCTCGTGCATAAGTTGATGTATAGGTGAGGTGTCTATTCTCCGTTTGTTGTTGCTGCAATGGTGTTCTGATACAAAGGACTAAAAAAAGCTTTCCAGATTTGACTGACGTAAACGCTCAATGCGCCCACAACCACGTAAATAAAGTTGCATTTTGTGGTAATGCATCACTTCAATTGAGTTTCAGAAATTTTGACAAGCCAATGGAAATCATAAATTGGTTTCTTATTAACGATATCATTTATCTTATCACTATAAAGGGATAAATCGTTGTACATTGATGGAAAAATTAAACTCCGGTTTCAAAACTTCACTCCCAGATGTCATGTCGCTATACGGTTATTCTAATATGGAGAGATACTGGGGCTAAAATGCCTCCCGAGGGGTTTTAATATTTTCTAGATGAATCCTGAAGTGGTAAAAAGGTGAACCTGGCTTCAGCACTCTGTTTCGCATCTGTGCTTTAGCCAACAAACTCGACAAGCTGTTCGATTCAATTCCCAAAACAGTTAGACTTTGTGTTGATGACCAAACTTGCAGCACAAAGGCAAAACACCACCGTCGTGAATATTTATGTTAAACAAACTGCATAAAGGGTTTGTCTAATTCAATAGTCTTCAAAAAACTTCAATTTATAATAAACGCATGCCTTAAGTTTAAATATGTGCCACATCATTGGAAAATTGCAGAAGTCGTTGTTATACCTTTAAGGATGGTGAGCCACCAACAAAAATAACGTCTTACAGACCTAAATATATTGCTTATACCAAGCATGGCAAAAGTTCTCGCGAAACTTCTCCTAAAAAGACTAAGCAAAGTAATAGAAGAAAGAAAACTAATCACGAACCATTAGTTTGGATGTAGAAATAAACATTCCATGATAGACCAAGTGCATAGAATTACGGATGTTTTAGAAAAGGCACTAGAAGAAAAACAAGTATGTTCAGCTCTATTCTTAGATGTTGTTCAAGCCTTTAATAAGGTTTGTCATTTGGGACTTGAGAAAAACTTTGCAGGCAGTAATACGAAAAACTGAAATCCTAATTACGTACGGCATGACCAACACTACTCCGAACTAAGGAAAATTGAAGTCGGTGTACACCAAGGAAGTGTCCTAGGATTAACACTGTATCTGTTATATACAAGTTATATTCAAATAGAAATGGTCACAGAAGTGCTTAAAAAATAACACGCTGTATCACACAATCAGCGACTCTGAAGTCAAACCAACACCGAGATGGAAACCGTCTTAAATGTAAGAGACAATGTACGGCGACTTAGAAGAACCAAGTCTCATGAGCTGATGGTCTAAAAGTTATGGAAACCAACACCGAGAAAATAAAATGTTTTTTTCTCTGTGATGCAAACACAGATTTTCCGACCGTTTGAAGGTAAACAAGTTTGAAGATGATAATCTCATCTTACGTGGGACATCGGATCTAGAAGCCACACCTAAATGTTGTGTTCCGGTTATCACAAAAAATTTCTAAGCTTACTAAACATATTCTATACTTCTTACTTACTTCTTTCGCTTACGGAATAATTTGTCTGAAGAAGAACAACTTTATGCAGTCTCCAAAATTTCGGGAGGAAATAGCTGCTGAACTTGTTTCCTTCAAGGAAAAACGACCGGCAAGACGACCATCATCTGCTGTTCGTTCATGTTGCTTATGTTCGTTTTTTTCGAAAAAAAAAAATTAAATTTTCCAAAAAAAAAGTATGTATCTAAATTTTTTTTTTTTTCAAAAATTCAAAAAAAAACTTTTCGTAAAGTTTTGAAATGCAATGTTTTTTAAACTTTGTAGGAGCTTCTATATAAAAAATTTTATTAAAATCCGTTATGCTAATAATGAGAAATTCAAAATTTGAAAAAATGGCTCTATGGTAGATAAAGTCAGTAATATCTTGATTTCAAATTTTTTTTATTAAATTATAAATCGTAAGAATTAATCGAAAGAAAAAAAATTTTAAATTTTAGCAAAATTTTCTCGGAACCGTTTTCGAGGAAAAAACGATTTTCGAAAACTATTTTTTATTGATATTTTAGGTAAAATAAATTTTTTCCTATTATGTACTTGTAGATTATATTAAGAAACTTTTATTTATCAAGTTTTAAAAACATCGAGCATGGGGTTTTCGAAATATTAAGTTATTAAGTTAACTAAATGCAATTTTTTGAATTTTGTTTTTTCAAATATGTGCGAAAATTTTTGAGAAAAAAAAATATTTATAAAAATTTATTTTTGGTCTTAAAAAAAAAAGAAATAAAAACGTGTGGGGGCGGGGGGGATTAAAAACGATACCTACTAAGTTTAAGCGAAATCGGCCGAGCCGTTTAGCTGTAGTCGAGCAGACAGACAGCATTGCAAGACCCACTTTTTTCGTCTTCGCTATCATTGTAATGTCAACTTTCATTAAAATCCCAAGTTCTATTTTTTTACGAATACGAATGCATAACTTGCCTTATAGTACCTATAAACGCAAGTAAAAATAATATTAACTTGATCAGACCATTCTTTACTATTTTCCCCGTTAGAGGGATAAGTTCAATTTTACTAAATGGCAGTCTTTGTTTTTTTTTTGTTGAAAAATCAGTTTTTGAGAAAAATATCATTTTTTTAAAATTTCGAGAGAAATTGTGTGGCAGGTTTCGTCCACTATTTTTGGTCTAAAAAAAGTGTCGGCAGAAATATATATAAAAATGTTCAAGGCTCAAAGAAAATCGCCCGAGCCCGAGATGTATAGTGTCTTCCCTATCATCAATAAGTCTGATCTAGATCTCAAGTCCGATTTTTATACGAATGCATAAAATTAAAACCTCAAGAGTTCTGTAGGTGCCAAATATTTAAACTCAATATTGAATACGTACATCGGAAATAAATCATCTGAAGAGTTGCCTTCATATCTGGCAACCCTAGCTTAAAACACAATGAAGCCTACAAAAATATCCTTACAAATTGCCATATCCGCCGCATTGCAACAGAAAAACGATGTCGGTAAAACAATTGCACGAAGAGCATGAATATTGAAGCAACTTAACTTTATTTGTAGTAGTGGTTAAGCGGTGTGAAAGGTCCTTTTTATTTATTTTTTTTTTGTTGCTCACATTTACGAGATGACACTGCCAATACCATCAAAATTCGCACCCAGCTGTATACGAGTAGGTGTATGTGAAGAGGATGACCACTATACGAGTACTATATATATATAGATGACGGCGGCGGCCAGTGCAGTGCATGCTTGTCTTTCCTTTTTATCGGAGTGGTTGACATTCTGATTGTTGTTCCCAAACTGATTTCGCGTTGATATCCTTAACCGATGAACAAAAAAGACACCCGCGTGGATATGGGATTGTGATTGAATGAATTCAGAGCAGAAAAATCGACCAAAAAGGAAGTCATACCACATAGCCAGAGTCACCCACCGTGCCACGCCCGCCGCCGCTGGCCACCGGCCGCGCTAGCATCGCTTAATTCAATCGATAAAACGAGAAAAAAAATTGCATGCAAGTGAACTCAATATATGACCACATCCTCGCGAGGGACCGTTGATCCTGCGGTAACCCCATTTTTTGCTCGCCGCGCCGCGCCGGTTCATATTTGTATTCCTCCAGAAAACATACCAAAAAATTAAAAGAGAACAAAACGAAAAAAAAAAAACTAGAAACTGATGATAGTCCTTTCAATTGTCAACGTCCTTCGTGAACCTGTGATGATGCAACTAGGAGTTGGGTGTGACCTTTTTTGGTTTGATTTTTACGGTTTTCGAGTGTAACCACTACCGCGCCCCTCGTATGTGTTTTCGCTTTCATGGATTGGGGTGGATATGCATTTTTTGTAGCAGCAACATTTGGCCAAAAAATGCAACTGAGCAACAGAGTGTACACCGAAAAAAGAGCGTGTATAGTCTGGACCAGGAGCTACATACACGCTGCACGAGAATAAAATAAAAAGAGAGCAAAACGCAAATCTGCCACAATCGAAAGCCACTTTTGTGTGTTTTTGATTCACATCATTTGAGGCCAGAACCGAGGTCTGGGAGTGGACTCAACTACAACACTCACAAATAAACAAACAAAAAAAATATAAAAGGACGAAGCTGTGTTTTTACAAACAACACACAAAAAAAGGATACACTGTTGTTTATTTGTTTTGGCCACTTGGGTTCACCGCGACTACGATGACATCGGGATGAGATTTTTGGAGAGTCACCTTTTTTGAAATTTTTAAAAACACCGCAGCTCATTGATCATAAATTGCACAATGCACATGCATAGCTTCCGTCGCCGCTGCCGCCACCGCCTGCGCCGCCGTTGCGAAGGATGATGCGAGAGGGGATGTATTTTTGATGCTTTCGATTTTATTATAGAGATTGTGTTTTATTTTTTGCATTAAATTTTGTTTTTTGTTTGTTTTCAAATGCTTACCACTCACTTATAGAACCACGACGCGCGGCTGTGTTTAAATGGTTGTGGGCTTGAAAAGTGCATTTTTTCGCCATACTGACACTTTTGTAGTATTTTTTTTTTTCAATGTTTTTTATTTGGTCAACCAAAATCATCGATTTGTGGTGCGGTGTGGTAGACCAAAATGCAGAACTAGTGTCGCTTTTTAAAGTGGAAGATATATCTACCTAGCCAATTGAGTATAAGCTTTTGGTATTGCCTTTGGTACACTTTGTTGTATGGCTGTAAAAAATGGAGGTAATACTTGACATTTGACATATGTTTTACGTGGTCAGATTGACACTCACCTGTTTTCATTCGCGGATTAACTTGAATCAAATTGAGACAGTTTTAGCCTCAGTCGAGAACTAATTGTACGTACACATAAATTGATACACAAAAATGATAGCAACGTATGATTTGGTCTTATGAACCCAACAAGCGTTCTTCAATGTTGACTAGTTTTACAGAAGAAATATTGGATGCGTTTATTAAAACTTCGAGGCCGTAGCAACATATGTATAACATTACAATGATACAGGAGTCCAAAACCATTGGCATTCGCCATACCGTACATCATGCAGGCTTGTCTGTGTGTCCTTGCTTAAATAAAGCTAGTTCCAAAATAAATTAACGGATTTGCTTCAAATTTGGTACTCAGTTTTTTTATGAAGTTCCTTAGAATAGAGGTTTGAATTTTTATAACATATCCAGAACAGCTAGGTTCTATAAAAGAATTTTTTATTTTTTTTAAAATTTTCCTAAAAACAATTCTAAATAGGTTTTTCATTCAAATATTCCAAAATTCAAAAACATAAATTTTAAAAATTATCTGAATGGAACTAGGAGAAATTATCTTTCATTTTTTATTCCACTCTATTTTAACTCAAACAATTCTTGTATGCTTTTTAGTCTTGTATCTATTTCAATCGATTTAAAGTTTTAAAACAAATGCGTTTTCATTCAGTTTTGAACTGTGTTTTAAATTTCAAGATTCTGTCTCCCTTCGAAGAACTATAGTTTACATCAATTGTAACTGATTTAAAAAACAAACAGACACTCCAACTATCTAACAATGCCTCAGGTATTCTTGATTTTTAATGTGTGATATATCAGTCAAACCGAAAGAGACTTCGAAAAGAGGTTACTAGGATTAAAGAAGTAAGTTTCCGATGTTATAAAGCCAACCCTACTGGGGAAAACCGGTATATGCTCAATTATATTCGACGAATCAAATATTTGCATAACTAACCATTTAGGTAAAAATACTACACTGTTTTTGGTTATAAAAAAGATATGCAATACTACTTCGTCTTCGGTTTCAACGATCGTCTTCAAAGACACTCATTATGTGAGCTCACAAGAAAAAGCGAATTTGCTTGCAGCACAGTTTGCTGTTAATTCGATGCTTCCAGAAAGTGTCATGACTAATCCTGTTCTTGGGAGCGTAACAGTCGAATATTCTTACGCGCTCATAAAGTAGCAAGAGTACTGAAAGATGTCGATATACCCAAAATCGCTGGCCCAGACAGTATCCCTCCTATTGCTCTGAAGAGGTGTTCAACGCTGGCAAAATCATTGCGTAACCTTTTCCATCTATCCTATAGTACTTGTCTCTTTCCGAGGGGATGGAAAACAGCATTTGTCTAGCCTGTCCCTAACATTCGTGAATCTTCTTCTCATTCTTACTATCGTCTAATCGCTGATAAATTATCAACTGAAGAAATATCTTGAAGAACGAAAGCTTCTCAACTACTGGCTTTCATAGTAAATGGTGGTTGGTAATCTGACGGTATATCTCGCCGAACAATAGTACAAATCCTTACATTGTTTTTGAGAAAGTAAAATTATTGTGCTTGATATTGCAAAAAAATTTGACAGATCTTGGTATAAAGCTCTCTTATCGAAAATGAGGGTATTTGATATTGGGCGAAACGCACTATGGATTTGAGGTCGCATAAAACTTTCAATTGAATTTATTTCAATCACTTACAATTGAAATAATTTTCTTATTTCATTATAACCTTCGTTGGTATTTGATATCGATCAATCTCTTCTCTGTTGGATTAGAAACTATCTTTCGAACCGCCTAGTTGAATTAGACAGTTTTAAGTCTGCTATTCATAAAATAAAATGCGGTGTGCCACAGGGCTACGTATTATCTCCGACCCTCTTTCTCATATTTAGCAAATATCTTTTTTCTGAAACTTCTAATAATTTAAATTGTTTTGACGAATTTTAAAAGCTTAGAGTAGAATTTAATGCTCAATCCCGTTTTCTGTCGTTAAAACGAAACTCATCCCCAATGCCGGTATCCATGAGTGGCACTCACCTTGTAAAAAATGATGACATACTCGACGTTACCAAAAACACTACTATGTGCTTAGGTTTCCTTGAACGATGATGTACACTTTACACCCTTTCTGATCTTGTTGTAATCTATAAGGCCTATATTCGTCTAAAGCTCGAGTTCAATTCCGACATTTTGACAGGTGCTCCAATAGTGGGGCTCTTGAATAGAATCCAAAAAAATGGTAAAAATGTTTATGTGATAGAACTATAATAGAAACATTTCAATCTCTCGAAGACAGCCGAAATGTTTCCTGTTTCTCATAATACATATTATCATTATGTATTTTAATAAGATATGTTCCAGGGAAATATCCTGATGGATTTCTACCCCTAAACAATTCAACACCTTAATTCTCGCGCTTCGGTGAATGCCCATCAGTTTATCCTTGAGCCCAACTTCTGAGGTATTGTTAAATTCAGAGATTTTTTCCTTACCCGCACCACACGAATGTGGAATGCTTTTCGACTAATGTTATGTTAGGTATGTTGGTATGTTCAAACGAAAAATTTAGATTTTTTTACTATTTCTTCCCCACAGTTAGAAAGTTGCATTTTTCCAATAAATCTTTTGATGTTTTGACATCGCCTTTTTTTCTCTAAGACCAGTACAACTGTTATTGGAACAGTTTTTAAATATAAATGTGTCAAATGAAGGAAAAATTATGGGGTGCGAAAACACCGAATTTTGACTTTAAGGAACAATAAAATGCAAACTTCAGCTTGTTTACAAGTCTTTCTGTTTTCTGCATGATTTACAATAATTTCTTTTGTTTACACATTCAAGCTCTGACTTTTGGTCCAGCTTGCTCGTCTAAGGACATGGCCCTTTGCGGAAGCTAAGTTTTGTTAACGAACTAAGCAGCTGGACTACTGATAGCTGATCCCGTCATAATAGCTTGTATGCTACATTCGTCGATACAAACAGCTTGAGAAAACGAAACCTATCCAAGGAACTGGAAGAATGGAGTTATTGTTAAGCTGTCAAGAAAAGATGACCTTAAGAACTGAAATAATTGACGTGGTATTACGGTTTTGACTGTTTTCCTAAAACTAATGGAAACCATTATTCTCGAGTGGATATAAGCTAGAATTGAGTCTACACTTAAGACGCATCATGCTGGCTTTCGCAGCGGTCGAACGTGTGTCGTCCATGTCAACACGCTGCGTATTGTCCTCGAGTAGTCTGCGGATTTTCGTTTTTCGATCACCGCTTTACCTGATGTTCGTGGATATTGAGGCCTTTGGCCGAGTTAACCGTGAATTTATTTGGAGATCACTAGAGTAGAGAAATTCCCTTCAAAATTGTTGCCATTATAAGCGAGCCTTCCAACAACGAAAGATATTATTATTATGAGACAAGGGCATGTTTCATATTTTTCTGCTCAGGATAGACTACGACGTATTGACAGCAAGGAGGCGGGATATTCAATGGAGACAGTTTGATATCTCCAAACAAATAACATTAGTGGTTAACATTGTAATTGAATGTTTTTCGTCATTTACATATCTCCATATTCAATATTAAGTTTCCAATTACCATTAGATAATTGTGAGTCTTCAACTGTTTCGGGTTCTTGGATTTTTTAAAATACATATTTCTTTTCATTTAACTTCTTTTAAATTTTTTATTAATTTTTCTTTTGCATTATTAAATTAAATTTCCCAAAAATTTTACTAAATTTATAGAAACCTAGTAGCTGTTAAAGGGGTTGTAATAAATCAACTGTGACTTATAAGTATTAAAAAAAAATAACTTTTTTTTAAATGTTTGTACGTAAAAATTTTGGTCAACAATTTTGACATTTTTTGAGAAGATTGTCTATTTTTTATTTATTTTAGACAATTTTCTTTATACTTAGGAACTACTCCATATGAATTATGAAATTCTACTGATCGATCCTTCAAGTGAACTAATTTCAAATTTTGCTCAATCTTTGTCAGAATCTTCAATAACAGGGGTGCCAGCACGTAACTTGATACAATCGAGTCTAGTCGATGTAATCGAGTATAGGGAGTTCCTTATTTGATTCAATCGAATCGAAAACAATCGGCTGATCATAAGAAAGAACTGCCTGTTCTCGATCGTATCGACCGAACTCGATCGTATCAAGATAATTGCTAGGGCCCCAGCTTTAATGAATTAACTTTACAGTCAATAAGTTTTTGATCACATTCCGTATGTAGACGGATCTTAAGTTTACAGAAATTTTTTAAGAAAATGAAAAGAATGTTTTTTTTTTAATTCTGCTGAAAATATGTTATTAATTTTTTATATCGTGATTTTTCGATTCTAAACAAATAATGTTTCACAGATATTAAGTGCACTCATATACTGGGAAATTTAACTACGATAAATTGGTTAGACTTAAACGTTTTAGAAACAATCACTGGTTGAAATTTACAAAATCTATTTCAATACTGCCCTAAGCTGCAATTTTTTTTTAATGAACTTTCACAGACTAAAATTCATGGAAGTTAGAAGGCTTGAGCAAGTAAGCAAACAGATACACCTATGTACATACATACATACATACCTAATACAAATGTGTTGCGGCTCCGCGACCAAATTATGACGTGTAGATCGATTCGCACTAAAAATTTTTTAAAAGCAGTAATACACTGCTAAGAAATTATGTATTCACAAAAAACAGTTATTTATTTTATGAAAACTGAAACTACATACATATATTTCATTATTAATTTAAAACTCATAGTCTATGTCGATTTAATTTGGTTACCATTTTTGTGTATTGATCGATAAAAATGTATAACAGTTTCAGGGAAATGACGATGAACGGTGGCGAGATTGATGTGTTTGAGTTTTACAGATCGCTATAGACGGCCGTCATTTTTGGCATTATGGGTGACGAAACACATTTCGACTTGGCTAGCTCTGTTTGCTCATTAGCAGTTCGGAATTCGCAGAAAATTTTAGGTTACCCCCATTCTTTGTAACAGGCATACAAGAATGGTTAAAAATTCCAAGTCACTAGGTCCTGGTTCTCTTCGAGCTATTGCACCACTAAATTTACTTATTTTGTTTTGGCTTTGTTAATAAACAATAATTGAATCGCTTCTATTAAGGCATTGAAAACATTCGATTGATACACCAAGGACCATTACGCTCCCGTAGACAAATTTGGGCCGGCGGGGGCCATATCGATAATTTATTAGCAAGAATTTTGACAATTTTTATAATTTTGAAAGATTTCCCTAAGAAAGAAATAATTGTTCTCCTGCATAAGTTCACATAATCTTCAAACAATTTTCGATAACATTCAATGTTTAGAGCTAAGCGCGCCATATTTTAATTTTGTTGAAATGGCGATATTTTCTAAATGATGGAAGAAATATCGTCAAGATTTTTTTACTGAAAATATTATGATCTATAAACTCCCTCTGAGCTACTTCTTGAAACAGTTCATCATTTAAAATGTATGTAAATATGCTAAAAACCCTTATTTTTGAAACTTGACCTTAGGTTACTATTCCTTACGGGTATTTTATGGACACACGTACATTTATGTATCATATTAAATTGTTTTGAAGGGGCCAAGGCACGTACCAGTTCTCAGTTTACATTATTCCACTTTTATTTATTTTTACTGGAATATAAAATTCCCTGTTTCTGTTACGTGACAAGCATCATAAGTCAAACTTTTTCTAAGTTTTTGTATGTGTTTCAAAAGATATTGATTTGATAAAATTGACTGATAGATATTGAAATTTGATATTTTAAGACCCGATTTATTAAAAATCACTGATCAACTATATATTTATAATAAATAAAATAAATTTTCTTATAATTCAAAATAGTATGGGAAACAGTAACCCCCAGTTCCACAGTGGAAGTTTAAACCCCACTTTTCGTTTAAACTTCAGTTCAACAATAAATTTGGTTTCACAGTCCTTGAACAGAGTTCATTCTGTAGTTTAAGTTAAACGACACTATTCTGCCGTTTAAATCTCAGTTCGACAACCCCTTCAAACATTTGAAAATATAATTTATTTTCATTTTTAATTTTTGTTTCCTGTCACAGATCACAATGAAACATAGCAAACTTTCCTTGATTGTTTTTTCTTTGATTCAGATAGAAAGAGAAAACAATTTACTTAAACTACGTTTAATGAAATGAAGTTCAGATAAGACTGTGAAACCAGACGAGTTGAACTTCAAATATAAACTCCAGTTCAGGTTCCGCAAAACTTAAGTTTAAACTCTCACTGTGAAACTGGAGGTAAGTGATCTAAACTTTTTTATCAATTTGGTTTTTAAATATATTTATCAATTAATAGTTGATAATTGACTATTGCATATCGTTTTTCTATATTTATGAATGTTTTTTTTATAATACAAACTCTATACACTACTGATATAAATCAGCAAAGTAGAAGACTTAGCACTATTTAATTGGACCTCTTGAATAATTAATCCAAATTAGCTTTTTTGGCCTTTAGTCCACAAAAAATAATCCGTTTCGTCCCAGCGATTTCAGTTAGACTTATCAGTTGATTATAGTGAAAGCCTTGTCGATATTTTTTGTAATTAATTTCTAAAAATATAGATTGTAGTTTTTAATTATATTTATAAATTATCAATTGAAGAAAAAAATACATAAATGTACACTTTGTACCTTGGTTTAATTAAAGCGCTAAAATTGGTTGAAAGTTTAACACTTTATAACAAATGCAAACGTCCGTTTCTAATTATTTTACTCGGTGCTTTAATATTTTTTTATAAATCAAATTATAATAGATTTCACTCGTTTTTTGCTGTTTTAAAAAAATCTGAATTTTTCAAAACTCTGCCAAGTAACTGGTGTAAAAAATTAAATATTTTGTTTTTTTCTTACGAAACCAAAATTATACATTTTCGAAGGATTTGATGTCTTGAAATCCAATCCGATCCCATAATTGATTGATTGGCTCTCGTTTTCGAAATATTCGAAAGTTAATGTATACCTCGAATAAATGTGGGTTGCCCTAAATTCGACGGAAGTTATTTTAAAGTATCTTTCAACTCTTTTTTATGTGGATCTTTCCCAATATAACCTTTGGAGATATTCATACGAGTTATTCCTTTTAGTGGCGATATAAGGAATTAAGTAAGCCAGCGAAGATTTACATTTGTAAATAAGGAATGCGATAGATAGTATTGAAAAGATTTTAAACAAAAGAGTTTTAGTAAAATAATTTCGTAATGATTCACAAACTCCAAAATACCAAGAAAAAAGCCAATTCAGCATTTCTTAGATCGGATTCGAGCTCAGGGGATAAAACACCTTTGGAAGATTATAATCTGTCTTCGAAACCAAAACTTTCTAGACCATTGATTATTTATCAAATAAAAATTAATTAAATAATGATTAGCAAAAGTAAATGGAAAACCAAAGTCTAGTAGCCTAAGGCCCATTTTCTTCACTACAAGTTAAACTCAACTTGAGGATTTTTATTCTCAACTTGTGATTTTCTCGTTTTCTTCACTAAAAGTTGACAATTTCAACTTTTGACTCTCAACTCTCAATTTGATCAACTTCTGGTTTTGTCAACTTCCGAAAATAGTAGAAGTTGAGAGAGCAAATTTGAGAGTTAACATGAAACATTGTTTTTTTTTTTTAAATAAAATACATGAATTTCGTTTCAAAAGTTCGTTTTCCAACAACAAAAAATAAAGAAAAATATTGGTATATTGGTATACCTAATGTTCTGCAGCAATTATTTTTGTGAAAATTGGTCATCAACTTCGTCGGAAAGTGAAGATGATGTAACTGAACCATTGTACATTGAAAGAAGGCAATACAAGATGTTGCCGCACATTGGAGTTGGAAAGTGAGACGGCCGTGGCTTTATTTATCGCTTTCATTTTTCAAAACCGACTGCAATGATCACAATGATGCGTGCATCACATTCTGAAACAATGTCGAAAGCAATTGCCAATATAGCACCGCGGTTCATTCTAATACCGGAAGCACACGAGGAAAAGCTTGAAGCAAATAATTGCAAGAAATTATTACAATGTATTTATAATACATATGTAGGCTCAGCAAAGACGTCTTGAATATTCAAATTTTGTCACTTTAACATCATTGCCAACTCAGGCTATTCAAATACAAGTTATCTTGCAACACCTTTTATAAATCTCACAAAAGCTGATGAGAATTTGCATAATGAATTGCAGATAGGCAATCGCAATTGAGTTGAGCGTTCATATGGCGTTTGGAAAAGCAGATTTCCAGTATTGGTTTCTGACTATAGGTGCCAAATAGAATCGGCAAAACTCATCATCATCGTTGCGCTGTTATTCACAACATAGCAATTGATGCAAAAGTGTCAGAACCTGCTCCAGAAGTATCCGGACTTGCTGACTTAGCCGCCACAAATGTACCATCAACAATATCCATGACAAACATTCGTTCCCGATTGGTAACATCTTACATATTTTTATCCCTAGGTAGATCGAGGAGAAAATCATTCATCACAAATATCACACAAAAACTCAATTTTATTGACCGAATAAATTCAAATTTAATTTTGAAAGTGACAGTTTGTATATTATTTTAACAAATAATATCCCAGGGATATTTTTCAAATCAGAAGTCGATCAACTTTAGCTTTTCAACTCGGGAGTTGAGAAAAAAATTTGCGACAAAAAAAGAAATTTCAATTTGCATTTCAACTCTCAAGTTGAAGCCAACTCTCAAGTTGGACATCAGTCTATAAGTAAATAATTATATGATTTTGTGGGAAAGTGTTAAAACGATTCGAACATATTTGCCTCATGAAATCAGTCGATTTGTCAATTAAATATTATTGAATACATTTTTTTCTATGAATCATAAATTTTAAGCCTTATTAAAGCTTGCATTTAGCGTGGCCAGAGTCCAAAACAGAGCTTTCTTCCCTTCAATGAACGTAAATTTTGTATGCGTTCATTCTTTTACATTTACTTGTAGATGAAATAAATAATGATTACGGCCACTTTGAAACTAAGTTCGTCATTTCCATTAAAAACAGTTTTCTGAAAACTTAAATGTATCTAATCACTTTATAAAAATTGGGAATCCTAAATTTTAAATTTTTGTCTTGCAACATTGCAAATATTAGTCCTAACTAATAAATTTTTGTACATTCCAAAATCTTTCTCGTGAACTCGTTCACAATTACCCCCTTTGACCCTATTTCAGAATTTATCTGTGATTTCACTTTGAATCAGTCTCCGCAACATTTCGCGCAAACATATCTTAACATAAGTATAAGTATTTTAACGAAAACAAATTTGAATAATGCGTCAGATATCGTCAGAACACGTGTTTCAAGCGTAAAACATATTTAAATGATTGGTGAAAAACTAAAACCAATTTTTGTCGGTTGAAAGAAATATTGTTGAACAATTTAATCAAAGCTTGACATTTAGAAGAAAAACAATAAAAATAAGGAGTTTCAAAATAATATCCCATCAGTTATCCATTTTGAATAAGGTATACAAAAAACTTAGGGGCTTGTAGTTAGGGTCGGCTAAAACCGAATCACTTGTTAGGAACCTACTAATTGTAAATAGTCGCGCAGTTTGTTGTTGAATTTATCTACCTTTGCTTAAAACACGAATCACCACTATAATTTCCTCGTTGTTTGCTGAAAGTCCTTCGGCAAGTTCTAGCTCCAAGCTGTCACAATATAGCTCCAATACTAAATCAATTTATTTTAAATCACTAAACATCACAATTCACCGCACATCCACACCATCCATGGGTAATATATCCGTTGGGGGTAAAATATGGATAGATATAATTTTTATAACTTTTTCTATTCAAATTTACTGTAAAATTTTATATTCACTTTCGAACACGACACACTCGCGCAAACCTAAGGGTAGTTGCTGTTTACCAGATTTTTTTTTTATTTTACCACCGGCTTGGAAAATATGAAAATTGTTATCCGCCGCCGCTAACTAAACCGTTTCAAATAACTCGGAACACTCCCGATCCCGACAAGTAAGTGGTCAAAACTGTGAGTGAATTAAAAAAACGGTATAAACTCCGTCTAAACGTGTACCTACGTCCGCTTCGGCCGTTTCAAGAGTGAGTGAAAACCATGTTGTATACGTGATACCGCTAACGAGGGAATATCGAGGAAATTTCTTGTGTGTTGTTGGTATTGTTTTGTGCCACACGACGACGACTACGACGACGACGACACGGTTCTCTAAAAAAGGGGGCTGGAGCTGAAAAGCATCGTCATCCTCATCATCATCATCATCATCAGTATCAACATCGTCGATGGTCTTCTTTGGCTTAGGTGGAGGCACATTACCAGCAGCAGAAGCTACGCGTCATTATGATGGGTTTACTATCTCGGCAATCGGTATCAATGGAAGCAGCACCAGGAGCACACTTGTGATGGAAACTAAACAGTGTTGATTAGGAAGATAATGGCTAGTGTGCACTATCTCCACATAGTGGAGACTTTATTACCCCCTTTCCCGGCAGTCTGTGATGTCGATGTTTCGATGCGAGGTTTGTTTGCACTTCCGTGCCGCGCTCTTATGATGATAACGAGACGAGATGGTGGTGGTATAATGGTGATGGTCATTGCTGCCACGACTGCCACCCTCCTGGCTTCTGCTGATGTGTATGAAGGACCACACATGATGTGAGGGGAACATTTCCATACGCCACATCGACGACAGAATGAGAGGGAAAATTTATATTTATAAAACCAGTTTCATTACACAATTCCGAACCCACTCTTAACCCCCTACCCCAAAATCTGCCTTATGAGCACTCATCAGGCGCTCCGCGTATGTGCGGTTGGTATAATTTCATCTACACCAACTTAGATGAGCTTTTTAGTTGCTGAACTTTTTGCTTGTATTGGGGATCATTAACACGCATACACACTTGGATATAGAGGTATGTGGATGCGACTATATCGACGATGGACGGCCAAACAACAAACCAACCAAAAACCGTTACAAAAAGGGATGCTTCATCATCATACTCCCCGCCCTCGCCTCGCCTCGCCGTAATGCTAAAGTTTATTTTTTGCTGAGAAAAAAACAGGTTTTGAACAAGGATAATGCATTGGAAAAATCGCACACGCACACGAACACACCCTCACACAACACCGGATACACTCCATGTGGGTTATAAATAAATGAAAAGTGGCACAGGAGTTCCGAACATTAGGTTTGGGGTCGGGGTCGTCATGGGGGTGGCATTAAAGTGGGAGAAATTTACATAATGAAATAGACCTAAAAACTATACACATCTGAGCCGCGATAGTTGGCAAAATAGTTGAAGATGACTATTGAAGGGGCAAGGAGACGGTTGAGGGTAGGTGAAACAATACCCTCTGATTATATCTACAACCAACACAAGAGCATAATCTGGTTTCGAAGTGGGCCTGTTCACCCCTTTGTTTTGAATTTTATCGAGTTAAGATAACAGATATTTTGAAGTATGGAGGTGGAGGGTTGTGTTACATACGAGCCCTGCTCTGTTAGGAAAATCTGTTAGGAGATGTTAACATTGGTTGGGGCATGCAATGGAATTCGACGAGCAACAGATACGTTTTGGAGAGAATTTTCGTATCAATGTGCGGGGACGACAGCCAAAGGTTGCAGATTTCTGATAATGTTTGTATGGCCTTATTCCAATGGAGTCGAAAAAGCTCTTTGTGAATCTGCAAAGCACGAGTAAATTTCAAATTGCAAAGGGTTACACAGAACGCCTTAGCTTTGGTAGTATTTTAACGGGGATGAATGGGTTGTTTACGTTTTACAGAGCACATGGTGGAAAGTATTCACCTGGGGGATTAGAGTTAAGCTTTCGTTTAAGAAGTTTCACATATACCTATGAACAGTTTGTTGGAAGCTAAGTGAAAGGTTGAAGAAGGAGTTGAATTTGCTGGTAGACTAACACAGAACGGCTTTGAGATTTGAGATTAATAAATTGTTGATAATATAGACTCGAGCATACTTTACTGATGTTTCTTTGTTGCAATATCTAAAGTTATTATTCCTAGTTTACCACGACTTCAAGAGTTCAAGAGAGAAACGAATATAAACTATTTGAAGTAAAACGAAAGTGCTTTCAATGATTTTCTAACTGAATCTCTTCTAAAATTCTTCTTGGATTTTGGTCAAGAAGTCTACAAGAGCTTAAGAATGGATTGTAGGTGTCACACCAAAAGAGGTACACCACTGACTGGTCTTGGGATTAAAATCACACTTCTAAGGCTTTCAGTTATGAATTTTCTGATAGGCAGGTATTTGTGTATGAGATGAAGACTTTTGCATGTGCAGAAGATTTTGTTGAATAAACACATTTCTAGGAATTTAACGAAATCACAATGTAAGAATCGGGACCATGAACTACAGACTAAGTTTATACATAGGAACAGGTGTTTTTTCTACCCGGATTAAACCATTTCCTGTCCGATTGTGAAATTTGACCAAATTAATTGCTGAAAGCACTCCCGGTGCCTTCAATGAGTTTTACAGAACATTTTTCGTCTGCACTAAAGCATTGAGAAACCCTACAGCGTATCTGTTGGGATAATTTTAAGTTCGTGTAACTGTCACGTCTATCGATCGATTCCCAGACTATAGCTAAGCTATGCTACCAATAAATTAACATGTTTTGTTTCCCCTATCTTTTCTAATGACTACTGCAAATCAGTTACTACTACTGAGTTGGAGCATGGACGTAGCCATATATTCAATAGAGATTACAAAAACATCAAAATATGCTTAAAACTGAAAAAAACTGCTCTTTTCCAAAATCCAAGTTTCTCGAACTTACTTCGAAGCCAAAGTTTAATTTTATTGAGTTTCCTTTCCTCTTTCATCTTCTTACTTGCGATACTCGTATATAGGTACTATGGCAAGTTATACAATCGTATAGGATTCAACCTCCAGATTTCAATCACATTTAACGTTACGATGATGGAGAAGACGAAAAAGTGGGTCACACAATTCTGTTTGTCTTTCTATTCGACTACATTCTAAGCGTTTCCGACGATTTTCTATAAACTTGGTAGGTAGATAGCATTTTTAAATATTTCCCCCACATTTTTTTTAATTTTTCTTAAGACCAGAAATAACGGTACCTGCCGTACGAATTTTTTCTAAATTTTTTAAGATATTTTTTTTCTCAAAAACTGTTACAAAATGTCATTTAGTTAAAGGTAGTGGTTGAAAAAAATTTACGAAAACTTTTTAATAATGGTAACTCCCTTGAAACCATTCGTTGTCTTTGATTTTCTCAAAAACGCTTAACCCATTTTGATAATTTGTTTATGCTTAGGTTATCCAAAAGTTTGGATAGAATTGTGTATTAAAATTTTCAAAAAATATTTTTTGGAATTTTTAAAAACAATTTAATGTTTTTTTTTTTCAAAACTCATATTTTGAAAACGCCATGCTCGATTTCCTTAAAACTTGACTGTTAATTTTTTTTTCAATAGAGCTTACACGAAGTCAGAAAAAAAAATTATTTTATCTAAAAATAACGGTACCCACCATACAAATGTTAAAAAAAATGGTTTTCAAAAATGTATTTTTCTCGAAAACAGCGGCTATAATTTTGATAAATTGTATCTATATTATAATATTGACTGTAGCTACCATAGAACCATTTTCAAATTTTTAAATTCTCATTAACGGCATATGGGATTTAATAAATTTTTAAATAGAGAAGCTTCTAAAAAGTTTGAAAAAGATTGCATATCAAAACATAAAAAAAAAATATTTTTTTCATTTTAAAAAAAAAAAGTCAATTTTATTTTGAAAATTCGATATATCAAAAACGGGTCAATTTTTTTTTTTAATTTAATTTTATTCGTACAACAGCTAATGACAATTTTTGTTTCAAAAATGTTTCAAATTTTTTATATAAAAGCTTATTTAAAAAAAAACGAAACCGATTATATAGTTTTTGTTCTTGCACTAATTAATATGTGCTTGTGAATTCACATGACATCCTACTTTTGGCTCCAACTGAATTCTGAATTTTATTTTTTACTGAAAAACAAAATTATCAACCGTACAAATTAAAAAAAAAATAAAACAATTAGAAGCTGTTTTAGAGATAATACGATTTTCGAAAAAAAATGTATTTGTATGATAAGAGCACGTTTGCTTTTGGAAAAAAGTTGATCTTACATCTTGTCGAGGGAACTAAAAAAATCTTAGGTAATGGCAAATTTGCAAAAAATCAAACATGTGGTTTTCGAAATATTGAGTGTTTAAACAAAATTTGATTTTTAAAAAAAAAAAAATTATTATTTAAATATTCAAACTTTTTAGCAACTGTAGCATAAATTATTTGATAGGAATTAGTTGTACTGTTTTTCAGGACATCGAAAACAAAACAAATGGTTCTTTGGGAGGTATCATTAATACAAAGATAAGTTTTCGGAAATTATTTTCAACCAGTAGCTAGAATTTTTAGAAATTTTTTGAAAAATCTGTGAATAGTTTAAAAAAAAAAATGTTTTCTAAAAATCTTAAAACATTTTGTGCTGTAGATCTGAAAAGAAGAAAACGTGTCGGGGGTAAAATTTAAAATGATATCTTACAATGGAAATGAAAATTCTCCGAGGTGTTTAGGCTGGAGTCGAATTGACAGACAAAATTGCGAAAACCACTTTTTCAATCTTACATTAATTTTTTTCAACTGAAAGCTTTACTGAAACTAAAATGATCGTCCAAATGGGGTTTTAAACATTTGGATTTTGTGCGATTCTTAATTAATAATATTTATTAATTTTCGTTTCCTCGGGAATAATATTTCAACAGCTTATCTACTTGAAAGATAATGTTCAAAACATAGGTACAAATAATATTATTTCTCTACTCGTTTATGGTACTTCTGATGTGCTTCAGGGTTATCATTAAGGTCCTCCTCTGTTTTTGATTTTTATAAACGTTTCGTTGAATTAATTCTGGATAAGATTGCTTTCTGTTACAAAAAGACCTTTAATTGGTATATATTTAACGCCATATTTTTCTAAAATGTTCTTCAGTGTAATTTTAAATTAAAAGCTTAATACTTTGAGCCTTTTTTTAACCTCTCAGTCGCTGAAGGCAATTCAATAATGGGTGTTTTTCTTGTGGGATTTTTAAATTGTATAAGTTTCCCCGAATTAAAGAATTGTCCTTGATTGTTTTTTCTTTGATTTAGATAGAAAGAGAAAACAATTTACTTAAACTACGTTCAATGAACTGAAGTTCAGATAAGACTGTGAAACTGGACGAGTTGAACTTCAGATTTAAGCTCCAGTTCAGGTTCAGCAGAACTTAAGTTTAAGCTCTCACTGTGAAACTGGGGGTAAGAATTTCAAAAATGAATGTTATTAGAGAAAAACTGTTAATAAGCATATAATTAATTTTTTAAATGACTAAAACAATTCCGTTCGTAGTTGGTGCTAAAAACAGGATGCCATGTGATTCAAGCAACTATTAGTTTATGCAAGAACAAAAATTATAAGTCGTTATAGCGGTTTCTTAAAAAAATAAATAAATATAAAACATTTTTAAGAAAAAATTTTGGTACACCAGTTTAAAATTTTTAATATTGTTCGAATAAAAAGATTTAGCCGTTTAAGAGATATCGAATTTTCCAAAAAAAAAAATAGATTTTTTTTTCAAAAATTCAAAAAATATTTTTTTTTAAGTTTCAAAACGCAATGTTTTTTAAACTTTTTAGATGCTTCTCTATAAGAAAATTCATTAAAATTCGTTATGCCGATAATGAGATATTTAAAATTCGAAAAAAATGGTTCTATGGTAGGTACAGTCAGTAAAATCTTGATTTAATTTTTTTTTAATTAATTACAGATCGTAAAAATTAATCAAAAGGAACAAAAAACTAGCAAAATTCTCAGAACTGTTTTCGTGAAAAATACCATTTTTGAAAACCATTTTTCAACATTTGTATGGAAGGTACTGTTAGTTTTAGGTAAAACAAAATTTTTTTCTTAAATCTTGTAGATTATGTTAAGAAACTTTTATTTATCAAGTTCGAAAAAATTCGAGCATTGGGTTTTAGAAATATTGAGTTTCCAAACAAAACCTTTTTTTTTTCAAAAAATGCAAAAAAATAAAAAAATTGAAAATTTGAATATGTAATAATATTCAAACTTTGGAGGAGCTTTAACATAAAAAATATGATTTAAATCGGTTGTACGGAAAATCAAAACCAAAAAATAGGACCCCAGGGAGGCCCCCAAAGTAATCATTTTTTGCAATTTTTACTTGCGACTTATAGGTACAAGGTACATACTATAATCTATAAGGCAAGTTATGCATTCGGAAAAAAAAATCGAACTCGAGATTTTGATCAAAGTTGACATTACGATAATAGCGAAACCAAAAAAGTGGGTCTCGCAATTCTGTCTGTCTGTCTGTTCGACTACAGGTAAACGGCTCAGGCGATTTTCTTTAAACTTGGTAGGTATGGGCTTTATTTTTTTTTCCCCTGATGTTTTTTGATTTGATTTTTTAAAACCAAAAATAACGGTACCTGCCATACGATTTTTTTTCAAAATTTTATAAATATTTTTTTTTTCTCTAAACCTGTTCCACAGATTTAAAAAAAATCATAAAAATTTCATTTAGTTAAACCTAGGTAATGAATGAAAAAAAAATTCCAAAAAATTATTATTTTTGGTACCCTCCCTAGAACAATTTTTTTTGTTTTTGATTTTCTCAAAAACGAAACAACCGATTTTGATAATTTTTTTATGTTAAGACTCCCCAGCAGTTTCAATATTATTTTGTATTGAAATTTTCAAAAAACAGTTTTTGTGGAATGAAAACTCAATATTTCGAAAACCCCATGCTTGATTTTTTTAAAACTTGATAAATAAAAGTTTTTTAAAATATTCTACAAGATATGAAAAAAAAAACAAATTATTTTACCTAAAAATAACGCTACTCTCCATACAAATGTTAAAAAATGGTTTTCGAAAATCGTATTTTTCTCGAAAACGGTTAAGAGAATTATGCTTAAATTTATAGTCTTTCGATTAATTTTTAAGATCTACAATTTAATAGAAAACATTTTGAAAGCAAGACTTTACTGACTGTGCCTACCATAGAACGATTTGTTAAAATTTCGAATTTCTCATTATCAACGTAACGGATTTTAATGAAATTTTTTGTAGAGATGATTCTAAAAACTTTAAGAAACATTGCATTTCAAAACTTTAAAAAAAATATTTTTTGAATTTTTGAAAATAAAAAATCATTTTTTTTTGAAAATTCGATATCTCAAAAATGGTTCAATATTTTCTTTGGAAAATTAATTTTCATTCGTACAATAATAAAAACCTAAGGTTGACGTACCAAGTTTTTTTTTAAATTTTTAAAAAATTTTATATATAAAACCTTATTTTATTAAGAAACCAGTACAGACTTATAATTTTTGTTCCTGCATAAATTCATATTTGCATAGCATTCTGTTTTTATCTCTTACTACTAGAAGAATTTAAAAAATTCAGTTTATCCTTATGAACAGTTTTCTCTAATATCATTCGTTTTTAAAATTCCTAGTCTATTACATAGGAGCAAGTTCGTGCGACCCAGTCGTGCATTTTATTTTTTTCAACCATTACGTTGCTTTAACTAAATGAAATTTTTCAATTTTTTTTAATAAATTCTGTGGGACAGTTTTTGAGAAAAAAAATATTTATAAAATTTCGAAAAAAAAAAAATCGAATGGTAGGTATACCTGCCGTTATTTTTGGTCTTAAAGAAAAAAAGAAAAAAAAGTGTTGGGGGGGGAATTTAAAAACGATATCTACCAAGTTTAAAGAAAATCGGCCGAGCCGTTTAGGCTGTAGTCGAACAGACAGGCAGAATTTCGAGGCCCATTTTTTTTGTCTTCGAAATTTTCGGGAAAATAATAACACCATCCAACCCGTAAGAGATCCTGCCACAATTGCTAGTATTCTATTTAGATTGTTTCAAAACCATCAGTTTGGGAAAACAAAGCCTATACCCTACCTACCTACTATCATTCTTGATCGAATAAAGGTCAGAATCGATTTTGGTCGTGTGTGTATTATTGTGGAGCTGTCCGTAAAATGTGAATCATGAGAAGACCTTTGATCGAGTTCATCGTGAATGCAAATTGGCTACTTCTATATAGGAATTCCACAACAATGCGAGGTTTAACCTTTTTCATACAATGGGCAGCATTCTGACTCTATCGAAATGCAATAGGGAGCTTAGCAAGAGAATGCCTTATAAGCTATTCTTTTTTACTGACGATAGATGATGACTGATGTACTCTATAGTGATAAGATGCATGTCATTTTGAGCGTCTCAAAAACAGAGTCATTTGGAATGTACCGATGACTATTTCTTCTATTTCCATCAGCTGTCAATTACTAACAGTGAAAGGAGAATCATTATCTATTTAAGGATCAACAGCAGAAGACAAAAATAATCCTTACAGGGTTTTATCAGCGTTTTATTCTGCAAGAGAAATGAATTGAAGACAACGAACAGTTTAATTATTTTGGAAGTATATTATCAGCTATTATGCAGGTAGTATAGAACTGAACGTTAAATGCAGAATAAAAAAAAGTTCGCCCTGTCTTCGGTACTCTATGTAAGTCCAGTTAAATACCCCTGCTTACTAAGTTTGATTTTTTCATATCGAAAGTTATATCTCTTCTGAAGGGTTTTTGAATTGGCGCGGTTACTTTTTGGCGTGATGTGGCGGCCATGCTGTTTTGGTGACTTCTGTAAGATCTGTTGTTTTTTTATTTAGATACTGATGGAAAATCACCATGGCAAGTAACACGATTGAACAGCACATCCAAATTATATAACTTTATTTATTATGTTCGTCAGTGCAACCAATTTTACGGTAGACGTGAGGGACCTTCACAGGTCAACTTTTCAACGTTTGGTGCTCAAATTTGAGACCAATAGCCATAATCTATAACCATACAATCAGCCAATAGTCCTAAGTCAAAGGAACGCAAGATCGGAGGAGAACATCCCCGTGGTCCTTGAAAGTGTAAACAGTTGATTCCTCACCGTGCAAAAGGACTTGGCCTTTCTCAAACTTCAACTTGGAGAATTTTGCGCCGCGACTTGGAACTTCACCCGTACAAAATAAACTCACCCAGGAGCTCAAAATTCATGACCATAGCCAACGTCGCTCGTTCGGTGAATGGGCTGCAGAGCATTTGAAAGAGGATCCCAATTTTGTCCAAAATAATCATCCTTAGCGACGATACGCGTTGGTCATTACTTTTGATGCGGTCAAGTTCAATTGCGAGCGCTATAGATAATAACCAATTTCTTTTGACCCAAATTGAAACATATAGACCTAGCCGATATGTGGTTCCAGTAGAATGGCGGCGCTAGGTGCCACACAGCAGACACCACGATTGACATTCTGCATGAACGATTTGATGGTAAAGTTATCCCTCGCAGAGGTAACGTGAATTGCCAAACTGCGTCATGCGATTTGACCCCACTGGAATTTTTTTTTGTGTTTCCTGAAGTCGCAGGTCTGGGTGAATAAACCACAATCGACTCATGCTCTTAAGGTGATTATAACACAACCCATTGATCAAATTCAGACGGACTTTTGTGAAAGAGTCATTGAAAATTGGACCACTGGGATCCGTCCACAATAACAAGCCGAGATGGGCATTTGAACGATGGATGCCATACTTCATTCATTGTGACATACATGGGTCCTTCAAATAAAAAAGAATACAATTAATACCTCACATACAGCTTGTTTTTTTTCTCCTCGACATCTACCCGCCATTATTGAAAAACCCTTCATTATATGACTGAGATACTTCTCAAGAAAGCCCCGACTCAGCTCGAGATAATTGCCCTCCTTTTGTGAAACGCTGTCTGCGCCACATCCAGAAAATTCATTTGCCAAAAATCATGTTAAACTAGGACTTATGACGTCAAACGACTCAAGAGCTGTTGGAAGTTGAAAAAAAGACGCAAAATCGCGGATGTATTTGTCACAGACTGAGGAAACGAAACGACAACAATGGATTCCTAAGGATGCACGACGAGTTGTAATATCAACAAGAAAGTGGCTATCAATTTATCTTAGCCGCAGAAGACTCCCAGATAAAGTCGTGGCCACAAATAAAATATACAGATGCTAGAAGATTCAACTTGAACATAGATTTGAATTCTTTTTAAACAAGGTGTATAAAATTACTTGAGAATATCGCCTGTACATTTTTGGTTAAACGCTCACTGGAACTCATAAAATATCGTCGGGTTAGTTCTTCAAGAAGAAAACCGCTTTCCTAACTCTGGAGGGACCTAATTTTTATCTTAATGGGCTAAAGGAGAATTTCGTTAAAAAAATAGTCTCTCTCAATTCACTGATTTTGATCTTAAACTTCAAATATTCATATTTCGTCCTTATCCTGGACATCATTAGCCGTTATATCCTATCTAAGTGTTTTCAATTTTTATTTTGCAAAGAATTTCAAACCATTTGCAACAAAACTATTCCGCCTTCCACGCCTCTTTCAACAAAAAAGCTTTGCAGAAAAGCTCAACATAAATTCCACCGAGTGCTGAGAGATGAAAAGCAACAAAATTGCCTTCTCCCACCCACCACCTCACTCCTCTGCCACTTGCATTTGAGTATGTTTTGAAACGGACCACACACACAATAATTAAAACAACCAGACCACCCAAAAGTCGAAGCAAAAACAGTTCGAGCAATCCAAACAGTAGCAAAGCACCAGCAGCACACACATGAAACAGCAAAAGTAGATCCGAGAGATGCCGTACAGAGAAGTACGAGCAGCATGAAACACAGATGCGCCAGCCGCTGGAGCTGAAGCTGGAGGATTGCTATTCTGTTCGGGCTGGATCACCCCGAAATCTCTTCAGCTCCGCTACCGCTCCGGGGGGAATTTCGTTGCGGTTTCTGGTGGGTTGGGTTTAAAATTATTTTGTTGCTACAATGTAAGCTAGAGTGGCGAGGGCGACGACGACAGCGGGCGGAGCAAAGCAGTGCAATGATTATAATTTGGAAATTGAGAAAAATTGTATTCCCATTAGCATGCGACACACACACACACATACAAATGGACACAAGCTCGGGATGCAGCACTGCAACGCAGCGCACTGTAGCTAAATCCTTTTCTTTTTGGTTTCCGTGGGAAATGTTAAAATGAAATGTTCTCCAACTGCTGCTGGCTGGCTGGCATCATTCATCTGGGACTACTCCGAACTGGGAGCCGGGAAATAAATAATTTTGGATGCTTTCGGATACAGAGAGACGTTAATGGGAGACTCGAATCACGTGTACGGGCGGAGCTCCCGCTCTGAAATTCTCCTTTTATTTGCTTTTTTTTTTGTTTTGTTTTTTTTTTTTGAAAAACAAAAAGAAAATCGCAAAGCAAATTGTAAACAGAACTCTTTTCGGTCTGTCGCCTTGACGAAAACATGCGCGGAACTATTTTAGAGATTTTTTTTAATTATTTTTTTTTTTTAGTTTCAGGGAAAACTTTCAAAGAAAAACTAAAAATAGAACGTTTTTTTAGTGATTTACACAAAGATAGACACAAAAAAAACTAGCAGCGATTTCATTTGCTTGCGCAGCAAGGACTTCAAGTAGGAGTGCAATGGCGGCAACAGAATCTAGAGAAATGGAGTGACATCAAAAAATGCAACCACACAAAAGCTTAGAAATGTACATTCAGTGATGAGAATAGAAAGTAGCAAACTTTTTCCAAAAAAAAAAACAAAGAATTCTCGGGGATGATTTATAGGGGAGGGATTTCTGGTAGATTTATATTGAATTATATAGTATAGACTAGACCACCTACACCCCTATCTATAAGGATTATTATTGTGGGAGAAAAGTGAAATTGAATTTCTGCAACAGGCTCGCTCACTAGGAACTTAAATATACTCGAGTATGAATTTTTGAGGAAATCAATGTTGGGGGTTTATTTTTACCTAACTTAAGGACAGAAGTTTAAGAAATCAAAGGGTGAAAATATAAACCTATAACTATCGTTTTTGTTTGTTGAACTTTATCTTACGTTCGCACCTTCGCAGACTATGTTATAAGGAACTATATGAATGTGTAGGAAAAGTCCAAACTTTGTTAATCAAGATATGACTTTGTGGTTGACTCGGGGCTGGGCAAGTGGACATCCTTTCAAGCTCACTTGGAATTGAAGGAGAATGCAGTGCTCTACTTGATGAAACGAAGAAAGAATTGGATCGCTTGGTAGCCGAGGGAATTATGTCCACCCACCTAATGGGCCTCACCACATGGTGGTGATCGTCGAGAAGGCTAATGGTGGAATTCAGATTTGCTTCAATTTTCAAACTACTGTGGATCCACAAATCGTATGCAATCGTCATCCGCTTCCTTGACCTCGGAATTTATTTCACAAGCTTCGAGAAGGAGAAGTATTCAGTAAAATCGACCTATCGGAAGCTTGTCTTCAGATTGAGTTGGACGAATCGTCCAAAGATTATGTGGTGATCAACATTCCTTTTGGTCTCTTACGGTTCAATCGGTAACCGTACGGTGTAAGCAGAGCACCAGGTGAGTGAGTTTCAAGGTGTAATGGAACAAATCTTTGCGGACCTGCCTGTTGGTACTTATATAAACGGTATAGTCATCGCTGGCACATCGGAAGAGGAGCATCTGCAAATTTTGGAAGAAGTCCTAAAGAGGTTGGAAGCAAATGGATTCCGGTGCAACAAGCGTAAGTGTACGTTCGCAGCAGCAGAACTACAGGCGCCTGCCTGGCGACTGAACATACCCTAAGCGGAGCAACGGAGTTGCGTGAGCGGGTGTGAGTCCCGAAAAGGGAGTTAAAATCCTGAAACCCCGCGAACCGGGCCACCCAAGGTACTGTTGCCCAAGAAAACCCAGAACGTCGGCCCCCGATAAACGGCACCACGACATTCAGTTGCTCTTATTACGCTTTCAAAAAGTGAAATAAGACCAATTTGGTCTTAATTCTCAAAATCATTTGGTCTTATTTCACTTTGTCAAAGTGAAATACGACCAAATACTGAAAATTGGCCTTATTTCACTTGGCCTTATTTCACGGCACCACATGCGACGCCTTCGAAACTGGGCCTTAACCTTGATGGCATACACGTACCAAATAAAGTATCAACGCAGAGGCTTTGTCAGGACTTCCAGTTGGCCCAGATGTGTCTTTCGACAAACTGGATGACAATTTGCATAAAGTCAGCACATTAATTCTGGACGATTTAGACTCTATTCCAGTAAACGCGGCAGTTATTGGAAATCTCACCGAAATGACAGATTATTGAAGAGAGTTTTTTCATACATCAAGAAAGGGTGGCCGGTTAAACTGCCGAACAACGAGCTGAAACCATTTTTCGAACGTAAGTTTTTAATTTAACGTCATTCCCTTTACTTCAGATTATGATCGTGTAATTATTCCGGAAGCTCTGCAGTCCAGAGCGTTGAAATATATTCATGAATGTCATTGGGGCCATTCACGGATGAAGCAATTAGCAAGGACCTATATCTGGTTTTAAGATATGGACAAGCAGATTGAACAATTAGTAGCTAACTGTGTCATATGCCAGGCATCAGCATCGAATCCGAAAAAGAATATGTGAATTGCCAACCATCAGAAAAACCTTGGCAAAGGATTCATTTGGATTTTGCGGGTCCATTCTTCAACGAAATGTGGCTGATTTGTGTGGATTCTTTTTCCAAGTTCCCGTTCGTGGTATCACTTTCGTCTGTGACATCGGAGTCCACAATAAAAGCTTTGCAAATGATTTTTACCATCGAGGGACTGCCAAGGACGATTGTGGCGGACAGAACCTATGTGTGTTTTAATTAAGACTTTATTCTACGGCGGGCCTACCCACATAGGAGTCAGATTAAGACGTGACCATTAGCCCCGAGTCAGCCGAAGCCAACTCAGTAGCAAAGCTGTGACATGTTGCAGCATGTGTACACCTCTTACTTTAAGACAACGTCGTCTATCTAACACCTCTTGAATTCAAGCACGCTTGAACCATATGTCTCTGCATTTGGAATAAACCATAAACACTACGATACTCCCACTAGGGGGCCTACCTCATAGATAGCTTATGTAGAGACACTTAAACGATCTCTACTTTTCTACTTTTTATTCGCCTTATGGCGATTGCTAAAACCAAAACATCGATCAAAAGAGAACACTTTCTCAATTACTTTTCTTTACGTTTTGGCCGTAACCTCCCTGATCACATCGCTCAAGATTTGTATAAATAGAACCAGGGAGCCGTTGCTCAGATACCTGAGATAGGATATAGCACTCGATTTTTTCGGATACAGCTTGAGCTACAACTAGTACCCTTGATTTTTCGATTAGCCTTTATTCGCATTGAACTAGGAACGATAGTCCAATCTTACTATACCATCATAAAAAACAATTCCATAGATTGCTAGGCCAATGCATCGAGCAAAAGAGAACACTATCTGTTAACTTCATGTTTGGCCGTGACTCCTCTTGTCACCTTGAGTTTTCTTACTTTTCCAAATCCCCAGCAAGCCGGAGAAATAGACTTAAGCCTCCTCACCACGACAAGGTAAAACTCATCGGGGAGGACTATGGCGGACAATGGTACTCAATTTACGGCTCAGGTTTTTGAAGAATTTTGCCGCCACCATTCAACACAGCGTTGGAGAACAGCACCGTTTCATCAGCCTCCAACGGTCAGGCCAAAAGGTTTGAGCGAACTTTTCAAGAAGCTATTAAGGTACCAGTATGGTCTAGAATGCCAAAAAAACGCACGATTTTTGGGAATTTTTTTCTCGGAAACCTTATTAGGTACCTTAAGAAGATTTTCGAGGAGGAGAAGAATGCAGTTGTTGCAGTCAACGTGTTTCTATCAACATATCGACCTAACCCATGTTCATAAAAGTCTCCTGAGGAGCTGTTGCATGGACGACAACACAGAAACCTGAAATCGAAAAAAATTAATAAATTGACTAACGCAATGGGAGGTAAATTTTCTTGTTTCTACTCTCCCATCTATCACACTTTGCTTTGGTTCTTTTGTTGCATACATTGTTTGGGTCACGCCATGAAGGCTTTTCGGATAATTCTAATTTTTATATTCGGTTTTTATATTTCGTTTTTTTTCGCAATTTTGAGTGTATTTGGGGTCGATTGTAGCAACATTTGGGGCCTAAAGAATAATTTCTGTGCTGTTTATGTCCATAGTGCAAGAAATAGGCCAGTAGTTTTGGCACAAAGCCAAACCTGGTTGGTTAAAGCTTCTGATCACACGGAATTCAACTTGCCTGGTTAAAGCTTATTGCCTCTATTCTTCCCTCACCATATTTCTAAGAAATGATATGGTCTATCAGCTTCAACGGCAATATGGCATTGTTTTAATACAAACCTTAATTTCATGTGGTTTAGATTCACCGTCCATAAGCACATAATTTATACATGTTTTATCTTTCGCAGCCCAAATTTGGATAACACGACTTCTAACGAATTCGATGGCCTGCCCGAATCTATCCAAAGAATTGTCTCTAATGTTCCGCGCCACATAAGAATTTTTTTTCGAAATTTTATAAATATTTTTTTTTTTCAAAAACTGTCCCACAGATCTTTTTAAAAAAATTCAAAAAATGTCATTTAGTTAAGGCTATTGGTAATGGTTAAAACAAAATTTCCAAAAAATTGTTATTTTTGGTACCCCACTTGGAACATTTTTTTGTTTTTGATTTTCTTCAAAAGGGTACAACCGATTTTGATCATTTGTTTGTGCTAAAGCTCCCCAAAAGTTTGAATAGTAAGTATTGTGTTTTCAAAATTTCGAACACAAATTTTTTGGATTTTAAAATAATTCTCAAATTTTTCTTTTCAAAACTCAATTTTGAATTCTGATAAATTTTGCTTTCTTTCGATTAATTTTTACGAACCATTTTTTTTTTTTTAAATTTTGAATTTCTCATTATCGGCATAACGGATTTTACTGAAATGCGTTTAAATGAAAGTTTAAATAACATTGCATTTGAATTTGAATTAAAAAAAATATATTTTTGTTTGTAAAATTCGATATCTCAAAAACGGGTCAGTATTTTTCTTGGAAATTTAATTTTATTCGTACAATAACAAAAACTTAAATTTGGCATTCCAAAATTTTTTCTTAAAAATGTTTTTAAAAAATTGTATATGAAAGGTTATATTTTTAAGAAACCGCTACAACGGATTATAAATTTTGTTCTCGCATAAACCAATATTTGGTTGAATCACATGACCTCTGTTTTTAGCTCCAACTAATAAAGGAGTTATTTTAGTCATTCAAAAAATGAATTTTATGCTTATGAACAGATTTTCTCTAATAAACATTCATTTTTTAAATTCTTAGTCTTTTGCATCTTATTTTTAACTGCTATGAACCCTCTGCATAGAAAAATTCATTAGATCCGTTAATCCAATAATGAGAAAGAAAAAAATCGAAAAAATGGTTCTATTATAGGTGCTTTCAGTAAAGGCCTAGTATCAAAATTTTGTAAACCATCAAAATTAAATATCTACAAATACTAAAAATACGATTTTGTAAAACTATTGATGGTAGGTAAATATCTACTGTTGTTTTTAGGAAAAAAAATTGTACATCCTGGAAACTGTCAAGTTTCAAAAAATCGACTATGTGGTTATCGAAATATTGAGTTTTCAACCAAAAGTTATGATTTATTTTTTTAAAATCCAAAAAATAAATTTAAAGTCTTAAATATAAATGCAAAACTATTTAAACTTTAAAGCATACATAATTTGATCAAAACAAGTTTCACTGTTTTCGAGAAAATCGAAAACCAAAAAAATTGGTTCTACCGGAAGTTCCATTAATAAAATTTCGAAAAAATAGATTGTTTGGCCTAAAAAAAAAGAAAAAAAAATATTTTGGGTAAAAAATCGGAAACAGCTATCTAGCTTTTTAGGCTGTAGTCGAAAAGATACACTGAATTTCGAGGCCCACTTTGAAAGTTTTTCCTTAGACAAAGTTAAGCCAAGATTGATCAAGAAAGTAGGTACATATGTAATACTTATACAAACTTATATGTATGTGTATCGCAAGTAACAAATTGACGATCCACCCTGAATCGGGGTCTTTTTCCACTTGGGTATTTTTTAATTAAATTTATTATTTTTATATTATCATAATTATAAATAAACTACAATATCTATAATAAAGCAATAAGGCTCTACTCTACCAGGGCTTTGAGATAATAAAATCTTATAAGTCCCAAACGATGTAAGAGCCATACCTTTAGTTCAAACGTTTTTGTTGCGTAGGTTAATTTTGTCGGAATATTTATGGAGAAAGATTTTATTGGAACTTTGGCCTCCACTAAATATTTTTATTACTTAAATAATATTGTCAGTGAAAATGTTTTTTTCATATCAAAATAGGTGTACACTCTTTAAAATCCTGTCCTTTAGATTTTTTTGTCCAATTTATGAACAAAAAAAATAAATTCTAAACCTTATCAACCCCTTATGTTTATTTGTACTTATCCTGCAATAACTGAATGTTTTAATCCTAAAACTATTCCCTCCCCTGCTTTGTTTTTATAAGGATCTATGACTTACTTTCAATTAGTTGAACTACCACGAACACTATACTTTCAATGTAATGCTCTTTCACAAGCAAATTGTCCGTTTCTTTTGATATTCAAAGCCAAATGAAACCCTTTTCAATAATATCCAACTCGAATTTGTGTACACAATATCTAGCTTCCGGTTATCCTTTTTCCAAAATTCTGTTCTTTTTACAACACTCCTTCCTTATATACCCTCATCACTTTAGCTTTAGGTATTATTAAAATATTCATCTCAACCAAACCACTTTGGAAAAGCAATAAATTATATTCTAGTTAAAAAGGATTCATAAATCCTTGAGCAAATGACCAACCAACTAGACTCGCATCCGATGTCCAACACCCATCCTTTCCTGTTTAATTTTCAACCGTCCACTTCGTTATTCTAATAAGAATTTCACAGCAAAAGAATTTTCTATCCCAAGTTCCAACTACACAAACTGACTGACGATGTCGACAACTACAACAACAAAATTGGACAAACGGGGATGACCTCTATGTTTCATCTTTTATAACAAACACACATAGGTACTCGTTTTTATTCGAATTCCTTGATCAACCCTCAGGCTTAATCGTGTTTGTTTTAGTAGAGTTAAAAACAAAAATCATTGCCAAACACCCAAAAGTAGGCTTCGTATATGAAAATCATTACTAGGTGATTTAACATAATTTCAGGCGTAAGTTAAAGGGGATTCATAGGTTTCTTGTGTCCAGCGATGTTATAATTTTAGTTTGCGAAATAAGAATCAGACCAAAAACATAAATGTTAAAAAAAGAGCCAAGTTCTTCTATACAAAAACCCTTGTGTAACAAGTCAGCCGTGAAAAGTAATGAGATCTAAAAGTACGCCAAGTTCTTACTTCATGAAGATTTAATACCGAATATTTAAAGTAGAATAATATTGAAACAGCTACAATGTAATAGAGAAATTTTATTATTTAATGATTACTGAGTAAAATTTGATGGGCTTACTGGTCAAGTTTTTAAAACCGTTTGAATTGGGCATAAAAAAAAACTTGCCAAGTAAGCCCATCAAATTTTACTCAGTAATCATTAAATAATAAAATTTCTCTATTACATTGTAGCTGTTTCAATATTATTCTACTTTAAATATTCGGTATTAAACCTTCATGAAGTAAGAACTTGGCGTACTTTTAGATCTCAGTACTTTTCACGGCTGACTTGTTACACAAAGGTTTTTGTATAGAAGAACTTGGCTCTTTTTTTAACATTTATGTTTTTGGTCTGATCTCACTCCTTTTTGCAAAGATTTAAATATTTTGCCATGTCAAAATCTCGAAAGATAAGGAAAGATAGAAGGGTGGACTCTTCCTACTAAAATCAACTTAGTTTATAGCTTCCTATTTCTTTTGGTATATTTTCTTTTTGTTATTGGTTGTTTTGATTTGCGCTTTAATTATTTCTTCTTATCCTGGCAAGATACATAACACTAACATACCTACCTTAATTACAGCAATAAATTAAACATACGACGCCCCTGAATGAAAAACCTCGATTTTTATTTTCGGTCCTTTATATGCAATTTGAGCCCTACCGTTCTACCAAATTTCATTGTTCTACTGCAATTGGAAGTGCGCCATATATAATTTACATCAGTTCTGAGGAAGTGGGCGGATACCACGCCCCTGAATGGAAAACATCAATTTTTATTTTTGGTCTTTTATGTGCGACTTGAGCCCTACCGTTCTACCAAATTTCATTGTTCTACTGCAATTCGAAGTGCTTCATATATAATTTACATCAGTTCTGAGGAAGTGGGCGGATACCACGCCCCTGAATGGAAAACCTCGATTTTTATTTTCGGTCCTTTATAAGCAATTTGAGCCCTACCGTTCTACCAAATTTCATTGTTCTACTGCAATTGGAAGTGCGTCATATATAATTTACATCAGTTCTGAGGAAGTGGGCGGATACCACGCCCCTGAATAAAAAACCGCTAATTTTATATTTTTTTCTTCGAACGCAATGTTAGCCCTACCACTTTACCAAATTTTATCGTTTTACAGTAGTTGGAAGTGCTCCATTCAACCAACACCGATTCGGAGAAAGTGGGCGGATACCACGCCCCCCGAAAGGAAAACCTTGGTGTTTATTTTTGGTTATTTATATGCAATATAAGCCCTACCGGTTCACCAAATTTCATCGTTTTACAGCAGTAGGAAGTGCTCCATTCAACCAACACCAATTCGGAGACAATTCGGAGAAAGTGGGCGGATACCACGCCCCCTGAATGGAAAATTTCAATTTTTCGATTTTTTCCTCGGCTTACATGACAAGACCTACCGTTGTGCAAAATTACAAGATTCTACGATGTCGGGAAGTGCTCCATAATTTTGATGATCTGTCAGTCAGTCAGTCAGTCAGTCAGTCAGTTACGGTTTTTGTGATTTTTGAGGCCTTATATCTCAGGAACCGCTTATGCTAGAAAATTGAAGTTTGTTCAGGCGCATGTGCCTGACTAGCTTAGCAAATATTCGGAATTTCAAGTTTCTGACTTGATTAATACTGAAGATAGGGAGGGGTCAAAAGTCGCCTGAGTTTGTTCCTGTAAAAAGGGTGTAGTGCCAGAACTTGGCTGGGCACTACCGTGCCCTTTGATTAAATGTTATTCTATTTCCAACTTGAATAATGCAAAATGAAAAATCTCAAAACTATATTCATCATTCCGAAAACAGTCTCAAACAATTTTCCAACAGAATTAATTGCTCGGACTGAACTCTCCTTAATTATTTGTCTGCTGAGTTTTTGTTAGCATTGCATTGACATGTTGGAGACAAATTTTGTCGGTGTCTTCTTGTATATCAAATTTATTCCGTAAGGACTTTTGTATGAGCTGACGGTCCTTAAGATAAATTAGGTACATAGAAGCTTTATGAGTAGGTTTTCTAAAATTTAATAACCTAAACAACTTAATAATAACTTTATTTTAGAAAATTCAAAAGAAAACATTTCTTTTTTAGTAAAAGTCAAAGTTCGAAAAAGAAGAATTCAATTTTCGAAAACCATTTTTTTTACTTTTCTGTGGTGGTAAAGGCGCGGCGCCCACTATATTTGGACAAAAGAAATTTTTTTAGTAAATATTATAGATAGTGTTAAAATCTATTAATTGTGAACTTTAAGATAGTAAAATTCACGACTGGATCACACGAAATTGCTCTTGTGTAAAAGGCTTAGAATTTCATTAATGTTATTGGAGAAAATTTTTCATAACCATAAAATTAATTTTTTAAATCACAAATCAACCTGACCGTCGAACTTGCCGAGTTGTAGAAGCTAAGTAGGGTCAATGATTCTCGAGATATCTTCTCCAGATGAGTCCTGAAACCAAAGAATGCTCATCATCCTTTTACCCATCCTTATATCCCTCCCTCTCCCACATTGGAATGGCGAAAAAGCTATGCAAAGTTACCAGCTCCTCTACCACCCTAAACGTCCTTCTTTTCAGAACGGTGCATACTGTGATATACGTATCTTCTCAGACAGTCAATCTGCCTTAAAGTCACTGGACTCTGTCTCCATTAACTCACAAACAGCCCAAAATTGTCGATCATCTCTGGTGGAGATGTCAAAACAGTTTAACATTCACCTTACATGGGTGCCGTGGCATAGAGACATTCCAGGAAATTGTAAAGCTGACGAACTTGCAAAAAACGGAACAATCTTACCTTTGTTGGATAGCAAATCTAACATCGGTATACTCCTAGCTACTTGTAAACTTATGCTAAAGCATGATACCATAAAGAAAGCTAACCACAGGTGGACCAGCACCCCAACTTGCCGGTCTACTAAACTGATTTGGCCATTGTTTGATGCTAAACGCTCAAAACAACTAATTTCTATTGGTAGATTGAGTTCAAAATTCAAATCCTCTAAATGAATGTACCAACCAAATTGCGGCCCCAATATCGTACAACCGTTGCACAGTGGTTTGGGTTGTATGGAGACGACGTCATAATTCAATAACTTTCGAACCACATGTCCGATTGTAAAGAAACTTTCAGATATGATATAACACAGCGTAAGAAATCACTTAAGAAAATTTCAGCCCACTGACACGCCTACTTACTTGGTTACATTTGTAGAATGTAGAATGTAAATGTAGAATTTCCTTAAGCGGACACGGTATTTTTTTCCACACTATTGCATTTACACAATAATATACAAACCAATAAAACGCAATTTTGCGATAGTGTTTAGTTTAAAACGATTTCACTTTCCTACCTACACTACACTTAATTACTTTATAAAAGAAAAGATGGAAGTGTGAGTAACGTCGCATGTTGCACAAAAGTGCAGTTCTTATGAGAAAAGGAGATTTTGTTTCAAAGACGTTTTCTACACTTTTTTATTTTTGTGGTACCAAAGTAAATAACCGTTTTCTCGGTTATTGGATTTTAGAAAAAAACAGCGGTTTTAACCGAGATAAAAAAAATTTCGGTGAAAACCGGATAAATTGAAACAAAATAACCGGTTTCGGTTTTAACCGTCCGGTTTTTCCCATCCCTAACTTATATTATCCATAACGGTATTAAAAACCTGGGTTTTTTTTCACCCAACTCGTCGTTTTTCGTTGACCAAATTTCGCAGATATTCTTTCTTGATACCAAGCAAAAATACTTCGTCCCTAAAGAAAATTTGTACAGAAAAAAGAAATCGTTTTTGCTCAAAACCGTGAAACTAAAGCATTAATTGTGCTGGTTGTGGGTGATTGTGGGTGCCAAGATAAGGTTTTTCTAAAAGCTGATTATTCACTCTATATAACACAAGGACTTTTACCGCTATGTGTGGCTAATTACTATTTTAAAACTTTATTTAAACATTGAACAAAATGACAAAAAACACTAAAATGGTACACGTTTTTACTAACATTAATTATAAACCAAACATCCAAATATTGACAACGAATTAATAAAATACTCTAAATACCTTACTTTTGTAATTCCATTGCGAAAAAATTGCAATAATAAAACTTTTATTTAAAAAAATTCACTTCAAACTACTCACAATTATTTAAATTTATTTTCACAAAAAATTAAATATTTGGCTCACTTTGAAAGCGAAAATAAAACAGATAACACGTGACATGTATGTCAAAATACTTGAAACGGTAAATATTGAACTGTAATCTATTAGAAAAATACACTTGAAACAAAAAACAATTGCTTTCATTTTTTTATTTTTGTCGTATGGGCGAAACCACTGTGCGTTGGAGCGTTTGAAAAATGACATTCTTATATTAATTCAAAATATTTATCCATTTAATTTTAGTAACAAGTGAAAAAATATTTACATTGTAAATTTCACACGATGTCATGTCAAAATGACATTTAGATATTAAGACGACCTTAAACCTCCTATGAACCAGTTTCAGCTTATTCCACCTCTATTCCTCGTGTATTCCTATTATAAATAAGCTTTTCAGGATTAGAGTCGTTGTAAAAACGAAGTAATTTTACTCCATCGCTAATACGAGTTAGTAAATAAGGCTGAATAAGTTTTTAGACATACAATTTATAAAACATTTATTTTTTTCTTAAATCAAAAACAATATTTTCTTGTAACTTTTCATAAGCAATAATTTTCAAACTTTTCAGGAACTTCTGTATGCCTACAGAGTTTCATTAAAATCCATTATGTCTATACTGAGAATTTTAAGACTTCGAAAAAAATTGCTCTATGGTTGGCACAATCAGTAATGTCTTAAATTCAAATTGTATTTATCAAATTAAAGATTATTCATACTTACAACCAAGCGTAAAAAAATTGATTAAAATCCGTTGTACCGTTTCTGAGAATAGGGAAAAAAAAGTTCTATGGGGGATGGATACCATTAACAACAACTTTTCGGACATTTTTTCTAACCATTAGCTAGGTTTTACTAAATTATTTTTTTTTATTTGTTTCAATCTGTGGAACAGTATATGAGAAACGGGTCATAATGAAATCTTATATGGAGAATGTAGGCATTAATTGATTCTTTTTGGTTACTCATATCCGACCCAGCTTAAGTGAATAGAAACTGAAATAACATGTTTTCTCTAATCGTATGATGCTCCCGCTATATAATTATGCTAAACATAACTCCCGTATTATGTAAGTCTTTAAACACAGCTCCCGATAGCTGTTTCAGTGCTTTTTATAACTAATAAACTGTGAAGGTAACAAGATCGAAACTCAGTCTTTTTATCGAAATTATCTGTATACCGATAAGGTGTTTTTTAACATTACAATTGATGGAGCACCCGCTGAAAGGATTAAAATCGTTCTTTTTGGTGCTACCGTTCCAAAAACGGCTGATAACTTCAAGCAAATACCTAAAAAACCTCAAGGCGAAGGTTTTAAGTGGAGCAAATTTCACCGCTACATTAAAGACTTCATAATCCAAGGAGGTGATTTCACAAAGGGTGATATAATCGGTATACGATCAATTCTATGGAAAACGCTTTGCCATTGAGAACTTCAAACTGAAGCATTAAGGAGCTGGTTTGTTGAACATGGCTTATGCCAGTAAGGACACTAATTGATCCCAGTTCTTCATCAGAACCAAACAAAATTCCTGGTTGGATGGACGTTACGTTGTCTTCGGAAAAGCGGATGTTGTTCGGACGGGTGAGACCGTCCAATTAAAAACGTTGATATTACTGATTTTGGCTAAATTGCAGTTTCTGAACCATCCTCAATTGCCAAGGAGTCTTCACAAGAATAAACCTTAAGCTTATAGAGTAAGACTGTGAGTTCAATGGCACAGCATTATCTTTAAGAGAATAAATTTAAAAAAAAATCAGAGAAATATATATTGAAAAGATTAATTTTTGCATTTAAAACAAGAGAAACAATAAATATGGTTATGTCAAAAAATAAATCCATACTCAAAGTCTGCAGCTACAAACTATCGTCCAATTGCTAAGCTTTTACATATTCAAAAAATCTTTGGAATCATTTCGTACGAAATTTTTCTCTCATTTCTTCTAATTAACACTTGTTTATCAATAGTAGAACAAAAATGAATTCGACGTTGTCTCAGCCGATTTAAGTAAGGCCTTTGACAAAATTTCACATAAGCTTATTTTATTCAAACTGTCCAACCTTGAAATTGAACCATTCTTCTTAAGATGGATTGCTTTTTACATAAAAAACCTTAACCAGAAAAATCAATTCATATCTACCTTCTCTTATGATTTCTTATCTATTTCCGGGGTCCCACAAGGCAGTCACTTAGGACATCTTCTTTTTATTCTTATTATTAACGATTTTGAAATGGTCATATAAATATGCCCATATATCACTCCACGCCGACGATCTCGACAGCTTCTCTTGATCTCGACAGCTTCTCTGTCTGGCGCCTGAAAAACTGCTCAGAACTAAATATTTTTAAATGTCACTCAGTCACTTTTGTACGAAAACGCATTCAATATTCTGCCCGTCCATACCTTCTCCATTATCAATTCAGATCCACCACTGAGTCGGTTTGCGACCTTGGTGTTTTATGTGATAGAGAGCTCAGCTTTCGTACACGAGATTATTCTTAAAGGAAACTCAGCACTAGGCATTTTGAAACTATGGTCAAAACCAATGTTCGGCCTATTTTTGAATACGCCAGTCAAGTATGACCCCGTTATTAACAAAAAATGCATATATCCAGATTCGGGAGCATTCAACGTCGATTCCTAGGTTTTGCCCTTTGTGTTCTGTCTTAGAATAACCCTTTCATTCTACCTCCGCCTGAAGACTCTCTACAATTCCATCTCTTTCAAAACTAATTCACGTATGTAATTTGAGAAATACTTGTCTCTCTCTTTTATCTACCCACTCATACATACTTCGGAGGCTTAATTATAATTTATAACATTAACTGTTTCGACTTCAAGCTCATTTCAACCAACCTGAAACTCCGACCTAATTATCCTTGCAATTCAATCCAATCCTAGATTTATATAATAAGAGCTATATTTAAGTTAGATTAAAAATCAGCATTTGTTTTAAGCCTAATAAAAGGGGGTAATGCCCCACCAAAATTAAATTGAATTAGAAAAAAAAAACATGTGGGGGCACAAATTTGGAAATGTTTTCTAACAAGTTTAAAATCGGCTATAATGAAACAGACAGATAAACAGAATTTCGAAAACGATCTTTTTTATTCGTTTTTTACTTGTCATATACTCGTAGGTACTATGGGGGAAGTTCTGCATTTGATCAAAGTTGACATTACGATGATAGCGAAGACGAAAAAAGTGTGTCCGGAAATTCCGTCTGTCTGTCTGTATGTCTGTACCTCGAACTACTGCCTAAACAACTGGACCTATTTTCTTCAAACTCGGTACTTAAGGGTTTTCGATGATTCCCTAGAGGAGAATTTTTTGGCTCCAAAACCAACGGTACCCCCCATACACCCGTAATGCAAAATCTTATTCATCTCGAAAACGGCTTTAACGATTTTGATAAAAAAAATAGGTGTGATATTATGGACATGGAGTACATTTTTGTCAACAAAATTTTTGAGGCAAAATGTTATTAACCTTCGTATACTCGCGCATTGGTCTCTCAGACCGACAAATCATAAATTCTTTATTTTCTTGAGAAATATTATCATCCTTGCCTCCCTGAAGTTTTCCGTTGTCCATCGTTCAGCTGGGCGCAAGCGCACGTGCCGAGTAGACGTGTTCTTTTTTTGTGAGTTTTTGGTCCCTCAGCCCGACGCAAATATAAGTTCGGATTGCTACGCTTTACAAAAATATGAAGATTGAATTTTTTTTATACTTTCTTATAATTACTGTTATTTCTTTTTATAAAATTAATAAGTTTTTTTTTTAAATAAAAAAGAAAATATTTATTTTTATTATTTTAGTTAAGGTCCAAAAAAAAGTTGAATTTTTTGAGAGGTTAGTTTAAAAGGTTATTGCTTCTAAATAAAGTAAAATTTCTTATAATTTTCTATTTGTTTTATTTAATTATATTATTTTCTTTAAAATAAATAGCAGAACTACTTATAGAAAATACATATTCAAGGAAATACAGACGAGATAAAATCTTGGTCTGAGAGACCGTGTGCGAGTATATATGTGTTGTCAAAACGCGCGAGTATAAGAAGGTTAAAGGTACTTGTTTATCTGATTTTTGTCTTTCTCATTAACGGCTCTAAGGATTTTAACCAAAAATTTTCAGCAGGAGTCCCCTTAAGTTTAAAATAATATTGTATATACAAATATTCGAAAAAAAAATATTTGGGTTTTTTTTTTGAAAAATCAATATCTTTAAAACCTATAAACGATTATTTTTTGAAATTATTTCCTAAAATCAATATTATTAAATACTTTACATTTTTTTCTTGAAAACTTTTAAAGAAATTTCTTATATAAAAAATTAATTTAATAATAAAACGATTTTTTCAAGTTTGTTTGCATAAATTCATACTTTTCTAGAAATCAGACGGCAATTTTATGCCTTTGAACATTATTATCTCATAAATGTTTTATATTTTTAAAATGTATCTTAAATTGCAAAGTACAAAATATTTCAACATTAAATGGATCGTCTAAAATTTACAAAAAGGACAATTTAGTTTAGTGTAATACTGTAATTCTTTTAATGTGAAATTAGCTTCATTATAATTTTGAGTCACTTACTAAAAAAAATTGAAAAATGTGGTCAAATGCGAATGTAACAAACTTTAAGAATTTCCCCGTGATTCAAGTTAGCACTAACTTCAAAATTTCAAAGTTGTAATAATTGGATTAATCGTCGTGAATATGTTGAATTTGTCGTGAAACAACTTGACAGTCAAATTTAGACTACCACCCCTCAAAATAGGCAAAAATGAACTCGAAAAATCGAAAGGACAGATTAAATATTTGTCGTAAATATGTCGTAAAATAAAAAAATTGTCAGGTCCTTCTGGCCCAAAAAAGTCCAAAAGTACAAAAGTCCTTAAAATAGCATTTTTTCATATCACCTGATAGGTACTACTCGTAGGTTATAACCTTTGTCATATTTAAGGCATTTTTTGGGCAAGAAGGGCGTGACAAATTATTTTATGACGGAACTTATTCAAAGACGTCCTATTACAATTACTTAAACAAATAACATAGCAAGAAAATTGTTATAAGAATTAGTTTTGGTATGGTAGTCCTAGGTCTTATGAAAAAATACTATTTTTAAGACTTTTGCCATGTTTAAGGCATTTTTTTAAAATGAACTGAAACATTTTTTTCTTTTACGACATATTTACGACAAATTCACGACAATTATTTACGCTGTCCTTTCTCTTTTTCGAGTTCATTTTTCCCTATTTTGAGGGGTGGCAGTGCTTACTTACTTACCAGGGGTATATTAAAAAAAAAAAAAACAAGATCGACAAATTTGTTCCTTTCACGGCAAATTTATGACCCATTCACGATAATTAATTCAATTAATATAACTTTGAAATTTTGAAGTGGTAGTGCTAACTTGACAGACATCGTGATCAGTGCCTTCTTGAATTTTGTGACCACTCGTATGTTTAAACTTTAACATCACTGTCAATTTTTACGACTTTTTTTTAGTGCTTCTTCAAGTAGTATGGGACAAAAGGAGTTTAATCGAATTTTTATAGACGCACGGCTAGTTTCTTTTCGTTGGGACACAAAAGGTGAGACCCCATTGTTAATCCGCATTCTGTTTGAACTTCCTCGGAAGCGTTGGAGCGGGTGGCAATAGCTAAGCTAAATAAGTTTTTTCTGCACAGATATGCGATAGCTTCTTTGTTTTGTTTCGTCCTTTGCAATTACTCTATGAAATGACCATAATTAATCCTTCTTTTGGGCATGCAAATTAAGCCAAGCAAGGGTCAGATTGGGGATTGGTATGAGTGTGTGTGTGTGTACGGAGGTGTAGACGGTAAACAAAAAGGACACATCCGCTATACCTTCACGCACATATCACATATGTGCGAGATTCATTTAAAAGGAAATCTCTCATTGTTAGACAAAGAAAGGCACTTCTTCCCTTTTTTAATAACAAAGCGTATTCATAGAACTTAGAAGGGCAACCCGCCCTTTGGATATTTGGCTGAATGTCTGGACCCCTTTTTTCTCTTTCGACTCATTGGCATTTTGAATTCAATGGACTAAAGGTCATTGCTGAATTTACGTATATAGCCGTAGTGAGATGTCCTTTTTAAAACAACCTATCTACATATAGATACACATATAACATCTATCTACTGTTGTTATCCTTGCATTTAACTTTAAAGAAGAAAGAAAAATTAACTTTGCATCTAATTTCGATTTTGAGCCCGAATAATGTGGTCATTAATTTTCAACCCTTTCATGTTGGTATGCATAGAAGAAGGAGGCGACCGACACATCCCATATAGACTCTTTGATGGTGTCTACATGTGTTCCAAGTTTCATTCATTATTCATTCATATACACATTCACGGTATACACACATCTTGCTATGATTTAAAGGATAAATGCTTCTATCTATGTTGGGCTTAAGTTCTTGTGGAGAACTTTCGATTTAAAAATTCCAAAAAAAAAAAAAAACTTTTAAGCCCATCTATCGTTGCTAAGGAAATTTTAGATTTTCGAAAGATATTCAAAAGTTTGGGGGATTTAATTAAAAGAAAGTCTTAATTTCTAGTTCGTAGATATTTTTCATTTATTTAATTTTGAAAAGCTTTGGGCACTTTCCCTTCATTGGGTATTTGAGACTACTGATAAGCATACTGGAAATTCTACGATGCGATTAGGGAACTCGTTTAGGTAGAAGGGAAGTCAAAGGGCGACAGCTCGAAAAGAGTAGAATGTCAGTACTTACCCTCGAAAAAACGCAACCGGACGAATTCTTTGGATAGAATCCACGGTGGTGTCTAGAGATGGAATTCACCTTACGTGAGCTAGTCTGACTGATTTAGAGCTGGGGTCACTGATGAGGCAGGTTGTGGGTAACTGGCATTGGATTATGAAAAAATTGATTTTTTTTTGAATCCAAAATAATACTTTTTCAAAATTTGAGTACACAATAGTATTCAAATTTTTGGGGAGCTTTAGCATAAAAAAAGTTATCAAAAAATGGTTCCAAAGGGGCTACCATTAATAACCATTTTCATCCATTACCTAGCTAGGTATAACTAAATGTTATTTTTTACTTGCGATATAGGCACTATAGGGCAAGTTCTGCATTTAGAAAAAAAATCGTAATACCTATGTATGCCTGGACCTATTTTTTTCAAACTCTGTACTTAAGAGTCTTCGTTGATTCTCTAGAGGGGAAATTGAAATTTTGTTTAGCTCCAAAATTAACGGTACCCCCCATACACCCATATTTCAAAATCTTATTAATCTCGAAAACAACTCTAACGATTTGTTTAAAAAAATTAACTGTGATATTATGGACATGGACTACATTTTTATAAAAAAAAAATTGGGGCAAAATGTTATTAATGGTAGGTACCTGGCATAGTGTCATAGAACCGTTTTTTTTTTATTTTCGACTTTCTCATTAACGGCTCTAACGATTTTAACAAAACATTTTCACCAGGAGCCACTTAAATTTAAAATATTATTGTATATAAGAATATTCGAAATTTTTTTTTTCTTTTTTGAAAAAAAAAATTCAATTTATTTTTTGAAAAATCAATATCTTAAAAACGTGTGAACAATTATTTTTTGAAATTATTTCCTAAAATCTATATTACTAAGCACTTAAAATTGGGATCCCAAATTTTGTTCTAGAAAAATTTTAAAGAAATTTGTTACTTATATAAAAAATTACTTTAATAAAACGATTTTTAAACTTTATTTGCGTAAAATTCATACTTTTCCGGAAATCAGACGGCATTTCCGTGCATTTGAACATTTTTATCTCATTAAATCCATGTTTTATATTTATGGAATATATGTATTTTAAATCCCAAATTCTTTACTTTAGAATTCCCACTTTTACATAAGAGCAAGTTCGTGCGATCCAGTCGTGCATTCGTTTAAAGTGATTTTGAGAATTAAAAACTAAAAAATATTGAGGGGAGATAAGATTTTTCAAAAAAAAAAAAAAATAATATCAATGTTATCACTTTTGTGACACCGTTCTTAAGAAAAACAAAAAGAATTTTACTTTTTATGCCAACAGACTGAACCTGAAACTTCTTAGCTAATATTCAGGTTTTTTTTTTTAATTTTAATTTTTTGTCTACATACTTACAATGAACCAAATCGCGTAGGTGATATTGAAGAAATTATTTTGTTAAGTTTTGAAGAATCAATTATTCAAATCAACAATTTTTCATAGTATTTTTCTTCATATTAAAGACTGAATATTTAAAATGAATAAGGTTTCTTCAAATGATGAATGATTTAGTATTTTATTCAAACGAATGAAATTTTGTTATCTACGAAAACAATTTGTTAATTTTTGATGAAGCAATTATTCGAAAAGACAAATTTGTATTAAAGTTTTTTTTACGATGTATGTATGTATATTAACTTAAAGCAAGAAAAAAATAAAACCAATTTAAAAAAAATCATTTTTTGAGGAAATTTTCATAAAGGATACCTACGAGTACTAATTGGGCTATAAAAGACAAATTCTTTTGAATCTTCCACCACACAATCGTTGGAGTGAACATTTTCTTGACATCGTTTTTTGATTATAATTTTTTAGCAACATTTGTTTCAAGCTGATAATATTTTTTTCAAATACTATTAACTGTGATCTTCACATTGACAAATTTTATCAACTTGGAAAAGTGTCTTCAAATAATTTCTTTAAATTTTGTTAAGTATTTTATTCGAGTTGACGAAATTTTTTTCAATTCGAAGAATTTACATAGTCATTTTCATAGCCTGTTTCGCTTTATTTTCTTCAAATCGAATAATTTTCTTCGAATGGAATATTTTTTTCTCTTCAAATTAAAGAATTAATCCATTTGAAGAATTTTCTCCATTTTAATTTTATTTTAACTGATCTCGAAGTGAAAAGTGTTCATTATTTTAAGTGAACTTGTGCTGTAAAGTTGCTCGTCCTGCCAATTTAAGTTGAAAGTGAACAAATAAAATAGGGACAAGAATTTACAAAGCAAGTATTAAGTTGTGATGTTTTGGATATTCCAGAAACATATAAATTCAATGTAAGTAAGTAAGACATAGTTTTAAAAAAAAATTATTCCATTGCATTATTTTTTATAGAAGCTTCGAAAAGCATTGAGGAAATAATAAAGGACGACTGTACGTGGGTGGAAAAAGAGCGGTATTGGGCTTTAGACTTGCTGAGATATTGAAAGCCGAATCGACAGCAGAGATATTGGCAAAATGGAAGCAATACAAGAATTCTAAGGGCTTCAAACTGGTAATTTGTTATAACTTGTCAAAATATCTGTATCTAATAGTATATTTGATTTCTTCCAGATTGACATGGATTTTAAGCATTTATTTCCAAATGCTGAAAGCCTTATTTTAAAAACAAATTTGCAACAAATTCATTTCAATTTTTTAAGAAATGAAGCATCCAACAAATAGAACCATTCTAGATAGAACCAGTGTATCTGCATGTGAGGAGGAGATCCTTCGAAGGCAGAATGAAAAGAAACATATAGCCATTGGTTATTGTATCTGGAGCAGTGTTAGATCCAATGGATATAGTGGTATACTTTGACGGATTTAAATATAAGCAAAACTCGGTTATTTCGGCAATAGATTTGTGTTTTAAAATCGTTTCCAATAAAAATAAAATGCACGACTGGGTCGCACGAACTTGCTCCTATATAATAGACTAGGAATTTTAAAAACGAAAGTTATTAAAGAAAACTGTTCATAAGGATAAAATGATTTTTTTTAATTCTTTTAGTAGTAAGAGACAAAAACAGAATGCTGTGCAAATATGAATCTATGCAAGAACACAAATTATAAGTCTTTGTATAGTGGTTTCTTAAAAAAAGCTTTTATATACAAACTTTTAAAATATGTTTAAGAAAAAATTTTGGTACGCCAATTTAAATTTTTATTATTCTTCGAATAAAAATTAAATTTACAAAAAATTTCATTAAGATCCGTTATGTGGATAATGAGAAATTCAAAATTCAAAAAAATGGTTCCAGGGTAGGTACAAGCTGTAATATCTTAGTTTCAAAATTTTTTTTATTAAATTGAAGATCGTAAAAATTAATTGAAAGAAAAAAATTTTATCAAAATTCTAGGCGCCGTTTTCGAGAAAAATACGATTTTTGAAAACCATTTTTTTTTTAATTTTTTAGCATTTGTATGGTAGGTACCTTAATTTTTAGGTAAAATAAATTTTTTTTTCTTACATCTTATAGATTATATTGAGAAACTTTTATTTACCAACTTTAAAAAAAATCTAGCATGGGGTTTTCGAAATATTGAGTTTTGAAAAAAAAAATTTTGAATTTTTTTTTAAAAAACCAAAAAATTTTTTTTTGAAAATTTGAGTACACAATTCTATTTATGTTTTTGGGGAGCTTTAGCCAAAAAAAAATAATCAAAACGGTTGTACCGTTTTTGAGACAATCAAAAACAAAAAAAATGGTTCCATGGGGTGTACCCTCAATAACCATTTTTCGGAAATTTTTTTCAACCATTACCTAGCTTTAACTAAATGAAATTTTTTTGTCTTTTTATTTTAAAAATTTGTCGAACAGTTTTTGAGAAAAAAAAATATTTATAAAATTTCAAAAAAAAAATTCGTATGACAGGTACCTACCGTTATTTCTGGTCTTAAAAAAAAAAAGAAAAAAACGTGTGGGGAGAAAAAATTAAAAATGATATCTACCAAGTTTAAAGAAAATCGGCCGAGCCGTTTAGGCTGTAGTCGAACAGACAGACAGAATTGCGAGACCCACTTTTTTAGTCTTCGCTATCATCGTAATGTCAACTTTGATCAAAATCTTGAGTTCGATTTTTTTTACGAATGCATAGCTTGCCTTATAGGTTATAGTACTTATAAGTCGCAAGTAAAAATATTTTGACCTTAAAAATTTGTATTTCTTTGATTTTCATAAGGAACGTTCAGGTTTTCGGATTTACAGGACAGACTTCGAAGAAAAATTCATCAATTTAAAGAATTGATGAAATAGATGTGTCAAAATGAAATATTATTTTTGTTGATTTGAAGAAAACGGTGCATCAGTTTGAAGAATAATTATTCAATTTCATTAAAATAAAACGTTAAGATGAAGATTTTTTATCAATTTGATGAAAATATTACTTGAAAATGATGAAAAAATTTAACACGATTTGTCAAATTGAAGAATAACTTTTCAATTTAAAGATATAAATAAGTTTAAATGAAGAATTTTTATTACATTGAAGAATATTTCTTCAAATTGAAGATAACCTTATGTTAAGTTGAATAATGATTATTAACTAAATTTCAAGAAAGAAGGATGAAATTTAATAAATTTCACAAAATTTTGTGGATTTAACACCATAACGAAAAATTGTATGCATTTCTTCAAAATGACAATATTTCTTGAATATAACAAAATTTTCTTCAAAACAACGGATAGGTTTCATTGACCGTATATTGATCACCATTTCTTCAATTCTACCTACTTTTTCTTCAATATGACTACCAAATTTGGTTCAGTGTGTATGTATAAAATATTGCAAACATTCTTCGCCAACTTTAATCATTTATAAATTCGATGTTTATCTCTTGAAAATGTAACCTATTGGCATGCATGTTATGAAGATTATAATCTGCTAGCCATTTCATATTGCTTCGAAACTCATTATCCGCAACCTCTATTTTCGCATTTCTTTGTCCAAACCGATTGAGTGAGCAATTACGTTCAAAACTACAAAATAAACATTCAAAATCATAGCTTGGATCTCAAGATGAAAATCTAGAAGGATAATCTATTTGTGTTTTTGTTAACTTGTTGCAAAATATTATCCACAGAAATGGCAACTGCTCTTGCAAATCATTTCACAGTCCAATGCATTTATGATGCAATATTATACCCTCTTACCGGAGGCTAAGCTCGAATCAACACCCGACTAATATGCCCTGAATGACTCTTGATCCTTAAACCTTATCTTTTTGAGCGATGTGTGTGGCTGTTCATTGCAGAAGTGCATCCCTTTTTATTGTAATGTTATGATCTTCCTGCTTCGGCAAAGGCTAAACGTATACCAGATGACGGCAACAGGCATGATGGGCCCAAGTTACAATCATTAAATTGCTTTACATGCCGAATACGAGAGAGAGCATGCACAACAGACAGAGTCCTTTGGTTTGGTTTGCTTTTGGTTACCTATAGCTACTCGAGCTCTGGGCGGCTGTATTCCTTTTCATTTTGATGGACGGATGGATTGGATGAGTTTCGTGGTTGAATGAGTTCTACACTTCATAGTTCCTTCGGCTCATTGCACTCGGTCTAGAGCCGGAACTTTCCTTGAGTCAAATATATAAATTGATTTATAGCGGCATCAATTCATCAGAAGCGGGATAGTTTGTTTAAGCAGGGCTGCATGATGTTGATCCGCCATAATAAAAATAGCAAACCTTTAAAAAATATTAACGAAGACATTATGTAAAGAAGAAGCCCGGAACTAATTGTCAGATGGTTTTTGTTTGGTTATGACTTTATTGCCGAATAGCCTAGAGCTAGCATATGCCATACCGGCACCGGCGGTGAGCGGCGCGCGGCGGCACAATAAAATGTTATCCAAGCTGGTAGAGTTGAAAAAATTGACATAGACAGGAGGAAGAATGATATAAGTGCGTTGAGTCCTTATAGGTATTATAAACTCTTCAATCTATGAGCATTACTATCGGGCTTGCCATTCTTCACTATTGAGGGCTTATTTTTTTCATCTAAATGAAAGACCTACTACCTTCATTACCCTAATGCAGATACTTTAGAATTCTTATTACTGTATTGATTTATTTAATTAGTGACTTAATTTTTTACGATTTTATTTAACTTGGGAATTTAATAAAATTAACATTTTACAGGGTGCGATCTATGTTCCAGGTTCAGTAACTTTTAAATGAAATACAATTTTATGATTTATATTTTATTGATTGATTGTATTTTGTATAGTCTTTAACATAATGTATGGGATATAATGTCGGCCAAGTTAGCCCCTCTGGCAGTGGCGCAAAGGCGAGTTCTTTTAGGCATATTTTGCATAACAATTTCACAGAATTCTGTTATAATTTCATCAACTTGGTTTTGTAGTCCTTGAGCATTAAGGTTGTGGTTGGTTTGTTGACGTACACCGTTTCCTTCAAGTATCCCCATAAAAAATAATCGGGAGGCTTCAAATCAGAGTATCGTGGGGGCCAGTCGATAGCACTACTTTTTGACATTATTCGGCCGATAAACATATTTCGTAAGATTCACATCGTATCAAAAGCTATACATATGTGGTGTGGCAATTCGGGAACAAGAAAGCTTCTCAACATTTCCCGATAGCAGTCACCAATAACTGCTACAGCATTGACTATGGCATTCACAAATAAATGTGGCCTAATCACGCCACGGTTACTATACGAGGGTGTTGTGGACTTTAGTGTATCAAACGAGGGTTTTCAGTGTAGTGTCCCAATAGCGGCTATTAAGTTAATTAACAAAGCCGACCATAATGATTTTTAGCCAAAAATGGCGGTTATCTATAGCGAGCTATAAAATCTGAGAACTCCAATCTCACCGATGTTGATGTTCATTTCCGTGTTCCCTACTAAATTTTTATCGACAACCCACTACAAGTGTCAAATGCCCTACTGACAAATTTCATTCACACACAAATTGCAGTCAAATAAAATCGAGTTATGGAACATTAAATGCACCCTGTAGTTTGAAAATATATTAACATATAGTGCCCTCTGCGGGCTTCAACCTTCCATTTTCCATCACTTTTCTTGGAATTTCAGGACCTCACTTCATCTCGGATTTTGGTCTCAATTGCACGGTTCTTGGATTACGGCATAAGTCCTATGTTTAAGGTAGCCACTAGGAAAAAACTCTGGAGGCGTTACATCGGGTGATGGCATTGTCCAGTTAAATTCAGAAATAAACCAAAAATTTTTCTCAAAAAAGCCATAGTTTGACAAGCTGTGTGAGCTGTGTCTCCATCGTGTTGGGATCACAATTCAAGATTGTTCTCTTCCTTCAATCATTGCCCGGTGTTCAATGCCTTTTTCTACCTTGAGGAAGTACGACTATGTGCATTTGATGTTCTACAATTACAGGATGAGCTATGTAGTGGTTTTCTTTTTAAATCCTAGATTATTCTGACACTGACAGCTGTTTTCCCGCTTGAAATCTTGACAGAAAGTCAGTATTATGCCTCCGCGGAATGAAATGAGTCACTTTAAGCTTGAACAACTTTGGGCAATATTGAAAAGTTATTTCCAAAGTGGTTGCTGTGTAGCCCAAACAGTGCGTTTTTTGAAAAGGAGTTTTGGTCAAAATGAAGCAAAAAGTTCGTGGGACTGGTATGCCGGTAGACAATACTAATTTCCCCCATCGCCGTACGGTGCGCACAGATGTGGCTGCTGTAGCCGAGAGTTTGAGACTCAATTCACGAACATTAACTCGGCATCGATCTCAACAGCTCAACATTTCACGAACTAGCCTGTGGAGAATTCTGCACAAAGATCTCGGATTATTCGCTTGGAGTGACAGAAGCCAGCCGAAGCAGCCACTTGAACGACGTTGTATGCCATAATTAATGGGAATACTTGCTGTTTTTAATAAAGTCATAGAAACATGGAACAAATTTAATTTTGTTCATTTTATTGCATTTTTAAAAAGAAACTCGTATTTGGCCCTTTATTTATTTATTTTGAGTGCATCATACATATTCTGCAATTGTGTTTATTCAAGTGACCATTGAAATAAAAATAGCCCTCATCCTTCGTTATAAGTTTGTAAATAAACTCGTTGTTTTCTCGGAACTTTTCTTTAAAATCTGAGCTTATGGAATGTGTATTTGTGGATCTTCGGGTCTTAACTTTGAACCAATTGGATTTTATATGGAAAAAAGGTGCAATTGGTCTGAAATTCTTTTAAAAAGCCGTTAAGCCATCAGCAACTTCTGAAAACGTTGCAAGGTGGAAGTTTCACTCGAAATATATTTATATCATGTCGAACTGACTGACGTCTTTAGAAGGTGGCAGATCACAGAAATCCTTTAATTGCTGAAAATCATAAGCAGGGGTGGCCGTGGCGCGATGGATGTGTGCTCGCCTGTGAACCTCATGATCACAGGTTCGATCCCTGCCGTCGTCTATGTCGTTTTAATTCCATTAAAAACCTTCTAAAATTGTCATCAATGGGTTGCTGGTTTACTCATTACATGTTGTTCAGGCATAACACTAACAACATGTAATTGAGTTAAACTAGTATACCCAACAAGGATGAACACGAATAAAATAATGTGAATCATAAGCGACATAGAAATAAGACACGGCATTCTCCGCTTTAGTTCAGCCGCCATCCCTGGAGATAAAATATCTGAGACAACAACCTACAGTATCAGAACATCGTGCCACACATCTTTCCTGTCCTTCTTTCTCTTCCTTAACTTCACGCCCGCGCTGTGTTCAAACATTTAAAGGGTAATCATAATCCCTTGAGCGCGTGTAGATTATAAAAAAAAAAAAAAAAGCTTATCGTTTCTTGACATTCATTTATTTTACAGTTATTTTTATAGACCGTGTTATAGTTATATAGCTATCTGAATTTCTACCCTCAAACAATTTAAGGGGAGTGCCCATCAGTTTACCATTGAGCCCAACTTCGGACGTACTGTTAAATTCAGGGATTCTTTCTTTAGCCGCACTACACGAATGTGGAGTGCTTAACCCGACTATATATTTCCCTCCCATTGTGATATTCAGACATTCAAAACCAATGTGCATCGGTATCTCATTTTAAATCCTCCCCAACTTTCCTAAACGATCGCACAATGCCAAAGTATTTTAAGGGTAGTCATAATCCCGTTAGTGCGCGCAAGAAATTATAATTTTTTTTTTAAATCTAGCCATAAGCATCGCCTTTAACATTAACCGAGTCCTACGTCCTTTGTCTATTAATGTTACCAAAACTACAATGTCCCTCGACTACCAAAATGTAAGAGGGCTCCGCACCAAAACGTCTACCACCTTTCTTAATTCCTATAATCTCGCTTTTGACATTTTTATCAAAGTGCTGAGTATACTTTTCAAAGTTTTCAAAAGTCGTTTTTTGAAATTTAACATAAACAGTTCCTGGTACGCCACCAGATTCTCCGGTCTATACACTGTCCAACAAAAATTGTCAGTATAGGGAAGATAGGACGTTTGTCTCTCATTCTGGTTGCATTGCCATGCATAAGTGTGTCGCCTTTTAAAGCTCTCACAGGGATTCCGTAGTTTAAATTATAAATCGCCGCAAATGATAGTAAAAAACGCGTAGGGCTACCGTCTGCCGATTCAAAACGACTGAAAACAATATTCAATTTACCTTTTCCCACAACGCCAAGCGGTAAGATAATAGGCGCGTTTTTTTTTTAAGTTGAAAAGCAACACGACAACACTCAACATACTCATCTTCGTAAAATGTGTTCTCAAAAGCTTCAAATCCCAAAAGCTCCTTAATAAAAACCACTGAAAAAGCTCTTTGCTTGCAATTGAGAATAAAAATGGTAACTCTGTTTTGATGCAGCGTTCGGACTTTATTGCGAAAGCAGTAGATCTACTGCACTTTTTTCTTATTTTTTAAATCTACTGCACCACTGCGCTTTTCCTACAATCTACTGCGATTTTTCAGATATTTTTTGAATATCATAGAAATAAATATGCTCATAACAAAATGTCAAAATTTAAAAAGATTCTCGTCTCTTTAGTGCAAGTCTTGTCAGCTATATACGTTTTTAGTTCTACTACTCTTTAATTTGTTCTTGTTTCAAAAAGTACAAATTTGTAGATTGTAAATTTATTTTGATTACCTAGCTTCATATATTTTTGCTTAAACTATACATTTTCATTATAGAGTAAGAGTATATTTGTTCACACATTCTATTTAAATGAATCGGTGATTGTTTAGACAACATAACTGAAATTTTATTTTTTTTTCACATGAGATACAAAAAATCATATATTTTTGGACGTGTAGTCATTGTCATATTTTTAACCCAAAAATCTTATAAGAGTGTTTCGACTTTTAAGCCATTAAGGATTTTTTAACATGTTTTTTTTTTTCTCTTCCGTAAAAAAATAAAATATCACTTATGTTGTTTTAACAAGCAACAATAATTTAAAGGTGTCTTAACCTTGGTTTCCTTGCTTATAATTTTTTGACACCTAGTCAAAAAAATATATGTATTTCTACTGCGAAAACTTTGGTTTTACTGCGATTTCTTGGCCTATTTACTGCGATCTGCGATTTATGAAGTCCGAACCCTGTTTTGATGTAGATAAAGAGCGCACGATCGTATTGAGTGACACTTGACACTCTTGTCTTGATCTTGACAGTATCTCATCAGCAGTGGGATACGACGGTCGTGTTGGGGTGTACAACTTTTTGCAAAGAATTACAACAACAATTCCTTAAGAAAAGTCAGTGGCTTGCTCTTTTTTTTAGTGGCATTTTTCCTAACGCATTGTAGTGAGGGTGCATCAGGCGCCACTGCTTTAGAAAAAGCTCTCCCATAAGGCATGTACTGACAATTTTTGTTGGACAGAGTATAGTTGTTCAAACGTTTTTTTATACCCAAGCCTAGATACCTCTTTTTTACTAGATACAGCAACTCTTGTTGTTCATTAACTGGAAGGATTACCGTCTTTTGCTATTACTCACTTGACACGATGTCCATTTAAAAGCTGTTTGAAGTGTTGCATAAAAAACCTTAAATTTCGCTGTTTCGAAGAACCAGCGTTCCGGTCTCAGAGCCAATAGCTCAGCTTCTCCGGGTGTTATTTCGAGCTCCTTGTCCCCGAGGACGATCGTCTTATCCACTCTTTTGCTGCAGCATTCACCATCATATGTCACAAGTTCTTTCCTGAAATTATTGGTAGCCTAAGGTGCTTCTATGGTGATGCTAGAGCGATACTTGGATAACAAATGGCGTCTGTTGAAGATGAATGCACAACGCAGAGATAGATTACACTGAGGTGCCCGCTGTAGACTCCGGATACTTAAGGTAAGCTAAGGCATCGAATGTCTTCTTCAAGGCGTTTCGCACGACTTCTCGTTCGATAGTCGAGTTCAGAATTTGGCTTAAACTAAGAAATGGTCAAAGTCGATGTTTGATGGTACTTAAAATGTACGCACGTCTAAAGTCTGACAATTATCTACCAATGAGCTGAAAATTAAGTTGTGTGTGTACCTATGGTTGGTAAAAAATCAATCTCTTACAATTTATTGTCAGAAATTGGCTGACATTTTATTTTCAGATAGCTAGTAGCTTAATACCTGCCAATTAATTGTAAGAGATTAGTAGATTTTCTAAACCGTGTACACAAATTGTCTGACAATGGACATATTGCATGATGCTAAAAAACGTACATCTTTCAATTTATTCATTGTCGGAAACGTCAGCCAACTATAAAAACTGGCAGGTCTGACAATAAACTGTGTGTCTACACGGTTATCAAATACCTTACAATTAACTGTCTTACAATTAATTGTCAGATACATTTTCTGGAAAATTAATTGCAAAATTACACGATTGTCAGCTAGCGTACACATGATTGTCAAATATCTAACAATTAATTGTAAGACTACAGGGTTGTAAGACATTGTTGTCATGTTTTTCACCGACAGATCTGACAATATTGTAAGATCTACCAATCATGTACACTTAGCTTAAGATCTCAGTTAAATTTCATTGATTCATTACTGCATGGTCGATTTGGTTGTTGGTTCAATCATGTGGATACCGTCAGGTTCCCTTCGAAACTCAGGGCTTCTTATCACATTATTACGAGCTACTGTAAAGACTTTTAATCGGATGTCATTATCAGTTTTTGTTTTGCTGAGTCTGAGCTTAAATAATCATTAATGAACCCATCAAGCTTAATCTGCAAGACGATAGGTGCATATTAGGTTTAGGTATTGGAAAAAAGCTTGGATGGGGCTTATCGGCTTAAAGTCAATAACTTTGCTTCTTTGTCTATTTTCATCACTATTCCTCATTCTTACATGTACGAACTTACGAGTATATCTCAGCTGACATAATTGTAGAATTGTTTCTTTTCAACCTGTCGGACTCATAATTAAAATAGCCTCACGTAACAGATACACACTCTCAAGACGTTATCCTTTGACGTTCCAAGGTCATGTTGCCATTGGTATCGGAGTCTCCCATGTCTTTTTCACTTTTTTTTTTACTTTTTGTTGACATGTGAGAAAATGTGACGACTCAAACCACAGACCCGGGGAGCAGGACTCCTGATTTATGTCGGGACAAAAGGCTATACTCTGTCCAACAAAAATTGTCAGTACAGGGAAGATAGGACGTTTGTCTCTCATTCTGGTTGCATTGCCATGCATAAGTGTGTCGCCTTGTAAAGCTCTCACAGGGATTCCGTAGCTTACATTATAAATCGCCGCAAATGATAGTAAAAAACGCGTAGGGCTACCGTCTGCCGATTCAAAACGACTGAAAACAATATTCAATTTACCTTTTCCCACAACACCAAGCGGTAAGATAATATGCGCGTTTTTTTTTAAGTTGAAAAGCAATGTGACAACACTCAACATACTCATCTTCTTAAAATGTGCTCTCAAAAGCTTCAAATCCCAAAAGCTCCTTAATAAAAACCACTGAAAAAGCTCCTTGCTTGCAATTGAGATTTGAGAATGATACTGGTATCTGTTTTGATGTAGATAAAGAGCGCACGATCGTACTGAGTGACACTTAACACTCTTGACAGTATCTCATCAGCAGTGGGATACGACGGTCATGTTGGGGTGTACAACTTTTTGCAAAGAATTACAACAACAATTCCTTAAGAAAAGTCAGTGGCTTGCTCTTTTTTTAGTGTCATTTTTCCTAACGCATTGTAGTGAGGGTGCATCAGGCGCCACTGCTTTAGAAAAAGCTCTCCCATAAGGCCTGTACTGACAATTTTTGTTGGACAGAGTATAAATGATTTATTTCCAGTCCAGATATTTATTTCTGGTTGATTATTAGGGTGATGTTGGTCTCACTCGCTTCGTTTCGCATGTCGAGTTCGGAGGGAAGAATAGAGTTACCGATAATTACCAATCAGTACCCGGGTAGAATTTTCGACTCGATAATGCCAAGGCCCCAGCTAGTTTTTCTTAGTTTCAATCATGGCCCTACCGAGCAGTATCTAGCTTGTCCCTCGCTAATTTGTTAATGCTCTTTATATAATGGGCCTTGCTAGATGTTCCTATATGGGCCCTAGATGGGTCTTCACAAGTAGCACAAGAGCTACGGCAATTCTTAAAAAAATTTTTTTTTTTTTATTATTGTTGATTATTTTCATTTTTTCTTTGCCTCGCTATATTCGACTCTTTAAGTGATTTTTTGCTGGAATGAAAGAATTTTTTTTTTTTTTTTTAATTTACCTCCACTGAGATTCGAACCCGAGACTCTCGCTTGCCGTGCTTGTGCGCTACCTATTGCGCCACTGCGATATATAAAATATCGTGTCTCAAAGTGCTACTCAAATAACTCTCTTTTAATTATACTGTTTAAAAGACTTAAATACGTATTAAAGAATCTGAAAAATACCGATTTAGGACCAAAACAAAAAAGTTATGTTTTTAGAAGGATAATGGATAGCCTTTTTTAGAGACATATGTATAGGCACATCTAGGATACATCAAGTAAAAACTATATAGCCCCAGTATAAGTAACATCTGAGAATGCCTATAAAGAGGCGAGACTAGCTAAGGCCAATATAACGCCCAGATACAATTCCTTATCCAGGCTATATCAAGTAAAAACTATCCAGGGCTCTTGCTGTTTATATGTTACAATGCCAATAAAGAGGCGATACTATCTACGGCCAATATATCGCCAAGGAAAAGTTTCATATCTAGGATACATCAAGTAAAAACTATCTACCCCCAGTATAAGTAAAATCTGAGAACGCCTATAAAGAGGCGACACTAGCTAAGGCCAATATAACGCCCAGATACAATTCCTTATCCAGGCTACACCAAGTAAAAACTATCCAGGTCCCTTGTAGTTTATTTGTTATAATGCCAATAAAGAGGCGATACTATCTACAGCCAAGATATCGCCAAGAAAAAGTTTCATATCTAGGCTACATCAAGTTAAAAATATCTAGGCCCAGTCTAAGATACTCCTGGAAAAGCCAATAAATAGGCAGTTCTAGCCAGGTTCAATATAAAGCCAGGATAAGCATAAATTAGTCAAGATCCGCCAGGCTTGCATCTGTCTAGGCCCAGCATAGGATTTACTATATAAAGGCCAATCTAGCTAGGGCCACGCTATTCGATAGTGTTTCCTAGATAATTTTCTACCCGGGTAGTTCATTAAGTACAATTGATGTGTTCTTAACGTTGAATGCAATGTCATGCTGGAGATATTGGTTCAATCATAAATCGCTTCTATGTACAAATAAAGAAACAGAATGGATCATTAGTCATGCCTTTTGCAAGGAAGCCACAGGACCTACAAGAGTACCTGTTCTCAACTTATATCCGTTCAAGCTTGGCAGACAATTTTAGGCCCCCCACTATGTTTTCTTACGAAACGGACACAGAAAGGTTTGAGAGTTGCAAGTCACTATAGGTTTAAGTTTGCTACGAGCCATTGAGCTCTAATAGGTATATTGATTTTGTTTGTGCTTACTCCTAATTACGTAATCGAATTTTGAGAATCATAGGGAAAAGCCGCCATCTTGAAGAAGGGAATGGTTGTTCCTACTTAAAAACTCATTTGCATTTAAATTTTGTGTAAAAAATTTTTCATCCTTTTTTTAGTATCTACTAGTTCTTATAAACCTACTCAATTCAAGGATGACCATGATTATGAACCACTTGAAGCAGATATTTTCGTCTATTGGTAATTCCCATAGCTTATAATATGATAATGCCGAATATTCTACAGGACACTCTCAACATTGGTCCATAGTTCCGAACGATTTGGTGACCATATCTCTTTGATCCTCTTTGTCCGAGTTCCCGAAATGAAACACCAACTTCCTATCTACGGCATGAGAAGGACCACCGCCGAGACATAAGCATATTCAAATTCCTATAAGGAAGTCCCTAAGTGGCCGATGTGTGTTTGACTAGACAGTTTGGCGTCTTCAAGTGGCTGAGACATGACATAAACACAAAAGACCAAAACGGTACCGCCAAAACCAACTATCAAGTGGACCACACAAGTTCGACCATTGGTCCACCAAAACCACGTCAACCCAGTCGCGTTTTAAACACAATTCAACATTCACATACATAGCTGAAGACCAAAAAAAAAAAAAAACCAACATCCCAGACAGTATGCCGCCAGCTCGGAGACACCAGAATTTCCAAATATTACACACATGTCAATACCACACTCATAAATTTGTCTCTCGACAACAAAAGAGGTCCTTATTCTTACGTCATGTTCCTATTTGTTTTGCTTTGTTTCCAACGTCAAGTATTATTTGGGATCAAAAGCAAAAAAAAATATCAACTCAGCTGCCAAAAATTAGGGAAGGATTTTTATCGTTTGTTGTTTTATTCGGATCTCGAAAGGAAGAAAGTCCTTTCTTTGGCTTGCAAGGATACTGAATAGAGAGCAGGTACCTATGTATGTATGTAATTAGTAGCTTTATAATTTATCTCATCACCGCTCTCCGTCAATGTTTGTTGTTTTGTCTTTTTTTGTTAAGGCAACCTTTAAGGGACTTGTATGGGCTGGTGTCACAAGCAAACAAATGATTGTGCTTCCTTGATTGATTAATAACCGTATGAACATATACGGCGCTGCTGTTCAAGCGACAGGAAACTAATTTATCATCAGTGGCGTACCGTGGGATTTTCTGCGAAGCGTGGGATCGCTGTCATTTCTGGCAGAACGATTTACTTTTTTATAAATGACAAATTGAGAAAGGGTTGAGAAGGTAAGTTTATATGAAACCTATAATATTCGTAGTATTAAATTGAATCTCTGTCTGAGACACATAAGCTTTTCATCCGCTACAATCTCGTTACTTCTTCGTCCTGGCCAAGCGCTCCGGCATCCGCGATGAAATAGTCCTTGAACTGCAGGTTCGGTATGGTTTGTCCCCTCGAATTTGGTGGCTGGTATTCAAAGACTGTCTTTGCTGGACCATTTTTGACCATTCACCCCATGTGGGGGAATCAATGCATTCGACGAGTTTTGGCTTTCTGGACCAGATCCAAATCTTGGTACAGCTTATAGAGTTCAAGGTTTTCCTGCATTTGCCCTCTTCGCATACAGTAACAGCTCTCATTTTCTCCTTACAATTCAATACTCGGCGCCACCTTTGAGCAGTACTGGTAGTATAATGGTTTTGTAGAACGTGAACTTCGTCTATTGTGTGACGAGTTTGGAACGCATTTTTTTTTTGCTAAACCGAAGTTTCTTCGTTGGATCTCCACTAGGTGTACTCTTCATAATGAATATTCACTCCAAGGTAGATAATTGTCTTAACTATTTCGAAGTTGTTCCTATAGTTGATATTTTGTTCTAATCCGTGAACAGTTGTTTATTTGTTTGTTGAAGCATGTACTTGATCTTTTCTTCATTCACTTTAAGACCGACAATTTTTCGCCATATCTCTCTACAGAATGTTGGGAACGTCCGATGATTTCGACACCGTTCGTATACCATATCGATTGGACAAATTTGTTGAAAATAGTTCCCTCGGAGTAAGTGCTTGCGTGTCTTACCATCGTCTCCAAAGCGATATTGTAGGAGCCAAATGATAACCTGCGTACTCGTATGTCTGAAAAAGTTCGGAAGAGCTATCCTCTTGTTTAATATTGTACTGTCACAATGTCACGCGACACAGTTGGACCTGTTTTCCCGGGATCCAAATTTCGGCCATGGCCCTATAGAGCTCCTGATAATGCAAACTCTTATTATGTGGCTGTGAAGCAGATGAAATTAAATGCACCACTGGGTCGCACGAACTTGCCCTTATGTAAAAGACTAAGAATTCCAAAAATTAATGTTATTAGAGAAAAACTGTTCATAACCATTAAATTCATTTTTAAAATGAATAAAATAACTCCTCTAGTAGTTGGAGCTAAAAACAGGATGCCACGTGATTCAAGCAAATATTAGTTTATACAAGAACAAAAATTATAGGTCGTTGCAGCGGTTTCTTAAAACAATAATCTTTTGTATAAAAATTTTTTAAAACATTTTTAAGAGCTTATATGTGGCCTAAGATGGCACCCCCTAAGGAAAATGTGTCATATCTCGCAAAAATGTGACATTTAATCTTAAATTTTATATTGTTTTCAAAGCTAAATCAATAACGCTTACATGTTTTTGCTTTACGAGTTTAAAAAGTTTCAAAAAGTATTTAAAGTATTTAATTTTCAAAAACTCTTCAAATTCCAACGATCAAAACTGTCCTTGCAAGCAAACCAACTAGGCAATTAAACCAAAAACTGTACTGGTTTCTTAATAAAATAAGGTTTTATATATAAAATTTATTATTGTACTAATGATGAAAATTAAATTTCCAAAAAAAAAATACTGACCCATTTTCGAGATATCGAATTTTCCAAAAAAAAAAATGATTTTTTTTTTCAAAAATTCAAAATATTTTTTTAAAGTTTTGAAATGCAATGTTTCTTAAAATTTTTAGAAAAATAAAAAATTTCATTAAAATCCGTTATGTCGATAATGAGAAATTCAAAATTTTAAAAAATCGTTGTATGGTAGGTACAGTCAGTAATGCCTTGTTTTTAAAATTTCTTATATTTAATTATAGATCTTTAAAATTAATCGAAAAACTAAAAATTTATGCAAAATTCTCGGAACCGTTTTCGAGAAAAATACGATTTTCGAAAACCATTTTTTAACATTTGTATGGAGGGTACCGTTATTTTTATGTAAAATACATTTTTTTTCTCTTATCTTGTAGATTATTTTAAGAAACTGTTATTTGTCAAGTTTTCAAAAAATCGAGCATGGAGTTTTCGAAATATTAAGTTTTCAGAAAAAATTTTTTTTTTAAAATCCAAAATTTTTTTTTTTTTTAAATTTGAATACACAATAATATTGAATCTTTTGGGGAGCCTTAACATAACAAAAAATGATCAAAATCGGTTGTACCGTTTTTGAGAAAATCAAAAACAAAAAAATGGTTCCAAGGGGGGTACGAAAAATAATAATTTTTTTTCATTCATTACCTAGCTTTAAATAAATGAAATTTTTTGATTTTCCTAAAAAAAAATCTGTCGAACAGTTTTTGAGAACATAAATTTACAAAATTTCGAAAAAAATTTTAATGGCAGAAAAAACCCTGTGGATGGAGGAAATTAAAAATACTATTTACCAAGTTTAAAAAAAATCGGCCTAGCCGTTTAGGCCGTACTCCAAAAGATAAACAGACAGACATACAGGCGGACAGAATTGCGAGACCCACTTTCTTAAACTTTTATTAAAATCTCGAGTTCGATTTTTTTACGAATGCATAACTTGCCTTATAGTACCTAGATATGTACCTACATATAAGGCTTCGGCGACTGAACGATTGAGCGACGCACAGTGGGGCACCTTGTATGAGAGACCGGAAAAAACTCAATTGAAACTAAACTACTGAACCAATTTTCATGAAATTTGCAGGAAAGGTAGCCAATAGCAAGACAAATCTGCACCAATGACCACCCATTGCCACGCCCACTCAGAAAAAAATGACATTCAAAAAACTGAAAACCTGTTTTTTTTTTTTTGATATTTAACCTAGATCAAGGAGAAACACCAAATTTTACCTAAAAATCAATGATTGTGTGCCATAAAATGTTTCAATTTTATTTTAAAACATATAAGTACATACATAAATTCGATTAGAAAAATTATATACATATTTACATGTGGTCATTAAAATAGGTACTGCTATTTTTTAAATTAAAATCGTTGTGTTCTTTCAAAGACTATGTTTTACCTTTTTTTATAAGTGGCAACAATTTTTTTGGTGGAAATATAAAAATTGCCGTTATTAAATTTTGTTAATGTTGCATTGACAACATAACCAACACACTCGAATAAAAATGTATGTAACTTAACAACAAACTGTTGCATTTTTTATTTGATCCAAGAGTTCCTATTTTAATGACCACATGTGTATATGTATATAATCATAATGAATACGTAACGGCTTACGTTTGGGACTTGAGAGAACATATATTATAATAAATGAAACCCCTATAAAAGCTACCAAACCCAAACTTTTCCATCAAATAGCGGGACACTCTATATACATATTATAAACACCCCAAAATATTTTACTAAATTGCGAAAAACTTTAAAATTGTGCATTTTTTTAATGTTTTTTTTGCAATTTAATCAACAATTTTGGATTGTTTCGCAAAATGGACTTCACGCTCAGATTCAGCATACCAAAATGCATTTAGAAAGATTTGTCTGGCGAAAAGAGCTGCTCATTTTTTTTTTGCCTTATTTTTTGTTTGCTTTTTTGGATGACTTTTTCAGGTTCAAATTGCTTTAAAAACCAAATACGGACGTCTTCGGGTGAGATTTTTTTTGAAAACTATTGCTGAGATTCAACACTATCTAACGAAACCTATCAGCCAACAGAGGCAAACAGAGGAAGTAGTTAAAACCTTATGTGAACTTAAAAAGTCACTAAAATTGAATGTTTTTTTGTCAAAAAAATCTTAATCAATTATTTTTCGCTAAACTAATGTACCATACTGTTTGTCTTTTTATTTTAAGCCTATTTACAAAAAAAATGGTTTCAAACCTTGAAATTTTAGAGTAAATGGATCATTTTAAAACTACACGTATTTTTATCAGTTTTCACTATTTTTCAACTTTGAACGAAAATCGCCAGGCCCACAAATTTTTTTTTGAAAAACTGTTTTCATTTCCTGATTCTTCAACTAATTTACTGTTAGAAACACGTACGATATCAAAATAAATCCTACTTCCGAAATATGGGTTTTTTCCGCCGTTTCCCCACTGTGCGACGTCGCGTCGCTTTGTCGATTAAAACAATCACAAACCGCTCAGGTTTTATGTGGCCATCTCCATACAGTTTAAGATGTTTTAATTTGTTAGCGTCGCTCAATCGGTAAGTCGCTCGTCGCTCAGTACGTGGCCGAAGCCTAAGTCGCAAGTAAAACCTAATCTACATACATACATATATGTATATGTATATAAAATTAAAAACAAAACATATACCTAATCATACACATAACAAATATTTAGTGCCAGCAATTTTTAAGGAAATTGGTACCTAACCTAGGTACATACCAAAAGTTGCATAGCTTTCAATCTTCTAATTCATTAATAAACAAGTACAATTTTGCCCAATAGAATATGTAGGAGGTAGGTACCTACACTTATCTATTCTAGCCCATAGCTACTTTCCCATCGCTTAAATATAAACCACCCAATTTCTATTTCTTCAAGGCATGTTATATTCCCCCACACATAAGAGAAATTAAAATAAAATTCTCATCGTCGTCGTCATCGTCATCTCTTCGGAAAAAACTTTTTCCTCTCTCGCTCAACTAAATATATACATTCAGTAAAGTTTCCCACCCAAAATAAGAGATGTCGCCCAAACAGAAATATAAATTTAAATTCACCCCGTCCAACCAGCACAAGCACCAAGCACCACTCACAAAAATTCAAACTGGAAAAAAGCTAACAGCAGAATTGCGCTAATACCAACGCTTTTTCAAAGATGGAGCCAGAATCGCTTTCGTGCCGTTTTTATAAAAATAAAACACAAGAAACATTCCTCCAACACAACTCGTTCTTTGGTTTTGTCTTTTTTCCCATCAACAACTCTTTGTAAAAAGCCATATGAAAAAAGGCTCTTTTCCCTGTACACAGCACAGCTACAGCACCACCCTCAGTGTATCCATACTCACCCCCCCACACACAAGAGGAAAGTCAAAGAGCACCAGAAACACTCTGTGCAACATACATACCTACACACCAACAACAAAATGGAAAATCTCGAAAACAAATCCGCAATTAAAGCATACACACTCTCACATTACAATTGCAGCGATTTTACGCCACCCCTGCCACTAACACCCCTAAAACCCATCAATGAGGGTGGTTAGGGGAGTTTGAGAGTAGTTTTTTTTTAAGTACTTTTCTGCCTGAGGGCTGCTATAGGTTCGCAAATTGTGTGTCAGCTCGTATCGGTGGAGTAGTACAATCGAACTGTTCTGCGGAACTCACAGTGGGGTTGGTGCAGGTACTTCGGTTGGCGCAGGTACTTCGTTCATACACACTTGTGTACTTCTTTTGTCGGACGGACCTGGACCATGATAGTTGTTGTTAACACTCCCATTCACATGTGGAATTTCGAAATCAATTAAACAAAATTATTTGTTGCCGATGTAATTAGCATAACCATGCTGTGCGCGGTGCAATGTGGTGTGTGCGGCATGTAAGTATTTGTGTGCACACCATAACCGAATGTACGTGAATATTTCAGTTGTGTAGTGCTATATTTTTTACTCAACACTTTGCAGGCTTTGAGGTGGTGAGTGGATGGCGCTTGGCTATACGCTATTGAGCTATTTAAAGGCAATCAATTATTGTTTAAATTTTATTTTAAAAAGATATAGCCTCTTATGTAGTTTGAAAAGGACCTGCAGGAAGCATGAAACCAACAACATGATTGCCGGGTATCAAAGGAATAAATAAATATGTATCCGCTTGTGTCGTCCATAAAATTAATCTCAAATCTAGTTTTTAAATATTTGCTATCACAGATTATAAAAAATAACACTGCTTAATATTTTCCAAAACTCACAAATTTTCGAACGCTAAGAACATAGTAGTAAAATAAATAAATTAGAGGCACAACGGCTAAAAGAAAACCAGAATCTAAGAACATAACAACTAGTGCATCAAAATATCCTGATATTTTAGATATTCGAAACAATCCAGATACCGGATTAGATATCCGACCTATCCGGATAGTTATTCCTATAGTTACATAAAACAGTTGCGATCCGACACTACCTGAATACTACGAATCATTACGTCAAAGGGTATTAGAGTTGGGGTTGCAAAATTCCTTACGCTAAGACATTATTTAACCAAGTATTGAATTCGCTTCCGCAACTATTTCGTCATTATACGGGTGCTTACGAAAAAAAGTCATGTTGAGATATTTACTAAAATTCTGTTCTTAGATATTTTTAGACAAAAAGTAAGTGAAGAATTTAAGTCCTTCATAATTTGTATGTCATCGGCATAGATTAAAAGATTGCAGTAAAAAGTTATGCTATCAACAATCGGAGGGAGTAAGAAGTAATGCAATCAACATCACTTATGTTAAGCAAAAATAATAGTGGGCCAATAAGACTGTCCTGAGGAACACCTTATGTGCGATGAGATCGGACTTGTTGAAGGCAAATAATTTGTTTAGAGATCTTATCGCATTCTTTATTGAAGTTGAAGGCAAAAAGCATACTTTAGTAGTTTAACGAGGCAGAGAGCTCAGGGTTTGACGAAAAGCTAAAATATTTAAGGTCAGGTTAGTAAGTAAGTAATGTTATTTCTTACCATAGCTACTATATGAACAATATAAATCAGAAAAGTTAAAGTTTGAATAATCGGAATTTTGTGTAAGCTAACAATAACAATTCTACGATTACCAAGAGTTCGCAACTGTTGACGATACCAGAGAGGGGATAACAAACTATTTATTTGGGCAATGTAAAGTACACATTGGATAAGGCATTAAAAGATAGCAGCATAGAAGAAATTAATGGCAATATCAATTGAAGTCTGAAGATTCATAAGACGGTTCTAATCAATATTTTTTTAGAGCATACTAAGTTCATGGAAATCGATTTTAGGAAATTTGAAATGGTAAAAGACTTTTGAATAAATGTTTTGAATACCTTGAGCATATGTTAAAACAAATAAAACAGAAGGGTTATAGAGGTTAAAGCTTTTTTTGACCACAGAAATACAAGAAATGGGTCAGTTTAAAAAAACTGAACAGAGAAAAGACAGAAGAGGAATTGCATCGACAAAATCAAAGCAAATATCAAAAACACAGAAGAAGTACTGGTGCTTAGCCCTCGATAAAGTTCTCGTAATAGAGACCCTAGTAGTCAGTACCCTATATCAATATACAGAACGTCACTGTAATACGCAGAAAAATTATCGGTAAAAACAACGCTAAGCTCGGGTAAAATTAAACGAGTGAGACATTCTATTATACAACCTACTAATTAACCCCGTATATCTGGTTATTGTTTCCAGAAAGAAGTTTATCTAGTATATACTACCATATTAGTTTTATTTAACCAAGATTGTTGTTTAAAATTAATTAAGAAATATGTTAAATTAATTAAGTGTTGTTATTTGATTTAAAAACATTACTGGTTTAAGGTATAATATCTTGGAACTTTCGAAATATAACCTAGTTTCCCGATAAATATAACCAAGCTTAACTACTTTGCTTAGAATTTAGTTCATAGCTCGTGTTTCGAAAATTATAAGAGCACATTGTATTGGCAACTCAAGTTTACTTGATTAATCGTGAATGGACGCAAGCAAGCTTATTAAGGAATTCCCAAGCTGGTTTTAAACCAGTTTAAATAACTGTAGATCACATCTTTGTCATTAGAAGTATCATTTTTGTCTAAAAGGAAGAAATTATACGCTTTCTTTATCGATTTACAAGCTGAATTTGATACAATAGACCGAAACGCATTAATGTAAAAGATTTTTCGATTGAGGATGGTAAAAATATCTCGGAATAGTTTCAGACTATGTATGACTGATGGTGTGCGCCAGGCTGCCCACTCAACCCAATTATATTTGCACTTTTCATTGATGACATAACTGGGTTTTTCAAGGAGGTATAGAATATGCAGTAACCCTTATCAAATCTCTCTTTTTTTGCCTATGATATTGTGCTATTATCTTACTCGACGAAATCCATCCAGATTATAATTAAGAAGCTTTATGAATACTGCACTATGTGGAAATTAGTTGTAAACTTATAGAAAAATCGAAAGCTATGATATTCCAAAAGGGAGGAGGAAGATCAAACTCGAGGAAACAATGGATCTATAACAATCAAAGGATACACGAAATATAAATATCAAGGAGTTTATTTTACAAAAAACCTCAGTAAGGAAAGGCACCTTACCGAAAAACTAGTGAAAGTTAAGACCCCAATCAATGTTGCATGGGGGGAAATTTTCAGCAGTAGCCATATAGCACATATGTAGTAGTAAATACAAAGTGTTAGATTCGGGGAGGCAAGAAATAGGAAAGTTTCGGAAAAATTCTCCGCACTATTCTTTTTGGCATACTCGTATTTTGACTTCCTACAAATAGCTCTAACTACATGAGTATTGTAGAAATCGGAATTTCTCCACTATTTTGTAAATCACGTAAGCTAAGTTGATAAGAACTAGATCTGGTTGGTCCAAGCATTGGCTAAACCTAACTCTGGTACAGTTATATGTTGATGACTATAGTGTTTGGAAGCCCTTGTTAGATCAACTATATCTAACTTAGGCGATCATTTGAGATTGCAATATGCTGTAGTAGCAAATGTATCCTTAAACCGGATTATTTACAGTAAGCTAAATTAAAACCTAAACAAGGGCATTTATTTCCGATATGACTGCACCATAGAAATAAAATGCACGACTGGGTCGCACGAACTTGCTCCTATGTAATAGACTAGGAATTTTAAAAACGGATATTATTAAAGAAAACTGTTCATAAGGATAAAATGAATTTTTTAAATTCTTTTAGTAGTAAGAGATAAAAACAGAATGCTATGCAAATATGAATTTATGCAGGAACAAAAATTATAAGTCGTTGTAGTGGTTTCTTAAAAAAAAAAGCTTATATATACAAACTTAAGAAAAAATTTTGGTACGCCAATTTAAAGTTTTTATTATTGTTCGAATAAAAATGAAATTTGCAAAAAAAATATTGAGCCATTTCTGAGATATTGAATTTTCAAAAAAATAAAAAGTAGTTTTTTTTTCAAAAATTCAAAAAATATTTAATTTAAGGTTTTGAAATGCAATGTGTTCTAGACTTTTTAGAAGCTTCTCTATAAAATTTTTTATTAAGATCCGTTATGTGGATAATGAGAAATTCAAAATTCCAAAAAATGGTTCTATGGTAGGTACAAAATTAGCAAAATTCTCGGAACCGTTTTCGAGAAAAATACGTTTTTTGAAAACCATTTTTTTTTAATTTTTAGCATTTGTATGGTAGGTACCTTAATTTTTAGGTAAAATAAATTTTTTTTTATCACATCTTGTAGATATTATTGAGAAACTTTTATTTATCGAGTTTAAAAAAAATCTAGTAGGGGGTTTTCGAAATATTGAGTTTTGAAAAAAAAACTTTGAAGTTTTTTTTTTAAATCCAAAAAATTTTGTTTGAAAATTTGGGTACACAATTCTATTTATGTTTTTGGGGAGCTTTAGTTAAAAAAAAAATTATCAAAATCGGTTGTACAGTTTTTGAGAAAATCAAAAACAAAAAAAAGAGTTCCTTGGGGGTACCCTCAACAACCATTTTTCGGAAAATTTTTTTCATCCAATACCTAGCTTTAATTAAATGAAATTTTTTTGTGTTTTTATTTTTTAAATCTGTCGAACAGTTTTTGAGAAAAAAAAATGTTTATAAAATTTCGAAAAAAATCGTATGGCAGGTACCGTTATTTTTGGTCTTAAAAAATCAAATCAAAAAACATCCGGGGGTAAAAAATTAAAACCCATATCTACCAAGTTTGACGAAAATCGGCCGAGCCGCTTAGCTGCAATCGAACGGACAGACAGACAGCCAGACAGACAGAATTGCGAGACCCACTTCTTTAGTCTTCGCTATCATCGTAATGTCAACTTTGATCAAAATCTAGAGTTCGATTTTTTTTTACGAATGCATAACTTGCCTTATAGTACCTATAAGTCGCAAGTAAAAATATCATGTATGTTAAGAATGCGAGTCGAACTTTTGAATCTCAATTTTATGCTACACCGTGACGATCTACCTATAATTTCTGGAATGTGTCCCGTTCGCAGAGAAACAAGAAGAAAAGATTCTAGAAGAGAAAATGTCTTGACGAATTAGATGACACAAAAAATGCTCATATTTTTTATGGAAAAAAATCTCAAACGAAAATTTTGCATGTTTTTTTTTAATAGAATTAATTTACATTTCTTAAAACGTATATATTTTACAAAATAATCTATTAGTTTTCAAGTAGGCAGACGGCAAAACCACGCTTTAATTATTGTAGATATTAGGCGTGTTTTGTTGAGCTTCTTAATGTACACATTAAGAAGTGTTACACATTAAGCTTATTTTGCACATATAAATACAACAACAACAACAAGTTAACAGCACATTTACTCTTCAGTAATTTTAATGTAACATTTCTTAATGTGTACATTAAGAAGCTCAACAAAACACGTCTATTGTAAAAACTACCATTTATAGAAAAATAAAACCTTAAATCTAAATCTAAAATCAATTCCGTAGATTTTTCTTAAATTCAAAAAACTTCATGCAGCTAGCCAACACGGTTGAAAAAACATGTTCTTTAAAATTCAAATAGCAATTATTTCGAAAAAAATAATTTTTTTTTGAAAACAGGATACATATTTCGAAAAACACATGGTCGTTTTTTTTCGAAACTTGTCATTAAAAGTTCTTTTATATTTACCTACAAGAAGTATAAAAGAAATTATTTTATCTAAAAATAACGGTACACGCCATACAAATGTTAAAAAATTATTTTCGAATTTTTTCTCGAAAACGGCATCTAGAATATTGATATAATTTTTTTGACTTGCCTAATTTGTATGAATTTGAAATTATGACATCGTGACAGTACATACCATAGAACCATTTTATTTGATTATTGAAAATTTAATGTTTATTTTCAAAAAACTTTAAATTTGTGTTATTTGACGTATGTACATATATGTTGACATAACAACATGGCTGTCATAACCTAACAAATTTCGAGCATCCATATTAAAAAGCAGTGAGTGTAATTCCCGCCGTAATTCTCTAGAAAATTGGACAATTTTATTAAAACTAAAGCGATTCATATGAAATTAAGACACTTTTTTATAGTTTTTTCTAATAGAGACGCAAAGCTTTTGACAGTTCATGGCGGCCATGTTGTTTAATTTATTATTTATTAGGTAATTTGTATATTTACACACTAAAGCTACATCACCTTAGCCCGTTACATCATCTTCTGGAACGAGGACCATTTTTGGATAAACAGGTGCATCAACAAGCAAATTGTTGGACATGATACAATAGTAACAAGTGGCAAGACATCTGAAAATAAATAAGTCTTTGGTATGAATTATGGACTGGCTGCATCATCGGCCCCTGTAAATTTTCGAAAAACATCAGCGGATACTGCTACCAATCGATGATAGCCAATTTCTTTTATAGCTAAGATTGGACGGTATTGATATAACGTCGTATGATACAAACGGATCGGCACTCCGTGCCACAATGGACATACTTTTCGGGTGGTTTGAAGGCATGGTTATTTCACTGAGAGGCGAAGTCTTTCGAGAAATTGACAAATCCTCCAAGAGTATCTCTTGTCATGAAAAGCGCAGCTCATAAGCCGTTCGGAATCGGTAGAAAATGGTTGAGAGTTGTAAGTCACTAGATTTAGGTTCTCTATGAGCCATCATGGCCTCCAAATTTTAATTTGTTTAGAGGCGAAGCGAACTTGAACAACGAGATCGTCCGACTTCCCCGTATATTCTTTCTTGTTAGGTTTCCTTAATTCGCAGATTTCGTCCCAATAATTCCCAGTATTGCCCTTTACATAGCTCAAATTTAAATGAAACAAAATACTCGCGGATATCTCACACACAACTTGTGTTATTCAATGGTAACATCTACCCGTTCCTATTGGGAAGCAATTAACTTTATCCAGTCATTTCATTCTGAGACTAACTATTTACTATTTCTAGTTATTTTGCTTAAACCATTTTCAAAAATGGAATATATATTAAATTCTATTTAATACTTCCAGCTCAGCTTTGCTATAATCCCTATCCTATCCAACACAATCCACACCAACAAATATGGTTTCTCAAACTATCTATATTCCAATTAAATTGGCCTTCGGAAGAGATGCACTGAAGATCAAAGTTCAAACTTCATTTATAATGTGTTAACACTCTTAAACATTACCCTTATGTGTGTATTCACCAAGCGTAACTAGAACCCTTTGACGTAGTCACACCTCACACGGCGCGGCAGCGGTGGCGTCAATCGCAGAAAGTGGAATGTCCTTCTAGGTGTCAGTGAATTTGCAATTTGCGCCCATTAAATTGTGGCAGGCGCCCTTAAGTGTTTTGGTTGCACGACCCCGCGCATACAAAGCCAATCGTGGTGCACCATGTGGCGTTAAAGAGCCAAGCAACAGCAGTTTGCCAATTCCAGGCACTCTTTCGTCGAGCACTCCCCCTCTTAGTTTTGGCATGGGTAGTTGTCAAATGCCAAATGCATTGTCACGCAATGCACTTTGCATTTTGATGTTTTGACGTTCGAGGAGGAAATGCTCGTCACGTCGTGTTTTGCCGCACACCTCCAATTTCCGCTTGACAGCTTCAAAACCCAGCCACTAGCCCAGCAGCTCCACCTCTGCCACTGTTGGTCGACTGCAACTGCCACTTCACTAGAACAATTTCCAAGTTTCAATACCTATGTACATGTGCACCTATAGGTATCAACAATTCTACAATGTGCTGTGCATTTATGCAAAAGCGGTTCCCAAAAGGGGACAATATTGGTTGGCCTTTCTAGGGCTCCAAAGTTTGGGAAGTTACACGACCAACGTGTTTCCAACTTAAAACCGATTTTCTGGGTGACTGGTGTTTGGTTGATAAACGTGTAGAGGTACTTTTTTCGTTTTTTTTTTTTTTTTAATTTCTGTTTCATTTTAAACCTTCCTCGATTTAACATGGTTGAATGTTTTAGGGTACAAGGAAATTCACACTCCATTTTGGTGGGCACGTTGAATTGGTCTGAAATAAATGGGCATAGACCACGACCAAGTGGTGGGTGTAGGGTGTGTTATTGTGTTGTGAACATAAAACCAACCAGTAAGTTATTGTTGTTTTTTGTTAACTGTTATTGTTTTGGTTACATTAAGAAAAATTAGGTGCGTTTCCTTCGGGGTTTACTGACCGAACAAAATTATTTGGTCTTAAATGGAGCTTTGTATAAGTTTCTATCGAAATTCCATCAGACAATCTTTGGCACTTAGTTTAAAAGTATTTTATGGCGACCATTGATCATGGCATGGTTAACCGGGCGGCAGCCGGGCGGGGGCGGCAAAATGTTGCCGGTGAAGCGGGTAGAATAGAGATCATATATGTTTCATGACAGAACGTTTGACAAGTCAACAAACAACAATGACGTAAATGCATAACTTATTTTACAGGCAGAAGAAGAAGACGTGCCTGCCGTCGAAGTTGGAAGTCGTTCGGATATCACCACAGAGCAGGGTCAAGATGAAGTCGACTCACCAAAAGTACCTCAATCATCTAGTCACAAGCCTGCAGAAGAAGTGAACCTCGATGTAGCCAAAGAAAACATAATTGAAATCGAGCCTTCTGCTCCTGCCCAAGCCAAAGATGTGAATCTCGACGATATAGGTTGCTGGCCTTCTACTATGCCCGACGAATTCAGAACGTTTCTAGTACGTCGCGGATCTGACTCAGTACCGCACATCGATTCAAAATTTGCCGATGTTGTCAGGCACTTCAACGAAAGGTGGTACCCGAAAAATATCTAGAAAGTGTTTCTACAAACCATTATATAGCGGTGAAAAGGTTCCCCGGACATGGATGGTGTACTCGCCTTTGAAGCAATCCTAGTACTGTTTCTGTTACAAGCTGTTTGGGAATTCCGGCTCGAACTTCGCATCTGAAGAAAGATTCAACGAATGGTGGAAGCTGAATATAAGAATCGGAGACCATGAGAACAGCCTGAACCATGAGCAGAGCTTCTTGAAATGGAAGGAGTTGGAAGTTTGCCTGAACCGTAAAGCAACCATCGATCAGAAACAACAAGAAGTTTTCGAAATTGAGGAGAAGAAGTGGAGGGATATACTGTACCGGTTGCTGAATATTATCCACTTCTTAGCCAAACAGAATCTGGCCTTCAGAGGACATCAGGAAGAAATTTGAGGAGATGATAGTTTCAATCGCGGGAACTTTCTTGAGTTAGTGCATCTCCTAGCTAAATATGACCCTCTTCTAATGGAACACCTGACAAAGATAAAGCTGGGAGCAAGAGTCCCAGTTTCGTATCTATCTTCAGAAACCCAGAATGAATTGATAAACTTACTGGGACAGCAAGTTCGATCCATTATCATCCGTCGCATTCAAGAAGCTAAATATTATTACGTAATCTTCGACAGTACACCAGACATCCCCACAAAGACCAAATGAGCGAGGTTTTGAGATACATAGATATCGAAGGAGTAAAGGTCGCCGTGGTAGAATCTTTCATCGACTTCTTCGAACCAAAAGGAAAAATTCAGAAGATCTCAGCAACGATATAATCGCGAAGATAACATCAGACGGACTGGACATACAGAACTTGAGAGGACAGGCTGATGACAACGGTGCCACAATGTCAGGGATCGACAATGGAGTTCAACCCCGGATTAAAGCACTGAATCCGAAAGCTACATTCGTTGAATGCAAAAACCACTCACCCAACTTGGCTGGGTTACACGCTGCTTCTGAATCAATGAATTCCGTGACGTTTTTTGGAACTCTGGAGAAGCTATTTGCTTTCTTTTCTGCATCAACTTACAGCATCAGTCAAACGAGTCACTGAAACGCGCTAGAGCGCTAGACATGAAGCTGTCAAGACGCTTAAAAATAAGTTTGAGGAAGTTCTTGAGGTACTGGAAGAATTGACGGTTTCATCTCAAACTTCAGAAACAAGATCGGGAGCCAGTCTTCTTCTGATAGCCTGATTGAGGAGAGGAATGCAACTGGCTATTTCGAGGGAGCATTGCTTGTGAAGTCGGCGACGCACTATGGGACCAAATGGTGCAAACCATCTCAAAAATCCATAACTTTTTCGTTTCTCAATATTTTTTTTTGAAATTTTGCACACTTATACTTGTACAACCAAGAATTTAAAATATTAAAACGTTTTATATAGAAATAAATTATTTTATTTTTTTTAAATAAAATAAAATAACAAATTTGTAGATTTTGTTTAATTTATATGGTCAAAATTTATTGGAGCAAGAATTGTTGCAACAATTTGGATGAAATTTGTACAGATTTTTTCTTTTACCGGTGAAAACATCTGAAAGTAGTTTTTGTGAAATCCGCCCATTACCACGCCCATATTTTTTGATTTTTGTTATTTTCTTATCTTTAGTGACCAGGAAGCCGAACATTTTTGTTTGAGGTTTTTTAAACTCAAGACATCAGATGCATATTTTTATATTTTCCCGCCCACTTTCACCCCCCTTTTTTTTTAATTTTCAGCTTGAAGTTCATTAAAAGCAAGCCTTTTTTTTTGATTAAGTTTTATATGTCGAAATTAATTTATGAAAAGTATTATTTTTTAGTAAAACCCGTGAACGCCACGCCCCTTTTTGATATATGAAAGTGTTTTACTCTTAAGATAAAAAAAAAAAAACAAAAAACGTAATTCAAAAGTATCTTATTACTAGGTTATGTATCGATATTAATGTTGTTTAAAAGTTCTTTAGCCTCGTCAAATTTGGTTTTACCAGACTAGATATATGCGGATCAGATGTATATAATAAAATGTGAAGAACATCTTCGTTCGTAGCTGATCTTGAACATTTCCTTTGCAAATAAATTCTCTCATTTTAGTTTTTTTTTTTAAATTTAATGCAAATCCTTCAAACGCTTTATTGAGAATAAAAGCTTAGTCATCTCATTACATTATCTATGAATGTTGCCTCTTGATTGATTAATGTTACAACAACAATTTGGCTGTCCTATACCAACTCTATTACCTTTTAGACTATTTTCACATGCTTTTGTTGTTGCTTTTGGTATTGTTTACGATTCAGTTTACATATTGTATGCAGTTCTCTTTTAAGTGAACTGTTAACTTTTTGTTTTCTTCTGTTTTCTTTTATTTATATGTACCTACATTTGTATTATATGCAACATACCCCCTCCCACCCTCAAATGCTTGGCATTTATTTTTATTTAATTATGATTTTTTTTAATATAAATATGAGTAAGGAAGTTTAAAATTGGAAAACAAATATTTTATTCTAAAAATGAAATTTTGAATTTTAATAATATTGGAAATAACTGATAAAAACTTATAAATTTTGTGGAAACATAGTCACTTATATGATGTTTATGAAAATGTGTTGCACATGTTTTAACAGTTATTTTTTTGAATTTTCGACCAAAAATAACAAATTTTTTTGTAATTTTGAGCTAAAGTAATAAAATAATGGTCTAAAACTTTTTGGAACACATATTTATGTGCATCAATAAAGGTACCACATTTTTGATAAATTTTAATTTTTTTCATCACTTAACAATAAAGTTATAAGAATACGAATTTTTATTCTAAAAACTTATTTTTCTTTCTCATCATACGTTTTTTCTTCTTAAACAAAAATGCATGAAAATGCGAAAGTTTTTATTTTTTCTTCCAAATTAAAAATATTTTTAGAATACAAAACAGCCATTAACTAAACAGAGGCAGGCGGAGCTAACAGAGAAAACTTTAATTGAAAACAAAAAAATGAAAAAGATACTGCACCTTACTCATTTTTTTTATTAATTTACTAGTGAACTAAATTTAAAAAAATATAACTGTTTTGTAAAGAAGAGGGTTTGGGCTTTTCAAAAAGGTATAATACTCATACATTCTGTCCAGAAAATACGAAATAATTGACTTCAAACTCTCACTTCTAATAATTCTAAAAAATAAAAATATCGAAATGTCATTTTTAACGGTAAGTTTAGGTACCTAGAACAAAAGTAAGATACAAAAAATTTACTGTGTTTGGAAGAACCCTATTTCTAGTATATAATCCCATCATTAGATTTTTCAAATTACGAAATTCTCCAAAACCATTTTTGAGATGGATTTCACCATTTGGTCTCATAGTGCGACGACTCGACGGTGTTCAAGAGATGGAAACGATTCCATGATAGTTCTGATTATTATCAGTTTTAACGCTCTCTTCTAGATTCTATCCAACAAATGGAGAGAAGTTTGTGCTGCACCTGCCCAATGATGTGAGTTATACTTGAGTCTTGTAGTAATGAACGCCTATAATAAATCTTAGTGGCCTTATAAATTGTAGAGATGGTGAAAAATGTCTTACTTCTATGTATATCCCAAGCATTAAGCAGCATTTTTAGCGGTCCCGAGAATGAGGTCATTCCAACAAAGATGATAGTTAACACATATATCGGGTACTGAAGCTATTCGGCTTCTTCAATACAAAAGTGCTATTTAAGGTTAATGGCATAAGGGGTACATTTTGCTTCAACGACAATAAACAGCATTGAGTTTTAGAAGCATTAACCTCCACACAATTTTGTATACCCCATTTATCAATGCTGTAAAGATCGGAGTTTAATGATCTTCTCATACGATACCGTTGTAATTCCACCTCCGAAGGAGATCGACTTGAATTTGAGAACGAATATGGTATGAGAAGCTAAGAGTCGAGTCGTTGGCAGAACAATGAAGTGCATCAGAATTCAGAAGTTTCAGACAAGAGAACATTTATAAAAATGAGGTAGAGAGTCGGAGACAAAACGGAGCTCTGGGGCAAACCTGCATTTATTTTGTGAGGATAAGACTTCAATTGATACCAAACTCTATCAAATGCCTTAGGAATATCAAGCGCAATAATCTAACTTGCTTCAAAAAAATGTAAAAATCTGTTCCACTCTTCGGTGAGATATGCCATCAGATCACCAGTGAAACGATTGCTGCGAAAGCCGTATTAACGGTCACTCAGAACCTTTCGATCTTCGAGATATTTCTTGATATGATGATTAATCAGCGATTCTTTGACCTTGGTAAGGAGGGTTTTAGATGTGTAAAAAGGGGCTGGACAAATGCTGTTTTCCATCTTCTATGTAAGATTCCAGAACAGTAGGAGCGATGGAAAAGCTTACGCAATAGTTTTGCGAGCGATGAAGAACATCTCTTAAGAAGAATAGGTGGATTCCACCAATACCAGTTTATCTGTAGCAGATGTAATATATATAGTGACTGTAGTGAGTTTTTTAAAATATTGTTTTGTATTTGGAACAAAAATGTATTTAAATAATATATATATTATAGGATACGGCCCTAGCCTGACATGCTACATTTGATGTCTTGTACTACGTAACGAAAACAACAACAACATCAGAAAGGTTCCAAAAATTCAACGAGGAATCACCAGATCTTCCGAGTACATCAAGGAATTTAAGTTTCTCAATTGAGTTATTATGTTCCTCACAAAGTATCTTTTTTGGTGAATATTCAATTTTACATATATTGATTAAGATTTTGCTAAGAAAAGAAAAGCACTATTTAAGTCATTTTTTCCCCTCTGAAATGGCCAATGATGGTTCTTCGTATTATAATTTTTTATTGATTTGCTAAATATTTTAGTTCTACCAAAAAATCAATCAAATTCAGCTGCTTCCATGTTTTTTTTTTTAATGTAAACCATTCTGCTTTTCTGCCATCATTTCTATTCTCATTGATAACTATCAAAAATCTCCACGTACTTTTTATGTTAATGTTGGAAGACCACTTCATTCAGTTGTTGATTTGCTTTAAGAATTGAATTTTCCTTTAATTTCTTCAAACCATATTCCACACAATATTATACATCTCTTCCATCAACTGCAACTGTCACATATCGAGCTAAGTAGATTAAAGATGTCATGTTTATTCCCATCATCAACATCCTTTCGAAATCTTAAGAAAACATCACATAAGTCGTCTCCATTCCAAATGCGGATCATCCTTTCAAAATACCATTCAACCTCATCATCAGCTAATGCATCATCCGATCAACTTTTAAGTTCGCATACAACAAAAAATAAAGTAAAAGAAGACGACATATCCCTGACAATGGAGTTAACCGTGCGTAAGTTTGTCATCCACAAAAAAGGACCATAAGAAAAATACACACCATTCACCTCATCCGCTTAGCCATCAGCAAAGATATAAAATGCCGGCGATGCCACAACTTCAAGGCATGGGAAATCCTTCTCGTATAAATAGAAAATCCACGCGAAATCCGTAAAGTGATATGTGTTGTGTAGTGTAGGTACCTGTTGTGAAAAAGAAAATCGGATGAAGAGAAATAAAAGGAACAAAAAAAAAAAAATGTCCTAGCGCGTTTAATGCAATCACAAATTCACATGATGAAGTACTTTCTGGAATCGGTTTCCTACAAAGGACATCAAAGTGAATTTCTTAAAAAGGAAGTCTCAATTTTTTTCCATTGGGGTTATAATGTAATCCACACAGATAGGTTGTAGTCGAACCTTTAACATCCAGATACTTGAACCGAATCCATTTCTGAATTATTTGATAAGAAAAAACGGTCCAACCCTTTTCCTTTGCCTATCCACTACTTAGCACTTAGTCATTCTGCTTTAACACTATACACACAGATGGAGAATCTAGCAACAACAATTGCCACATCATTCATAGGCAAATTCGAAGGCGCTTTTCATTCAAAGACAAGGCACCAAAACCCGCCTGTAAAAAAAAAACCCTTTCCTCGTGCATAATCAGCTTGAGCAGATGAAATCGATTACACTCAGAAAAATGTTCTTTTCTCACTGAATTTGATCATAAAAACTGGTACAACAGAATATCCTACCTATACATCCCACTGTGGTAAAAAAAAAGCTTTTCGGGAACATTATTTGAAAATTTTGACAGTTTAAGGGCTTGTCCACCACCAAGCGAAGAAGTGTTTTTGTGAAAAGTGCATACCAAGTTGGGAACATTGTGTTGACAGACGGTATCCCAGTTTTCCGTAAGGCGCGAAGACTGGCAATTCCAGAAAGAGATGCAGTAAATAAACAGGTAAAAGAGTGGATAGATGAGGGAGTCGTAGTTCCAAGTCGGTCAGAATATGCCAGCCCGATAGTCCTGGTGAAGAAGAAGGAAGGAAAGTATAGACTATGTATCGATTACCGAGAGCTTAACAAGAAGATGATAAAGGACAGATTCCCAATGACGGTCATGGAGGAGGTTTTGGTTTGTCAACCAAATTTTTCGGGAGCTGGTGTTACAAAAATATTTGCTGATGTATGTGGACAATATCATCATATTTGCAAAGAGTTAAGACGATGCTTGGAGAAACTGAAGGTTGTGCTAAGAGTAGCGGAGGAGTAGGGACTGAAAATAAAACGGGAAAAGTGCAATTTCCTGTCACGTTCAGTAGAGTTTTTAGGCCATGTCATAGGTAACGGAAGCTTAAGGCCATCAGAGGAGAAGGTGAAAGCAGAGAAATGTGAAGCAGATAGAAAGTTTTCTGGGACTGTCTGGGTTCTTTAGGAAATTCGTTCTAGATTACTGCAAGACAGCGAAATCTTTGTAAGATCTTTTAAGAAAAGAAAACAAATTTTTTATGGGTGAAAAGGAAATGATTGCATTTAACGAACTAAAATCTTGTCTTTGCAGTCAGCCAATTTTGAAACTATTTAATCCAAGTTTGCCCACAGAACTCCATACGGATGCCAGTATAGAAGGATACGAAGGGGTGCTGCTGCAGTGACATGATGACGGACATTTCCACCCAACGTTCTTCCTGAGCTTCAAGACCAGTCGAGCTGAGAGGAAATTTACAAGCTACGAACTCGAGGCACTGGCGATAATGAAGTTCAGCCAAACTGAGAGTGTACCTAATGGGAATGGAGTTCACAATAGTGACGGACTGCAAAGCATTCGAGGCTACGATGAAGAAGAGAGATTTATGTCCGCAAGTAACAAGATGGGCGATCATGCTACAGGAGTACTCCATGAAGGTGATACATCGAACGGGAAAGTCAATGAGACACGTAGATACGTTAAGCAGATATCCTGTTGCAATGAGAATAGAAGATGGTCTCATACATCGGATAAAATCCGCACAAGGTAAAGACGAGTTTTTCCAATTAATCCTTGACATAATTACAGCTGTTGGTGCATATAAGGACTATGAACTAAGAAGCGGATTACTGTACAAGTTTGAAGGAGGTGGCCACTTATTAGTTGTTCCCAAGTCGCTACAGAAGGAAATCATTCGTAATGCAAGAAAAGTGGAGGCCATAGTAAAGCAAGACTATCATATACCGAAGCTCATGGGATGCATAGAGAATGTGTTGGCAAACTGCGTGGCCTGTATACTGGCAGCAAAGAAAAGTGGAAAGGCCCAAGGGTTCTTGCACCCCATTGAGAAGAGTGATGTACCGTTACACACGCTACATATCGACCACTTAGGACCGCTTCCATCTACTAACAAATTTTATAACTACTTGTTCGTGGTGGTTGATACGTTTACGAAGTTCACTAGATATATCTAGTGAACACCACGAAGTGTGAGGAGGCAATAAAACGTTTAGACCAGCAGAGTGAAATATTCGGGAACCCAACCCGTCTGATTTCCGATAAAGGCGTATGCGTTCAAGGAGTATTGTGACGAAAGGGGGATTCATCACATATTAACTACGACCGGAGTACCAAGGGGCAACGGACAGTTTGAGAGAATCAATAAAATAGTTATAGAGGTACTGTCAAAGGTAGCAGTAGCAGACCCAACGAAATGGTATGAGCACGTAGGGCAGGTCCAGCGAACTATCAATTCAACTGTGTCACGAAGCACGAAGAGGAGTCCATTCCAACTGTGTTCGGTGCAACCATGCGTCGAGCGGAAGATCTTGAGATAAGGAAGCTGTTGGAAGATGTAATCTTAGATGTCTTTGTAGAGAATTGAGACGAAATGAGAAAGACAGCAAAGGAAGATATAAGCAAAGTTCAAGCTGAAAACCAAAAAAGTTATAACAAGAAAAGGAAGGCGGCAAATGAGTACAAGGTCAGCGATTTAGTCGCTAGCAAGAGAACGCGGTTTGGAACTGGGCTAAAGCTACATGCCAGTTTCCTGGGGCCGTACGAGGTAACTAAAGTGAAGAGAATTAAAAGATATAAAGTAAAGAAAGTGGGCGAACATGAGGGGCCTAACACAGCTAGTACATCACTAGAACATTTTTTATAAATTTAACGGTAAAATAATGAAAGACAAAAAACATTGCGACGGTGCTGGAGAGATTCAAATGTTTCTGCTTGTAGTTCTATCGTCTTTCATTTTTAAAGCCCAAGTTTGGGAATTGTACTGGAACTGTGGACGAATATAGGTCTCATAGATTATAGCCAGATCAAAAGGGGTGTAAATGTCTTGTAGCGGCTAAGGAAACCTAAGAGTAGAGTTTTTGGTGACGTCGGAGCTGTGGTCCGTACAAGGTGGTCTGTAATGGAAATACCAAGAACTGAGAGCTATTCTGTTTCATCAATGCAAGTGCAGCTCATGAAGAGCGGCATGGGGGGTGGCATCCGATTTAACAACAAAAAACTGCATTGAGTTTTTAAAGCACTAAATTCTTTATGGTTCATGGTTCCCCATTTGACAATGCTATCGAGATCAGAATCAGGACTAGGATGTGAATGCAGAAATAAATATGAAGAACTGAGACTAATAGTCAGCGAAATATCAAATTGTATGGGTTAGAAAGTACAGACAGAAGATCATTGATAATTAGGAGAAAGAGAGTTGGAAACAAAACGGAGCCCTGTGGCACACCAGCATTTATTAAATTAACTTCAGACTTAAAACCATCCAATACAACTGGTATTTTTTGCTTTAATCGTTGGTCTTGCAAAAATTTGACTCGTCGAATATTGATCAAATTGCAGGTTTCTTTAGATTATTTGAACTTTTTCCGGTTTTGCTTATAAAATCAGAAACTTACTTCTCTGGCCCTTTCGGGATAAATATTTTCATATTCCGAAAAGAATTGAATTTGAAATCATGTCTGCCTTGGAGTCTATGACACTTACGAGAAAGCATAGTCACCAGTTAAAGTTCCTTAAAAAATCATTGTGACCGTCGCAGTTGGCTTTGTCGTATTGCCAAACGGTTCTATGAAGACGGTTTTTTTTTCTAACTGGGATTTGTTTACACGAGAAATTTGCAGATTTGACATCATGGTCTGATGTTCTAAGGTTCAGAGGTGCGAAATAAGTGGTGGTGGATTGACCTTCAGAAACTGGAATTGAAGTAGGCTCGTGAACGAGCTGAGTAAAATTTAACTGAAAAAAAATCTTTCAAGAAACACTTTGACTATGCGGTAAAGATGGGTTAGGTTAATGGCGTTGACAAATCTTGTTACCGTCACACTTAGATCAATATGGATGCGTTATGATACCCTAGAGGGGATGTGACTCCCTTGTATTGAAAACTATGATATTCCTATGTCATTTAAACCCATTAAGAGTGTTGATGGGTTAGTGCAAGCTCCAGCCTGAAATGTCGGAGGGTACTTCTAAGTCATTGAAGAAATGTCTGTCGTCATATAATCAGCTGACTGAGGAGAAGGACGTGGTCCTTTCCTTTACCCCCACTTGAAAAATCATCCCTCCTTCTACGGGCCATGTGGCTCCTTGCAACGTCTGGTAGATGAGTGTGATAAGTGATTAAGTCCAAGGTGCTGTTTCTTTCCTCAAGAGGATTTTACCAATCTTAAGGGTGAGGTGGCCCCATCAACTGACTGACTTTCGTATTCACCGGAGGAATGGCAATCGCTGGTGTATAGGTGAAGTGCTCATTCGCTGTTTCTTGCCACTCCTGCAATTTTTATAGTTTATGAATTTTCAAAGCCATTTGGTATCGTTAATAAATTTCAATAAGATTTTGCATGGAATATCATAAATCTCCTCCAAGTCGTTGAAGAAGTGTCTCCCTAAATGTCTGTTTCTCGGATGATATGGCGCAGGGCAGTGACGCAGGTAGTGAGGAGTCTCCTCGTCGTCGTCGTCCAATACTGAGTTTCATCTTTTTCTTGTGGTAACCCAGTTGGTTGTGACCGGTGACGATGCTTACGAGAAGAGAAAGAGACTTTTTATTCAGTTGGATGATAGCGTCGCGTCGGTCTTTTGTTTGCTGAAACTAGGCCAAAGTTTTCTGGTTATAACTAAAACAGTAATCGAGAGAGTTTCATCTCTTGTTTGTTATAGCTAGAAATTTATTCTCGATTACCTATTTAAGATTGAAGTGTTGTGTCTGCCTGATTAAGATCAACTATTGATCCTATTCTTGCCAGCTCTTTAGCGCTTTCATTCCCTGGTAGACCACTGTGACCAGGAACCCAACATAGTCTTATATTGTGCTGTGTATCAAGAAACGTTAACTCTTCGCGACAGTAAGTAACAAGCTTCGATTTGATTTCAATGGCAGAAATCGCTTTTATTGCCGATGGGCAATGGAAAATGTGATATCAGCTTGTGGTATTGCCATCATTGAGACTTATCTAGCAGCTTTCGTCACTGCCAGGCCTCAGCTTGAAAGACACAGTTGTAATCAGAGAGTCTGAAAGAGCTGGCTAGTCCAAGGGTTTTCAATTTTGGAACCTTCGGTATATATTGCTATCATTGATTCTCAGGTTAATGGCTCGTTGATGGCTCGTTGATTTGCCAGTCATCTGTTAGGAAAGGCGTTCTTGAACGGCTTTTAAGAGTTTAAGAGGGGTTTTATGTAGTCAGTACATACCCTATTTCCTGTGTATTTCTGTAGAATCTGCGCATGCCCTATGGCACTAAGTCTCCATATTGGCTATTGGTTGCGGATTATTGTATAAATAGATCTAGGGGCTTTAGGTTGAGTATTGCTTCCAGACCCGCTGTGGGTCCCAGTGATTCCAATACATGCCATTCTTTGTATCTTGGTCATGATTTTAAGGTTGCTTAGTTTGTCTAATCCATTCCACCAGACTACGTCAGCGTATGTCAGTACAGGTCTGCCTATGGCCGTATACATCCATTTGATAATTTTTGGGTTTGGCCACCAGGTTTTACCAAATATTCCCTTTTCAGGAGTAGAAAGCAAACATGGCTTTATTCCTTCTTTCTTTAATGTTGAGACTCCAGTTCAATTTCTTATCCAATATCACGCCAAGGTATTTCCCATGATCGGAGATTTTTAGTTCGGTCCCTTCAATTAAGGGAATTTTAAAAGTCGGTAATTTCCTTTTGTTCCGCAGTTCTTCATCCATGTATTCACTATCAATAAAACATTCTCTATTTGTTCGCTAATTGCTGAGGGAAATTTACCTGTCGCAAGCAATGCTAGGTTATCAGCATTTGTATTTACTTGGACTATACTATATTTAAGTTAAGACAGAACTGCGTTCATCACGGCTCACGAGTGTCCAAAGAAGCGGACAGCTTGTGGAGTCCCTCTGAAAGTAGATACTTTGATGCCGTAAAAGTTATTGAAATGGAAGAGAGTTTTCCATAAGGAGTTTTCTGTCTTTAAATTTAAATAAAACAAACCATGAGCAAGATTTTATTTAAATTTTATAGTTATTAAGAAAGTTCGGGTGTGCCTTTAAGTATGGATAACATATTATTCAAATTTCCACCGCGATTTCGCTGGGTTGCGCTTATTTGAAACGCCCAAGTCATGACTCGTGATTCGCCAAGTTATGGTCTGCGAAAGGCCGAGTTCTTGTGCGCGGCGCGGAATTGACTGCCTTGGATTCTCCTGAGAAAGTTTCATAGATAGTGGCTATATTTTCGTGCACATCCTGCGTTTCGTTGAACTACGGGTATTGACGGATTGTTCACTGAACTGGTGGACTCGAATTTATTCATACGTTGCGAATAGTTATCTCGGAAGACGATTACATCGCAAAATTGGCGAAGTGTTGCTCGAACAGAAGACCCACTTTAATAAGACATTTTATTACATTTTATTCAATGCTTTTACACTAATTGATTTACATGTTGATTTGGACAGACCAAATAAATGACAGTCAATTTGACAGCTTCAACAATATTGCCGCAATCACCTGTCAAAGTTCAGAAACTTCTTTAAAATGCTAGAGAGAATCGCATATTGTCTAAATGATTTGCAAAATTTGACATCGTTATGGATGCCCCTTAGTTTTTTATTCTAGTGATGCAGTTATACTACACTAAAAAGGAATTTTCAGAATTTCATAAGAATTTTCTACTATGAAAACGAATTTATGATTTTAATATCAAATTTTGTTCGGTGTACTTAAACAGAAAAAATAAAAATTATATAGACTTGCTCTTATCAACGTTGAGCGATAAATTCAAAGCCATAAACAGCAACATCCAGGAATATTCAATTTCGCGTTTTGTGTCTATTCCTGTGGGAGAAGGACAAGAAACGCTGAACGAATAACCATTCTCAACCTCCAGTGCCGCCGCATTAATTAAAACAAAACAATGGGAAGACCATTATCTTCATCAGCATTAGCTACTGACTTTAGCTTTCAAGCTATAGCTATGTATATACTTGTTAGGTACACCTCCACTGACTTAATGAGGGATGCGAGCAAGGATTCAATTCGCACTCCCAGTGCGGCACTAAAGGTCTTTCGCTGTTAATTGCTTAATTATGTTAAAGAGCTTCTTGTTCTTTTCTCGTTCTTCGCTCTCAAACTGATACTTATCATCAGTAGAAAAGTTCATCGTCGTTGTCGTCGTCGGCGCGGCGTGAGAGTCAAGAGTCCTTTTCTGAGCCAGAAAAAGGACATCTTCCAGGGTGAAAGTTTACGATTAAAAGTTTTCTGCATACAGCGTTGACAGTTCGCGGTAGGCACTTAACGCATAGAAATTGTTTTATATACCGCTGCGGCAATGGGGTGTAAGGGAGGTCGGCTTTTTTTTAAGAGAGGGGTGAGTGTATCCATCACCCCCACGCATGACAAAAATTTAATTTTTTAATCTTCTGATTAATGCGTGAACATTTTTTTTTTTGGCAAGAATCTTGATTCGGTTTTTAATGCTTCCCGTTTGTTTTGCGTTTAACCAGAACCATAAACAATGTTGAAATTCTTGACATAAAGCAACCGCTCCGAGGTGGTCAAAAAATATAAAAATAAAATAATATAAATGCACATAAATATGTATTTAAAAATTATTTATCACAAGCACTTTAAAAGTTGACTTATTTATTGTATTTTAAAAATAGCATCAGACTCGTGAGACGGTAAGCAGGGCTGTCGTTTGACTTATGAGTTCAACGGATAAAAAAAGAAAATGAATTTAGCTTCGTATTCGAAAAATTTATTTTGGGGAAATTTCACTCGTTTATATAGGAACACTAGAAAGATAATTTATGAGCAGAACGTGTTAAAATGTCAAACAGTTTTTGGAGTGTGTTGGAATACTGTGATATTTCCAATCAAGTCTAGGAAGAAATAAAGAACTTAAAGAAAATAAATCGAATATTCATATATCTGGTTGAACACAATGGTGACGGAGACGGAGCTGCAAACTGCAATAGCTGGCAAAATATTAAATACTAACAAATCGAATATGACGAAACAAAAGCAAAAAGCAGCTCCACCTGAGCTGCAAGAGCTCTGCAGCATTCTTTATGTTTCAAAATATCGAACTAGTCAAGCCACTCGATGCAGGTTTTCATAATTTGAAGTGATCTTCTTCATAATGATGACTTCGTTTTATAAATTCACAAAAGATCCAATCTTAGAATTTTAAAGAGCAGCATTAGCAGGAAAAATTATAACGTCCGGCACTTTTTGACAGCTATTCCAGATACATCTCCAGTTCTTATTGCAGCAAACCATTGTGTTTCGCCAGATAAGAAGGGAAACGTTGAAACTCAGCTCCAAATTCAGAATTCTGTCCTTTTGTATTGTATTTTTATGAGAAGAACTCTTAGATTATTTTGCTTAACATTCCTATAAGTTCGACAATATTTTCAAAAGAATGGCAAGTTCTTGGATTTAATTTAATTTTATTTCCGATATAGACTATAGGACAGGTTTTTAAATTAGTAATAAATTAAATGAACTTCTGGAGATGACTCCTTATTTTCAGCTGATGGGACCAAGTTCATGTTGAACTAAGTCCAAATGACATAATCCCCGTCTTAGAAAAAGTGGGAGTCATTTTAACGAATTTTAACGAATCAACAATTAGCTTAAAGTGAGATTAACTTCGATTTACCAAAAAAATAGATTAAATTAAATAAATTAAATTGCTCTTATGTAAAAGTACTTTGCAATTTAAAAGACATTTTTAAAAAATAATAAAACATGGATTTAATGAGATAAAAATGTTGAAATGCATGGAATTGCCGACTGATGTCCGGAAAAGCATGAATTTATGCAAAGTTTAAAATTCGTTTTATTACTAAAATAATTTTTTATATAACAAAATTCTTTAAAATTTTTCGAGAACAAAATTTGGATTGCCAATTTTAAGTATTTAGTATTGTAGATTTCAGGGAATAATTTCAAAAAATAATAGTTTACACGTTTTAAAGATATTGATTTTTTTTTTTAAATCACAAAAAAAATTTAGTCGAATTTTTGTATATAAAATATTATTATAAAATTAAGGCGGCTCCTGCTGAACAGTTTTGGCTAAAATCGTTAGATGAGAAAGTCGAAAATCAAAAAAACTGTTCTATTTCTATTTTTTTAACCAATATGTAGTACATGTCCATAATATCACATCTAATGTTTTTTATCAAAATCGTTAAAGCTGTTTTCGAGATAAATAAGATTTTGCATTGCAATTGTATGGGGGGTACCGTTAGTTTTTGGTCTAAAAAAATAATTTCAATTTCTCCTCTAGGGAATCACTAAAGACCTTTAAGTACCGAGTTTGAAGAAAATAGCTCCAGTGGCTTAGGCTGTAGATCGAGGTACAGACATACGGACATACAGACAGACAGACGAAATTGTCGGACCCACTTTATTCGTATTCGCTATCATGGTAATGTCAACTTTGATCAAAATCTCGAGTTCGATTTTTTTTCCAAATACAGAACTTGCCCTATACATAGTACCTATATCGCAAGTAAAATTTTATTAGACAACAATACTTTTGGGTGGTACCTTCTTGACATTGGTGAATTCCCAACGTCTTAATATACCTTTACCGAAGAAACGGAGTTTTATGTGGCGTTCAGAGTACCCAAGAAGGGAGTTAAGATCCCTTGAACCCACGAAGCCGTCCAGGCATTAACTGTTAATCAAGGTCTCTTCTTCCCAGCTCTCTTGTGGAAGATAAAAGAAGAAGTTATGCGCTATCTCATTAACATTCGTCGGAGTAGCATTGCCCTTCGGTATATACCAAGTGTAACCACACTCAGAGATTTTGATTTTGAAATTCGGGTACGGTAAGAAACTATTTAAAAATGACACCAAAATTCCAGCTATCGTGTCCAAAGCAGAGTTATTGTACGCAAATTACGACCACCGTGACCAAACCAGAGCTGTTATCACTCTTTCCATACTTGCAAGAACACATTCATTCAGCTGTTATTTTAAAGAAAAAAATTGAAGGTATAGTAACAAATCGCAAGAGCTATCGTATCCGGCTCATTTAACAATGACAACGTCCACTTGAATACGATAGCCAATATGCGGATGTAGTAGCTCTGTTTTGCGCAGAGAACCTATGAAAGATGTATCGTACCTAACCAGAACTTCGTTTTTGATAGCTCTTTAAGTAAAGAGGCATCATAGCTCCGTCTGTGTTTTGTACGATAGCCAATATGAGGATATAGT